>CM061548.1:71442281-71992281 GCA_030864215.1 Capsicum pubescens | reverse complement strand
TATTGTTGCATACATCAGTTTTTCAACAAGCCTTTGATATGATGTTACGTCCCTTAGAACAATATCTCCTCTAATACTTGTTTCTTCATCTACTTTAACAGAAGTCATCTTGATATTAGTCTCTAATAGAGTGGAAGCTGGTTTAGCACCAGCAAGCCCTGTGTCAGATATGAGCTCCAAGATATATTTTCTCTAGTTCAAGATCACTCCACTTACAGACCTCAACACTTCAATGCCTAATAAATACTTAAGCCTACCTAGATCCTTAATTTTGAATTATTGGTGTAAAGTATATTTTGTTGCATTTATCATGTCTATATTGTCACCAGTTATCAGAAAATCATCCATATAAACTAGAATCACCACCATTCCTTCTAACTTCTTTAAGGTAAAGAGTGAATAATCATAACTGCTCTGAGTAAATCCTGCATTAAGCAATGTTGCAGTGAGTTTTATATTCCATAATCTTGATGCTTACTTAAGTCCATATAAAGACTAAATCAATTTGCAAACTTTGTGCTGCCTTCTCTCCTTGAAACCATCTGGCATTTCCATATACACTTCTTCATCTAAGTCACCTTGTAGGAAAGCATTGTAGATATCCATCTGGTATATACACCACCCTTTTGATACTGCCAAAGCAATGACACTCCTTACTATAACTATTTTGGCTACTGGAGAGAAGGTGTTATGGTAGTCTAGACCTTTTAGTTGACTATAACCCTTGGCCACCAACCTTACCTTGAACCTTTTTATTTCCCCATTAGCCTTATACTTAATTTTGTACACCCATTTTGATCCAATGATGTTCTTGTCTGGAGGCATATCAACCACCTCTCAAGTATGATTGTCTTCAAGAGCTTTAACCTCATGCTTCATAGCTTTAATCCACCGCTTATCTCTGTCAGCTTCATTGTAAGATTGTGGTTCAACTTCTCCTGAAAAACTGCATACAAACTTTTGATAACTTGAACTGGTATTAGTATAAGATAGATAATTTTCCAGAGGATATCTAGTTCCTCTCTTCTTTACTGGTAAAACATAGTCCATTAGCCAAGCAGGTTGTTTGATAACTCTAGATGATCTTCTTAGAGCAACTTCTGTAGGTACTGAGGATAACTCATCTACACTTTACAAGTTGTGAGTGTTCTCACCTTAAATATTGTTATGATCATGTATTGATACATCTTTATTTTGTGACTCATGTGAATGATCATCAAGATCTATGCAAGTATCTGCTTCTACATCTGCATCATCATGAATGGGAGAACTTAGTTTAAGAAAATCTGCAGGTGATTCTGAACTTGGATCCTCTACAAAAGGAAATAAATCTTCTTTGAAAACCACATCTCCGGTGACAAACAACTTGTTAGTACACCAGTCTAGTAGTATATAACCCTTCTGAGTGGTAGAATAGCCCATCAATACTACAACCTTAGCCCTTTCAGCAAGCTTATCACCCTTTGGTAGTACTGAAGCATAGCATTTACATCTAATTACTCTTAGGTGTGTCAAGGATGTGACCTTGCAGAACAACATCTCATAAGGACTTTTACCTTCAATACATGAAGTTGGTAGTCTGTTAATGAGATATACAACAGCCTTAACATTCATCCCCCAAAACCTAATAGGCATCTGTGACTGAAACCTGATTGCTCTTGCAACATTTAGTATCTGTCCGTGTTTTCTCTCAACCACACCATTTTCTGTGGTGTGTAGGGACAACTACTTTGATGTACTATTCCCAAGGACTGAAATAACTCTTTACACTTGGAGTTAATGAACTCTGTCCCATTGTCTGATCTCAGTATCTTTACTTAAACACCAAATTGATTCTGAATCATAGTGAAAAAGTTCTTGATGGCTACAACACATTCAGATTTTAGTTATAATAAATGCAACCATGTAAAGCTGCTATAATCATCAACAACAGTTAAGAAATAGTATTTCTTATCAAAAGTAGGTATTTTATAAGGCCCTCGGAGATCCATATGTACAATATCAAAATATCTTGCAGCTCTAGAAGTACTGACAGGAAAAACTAGTCTAGTTTGTTTTACTAATGGACAAACATGACACTTATTTAGAATATCTACATCACTATTGTGTCTTATCATATTAAGAGTCTTTAATGCTTGGGAAGAAGGATGTCCCAGACTCATATGCCACAGACTGCACTCATGTCCCTCTACTCCTGCAATTTGTCCTTGATGAGCCATATTATTAAGAGTTCCATTCACTCCACATACATTCTTAAGAATGTATCATCCTCTTTCCTTACCAATCCCCTTTACCTTCCTACTGTGAAGGTCCTGAAACACATGAAAGTTAGGATAGAATAAAACAAAGCAAGAAAATTGTTTAGTCATCTTAGACACTGATAACAAATTCAGTTTGAAATCTGAAACATACAACACATCCCTTACAACCTCATCCTTCAGCGCTTGTACTTCTCCTACATGTAATATATCAACCTTGGCTCCAGTAGGTAAATTAACTTTGTCACGTGTGGTGTTATCCATTTTGTGACAGTATGAGAAAATAACTTTGTGTGCTGCTACATGGTGTGTGTATCCAGAGTCTACTATCCAATCATGTGAAATAACATGACTAGAAAAATAACTAACAGTACCTGTCATGTTATTCTGTTCAAAGCATATGTCTCCTTGTTAATCAATGTTATGATCTGCTTGTATTCTTCTTCTGAGAATCCTTGTCTATTTGCCAAAACAGCATTGTTGATGTCTTTACTTCCCTGCCTGTTGGATTGATCAGTTAAACATGAATTCTCTACCTGAGGTCTAGTGAAATTATGAGCTGATAACTGACTGTTGTTTTGACCAGCAGCTGAGTGTCCATATCCACCAACTCCACCTTGTCCATTGTGAAGTGGTTGATTTGATATTTCCCTTGGATTTTTATAGTTCCCTTTCTTCTTATTCCTCTAATTATTAGGATATCCATGTAACTTGTAACAGTTCTCTCTTGTATGACCAGTAAAGTTGCAGTAATCACATCTTCTACTTTTATAACCTTGTTCTCCAAAACTTATTGATGCTTGATTCCTACTCCTATATCCAATTTTTGTATTGTTCCTGTGTACTTGCATAGCAATAGTTTCAGTTTTATCATTAATAGTTGTAGTACAAGCAAGTTGTTGGATCTCATCTTCAATTATCATTGAATATGTTTGATTAAGTGTGGGTGTTATTCCTTTCATCAATATCTGTCTTTTTGCTTGATCATATGCATCATTCAATCCACTTAAGAACTGTATTAACCTCAACTGATACAGATGCTCTGCATACTCCTTAGACTTAGGACAGTTACATGATAGGTCTGGAATAACTGTATCATGTTCACTCACAGGTTCTTCAATTTAGTAAAGTAGGCTGAGACTGAATAAGTACATTGATGAAAATTGTTCATTTCTCTATGCAATTGATACAACCTCATGCGATTTACTTTGTCAAACCTCTCATTAAGATCATTCCATACCTCACAGGCATTTGTTGCATATACAATACTACTGAGCAACTCTGCACTTACTGAGCTCATCAACCATGAGAGAACTACTGCATTATATGTCTCCCACTGATTATGTAACTCCTCTCTATATGTGTTCTTGCTGCGAGTACCAGTTACAAATCCATATTTTCTCTTTCCCAATAGTGCAATCTTCATAGATCTACACCAAATTTCATAATTTTTTGAACCACTTAGCTTAATGGGAATCAATGCAGCTTCTGCTACATCTGATGCTCCAGGAACAGAGGATCACTAGGATCAATCTTAGGTGCCATGTCTATTTTGCAGGCTACGACTAAATTGAGATCAAAATATCACAGAAACCTTAAAATCTATGACTTGTACTCAGATATCTATGGCTTACAAATGGATATCTAAACTCCTCTAAGCTCACTAGTTTACAAACAGAAATCACAAATGAAAACTCACTACAATAAGGTACATTCACACTCGATTGTTGCTTTTTCAGATCCATGATCGTGTGGCTTTGATACCGTGTTAAAACATCTCTCAAACTCCATCACACTCACACACGACTTCCATTGCAGCAGAGCTTGAGCTCAACAAGAAAAATAAAATAAAAGGATTTAAGCTAAGAAACAGTTTTTGTATATTGAGTTAGTTTACAATGTAAGTTCATGCCGTTTATTTATAGGCTCACATGATCAACACATGTGATTCTAAAAGCTTTTTAACAACCTCCTAACTACTTGATTTAGTGGCCAGCTCACTAACCAACTTGACAGCTGGCTAACAGACTCGGGTAACTAATCAACTAACTAATATAACAGTGTTAACTAACTAATAGAACAACAGTTAAGCAATGTAACAATGGTTGCATTACAGAATGTTGACTTTAGAATTCTTATAAGTTTTAACATTGCGTCGCATGGTTGGATAGACAACCTGCAAAATCTGTAATATATGTTAGCTTTGGAAGTGTAGTTGTGTTGTCCCATGACCAAATGTTGGAATTTTGGCACGGTTTGATTAATAGTGGGAAATAATTTCTATGGGTCATTAGACCAGACTTGGTTCCTGGTGATGGGCTTAATGGGCTTCCAGAGGAGATTACCTCTTTTTTGACTCATGAAAGGAGTTACGTTGTGAGTTAGACTCCACAAGAGAAAGTTTTGGCCCATTGTGCTGTGGGGGGGGGGGGGGGTTAACTCACTGTGGATGAAACTCGACTTTGGAAAGTATTACTGTTGGTTTCCCCCATGATATGTTGGCCACTTATTGTGGACCAAATGGTGAACAGTACGTATAAAATATTCAGGTGATAGAGCAACGGTTGAGAAATTGGTTAGAGTTATAGGGTGTGTTTGGTATGATGGAAAATGTTTTCCATGGAAAATATTTTCATGGAAAATAAGTTGATTTTCTACTTATTTTCTCATGTTTGGTTGGTAGGTGGAAAATATTTTTTGGTGTTGGTTGGTGAGTAGAAAATATTTTTCTAAAAAATATTTTTTGAAATACTAATAAACAATTAACTAGTATTCAGACAACTCAACATTCTGTTGAAACTAATTTAAGCATAGAAAATAATACCAATATCAAGTATCAAAATATTACAAAGATGCTAAAATTTAAGCAACTACTACTTACATAATTCAAGCTTCCTAATCAATTCCAACAAATATACTAAAGAGAGAAGTTTGGAAGCAAATACACGATAAATTATCAAAAACAAAAGAAAAGAGAGAAGTTTGGAAGCAAATACACGATACATTATCGAAAACAAAAGCGTGCAAATAATAGTTGCTTCCAAATTCTATGAAGCTAAACCAACCAATAGGTGTAACTATTGTTGTTGCTTGAATCGTTCCAACCACACCTTACGAAGATTGTGATTTTTTGCCATGAATGCCTTAGCTAAAGGGTCGTTTTGCACCAAATAATCAAATACATCACCGAGGAACACTTCATTATAACCATCCATTGCCATAACTTCTTCATACAACTTTGTCACATCTAAACGACTATCAACCATTTTTCCAATTGTCGTTTCCACTTCTCCAAACTTTATTGATATATCACCTACGACATATTGCACCTCAAAAGAATATTTTCTTTTGCGACTTGCCTTGATTTGAGAAGCTTCCGTCACTTGCACAGCATTTTCGATGGATGGTCCTTCAATGTCATTATCATTATCTTTCTCAGAAAAACTATCAAAATTTATATGTTCAAATGATTTAGCACAATCTCCCCTAACCCGATCATTTTCACACACAAGAGACATTTCGTCAAACATTTTAATTTTTTCGTTGATGAACTTGTTATGATTGGGATGTGCCTACAATTCAAAGATTAAAAAAAATTACAGTCACATATCAAAAATAGAATACAGAACAGTAGTAGTTACCAACTACTTTGCATATAATTCACATATCAACCAATCATTGTCAAGCTAAATAGCATTACAGTCAACAAAAGGGAAGCAAAATGAATATTCAACTTTTCCAGCATTTTAAAAGTAAGCTGCAATATCAAATAGCATATTCTTCAGAGATAGTCAGACTTTTATATACATCAGACTTTTATATCAAAGTTCGTTTCCTCTCTTTTTCCCTTTTTAGCTACAAGATTAACTTTCAACAACATACCATCTGGATTTATCAAAAGCAAAAAGACAAGAAGAATCAACTACACTATCTAAATTTATCCAAAGAAGGGAAGTAAATCAAAAATTTATTAAATGAAGTTTAATCCTATTTTATGCCTTTCTTGTATAGACAATACCAAAAAAACAATAACTCAACTCCTCAAAAGCTCTAATGCTTTCAAGATCTATGTTGTTGGGACTCTTCAAAAAATTTGATGGGTGCGTGTTGGATCCTCCAAAAATTGTGTACTTTTGAAGGATCCAACACGGGTGCGGCAACATTTTTGAAGAGCCCGAGCAACTTAGTTCAAGAGAGTTCCTCTAAATCTATTTACATCAATTTTTACATCTTGCTGATCTAAATAAATTTTGCTATATGAAACCCATCCTTCAGGAGTAACAATATTAGTAGGTAGATCTGTTAAAACCTGATGTTCAGGTGGATATTGTTGAATTAAAGAACTCTCATTTACACTAATCTTGTAATCCAAATGCTTCAATTTCATGTCCATTGCTGAAATTTTAAAATTCACTTTAGATATCCATTCCATTCCCATTTCACAATCTGTATAACAGTTGCATTTTTGGTAAAAAAAAAACAAATTAGTCAATCCAGCACCAATGCACTCCCATTAGTACATCAAATGAGTTCACTTTTTTCGCAATATTAGCCAAATTTTCATTTGTTTCGCAATGTTAGTAATCAGAAATTGAACTTCACCATTGAAACACATCAGTGAAATCATGAAAGTGATTTCCAGCATACCCTTTAGTTGAAAAAACTATGGCAGGGACAGTATAATTTCTAGTGCAAATTGGGATTTCTTGAGAAGTATGAACTTTTTTTACTACTAAGTTTGTAACACTATCCATTGCTCTACTGTCACCTTTTCTTGCATATGTTCTTATATTCCATGTGTTGTTATGTTCATCATCAATTGAAATAAAAAATATTATTGATGAATTTCCATGAATTCTTATGTCACCATTAAGGATCTCTATTCATTATTTTGGTTATGTTGGAAGAGTTACATTAATTTGGATTGGTTATGTTCACTTTCGTAATCCATAGTAACATAACCAAAATAATGAATGGCGAGATAGCAATTATTCCTAACTCTGTATGGAAACTAACATAACCATAAAAAACTAAAATGTATCAGTTCTAGGTAAAACATAACCAATTAGATTCTTCAAAAAAGGCACCAGTTCTAGGTAAAACAAAGAAGAAAAGTAAGGAAATAATCGTTAGCACGCCACACTGAAATGAACACAATTTCATTCAACAAAATAAAGTAACAGAACTACCAATTAGAATTTCACAAAAGAAATCAGTACCTGGTAAAACAAATAAGCAAACACGAAATAAGCTAACAAACTCATTTTACCTAAATAGGGACCGCATAGACTTTGGGACTGGCCGTAATCATCTTCAAGTTGTCATCCCATTCAAGACCACTTTTGTTTAGTAGAGTTTGGATTGTACTCCTTTTCTCCTCATGATTTACTGTTACAAGTCAAGAAACTACGCTGAACAAGCCATACTCAACAAAACACAAATACAAATTAGCATAAATTCGTGAACTCTCCATATACTAAATAAAAAAAGGAAAAGAAGAACACTAAAAGTTAACAGAAGGACAATAATGAACCGTAGAAGTATTTCTTTCATTAAGAATTGCCCAAAAACTACAACATGAAAAAAAAATAAGGAAATATCATAAGCTAAAACAAGCAACATTATCTATTTAGCTATCATGGTTTCTTAATATACTAGAGCCCCTCATTCCTTCGTCTATCATAATTTATAAACATGGCATGAGAAATTGCATCTATTTTTTATGACCATTGTCTAGCTTCTCCACGCCTTTCTCTTTGTGTTTGATAACTTTAACTTCCTTGAGAATTTTGAGTAATTTGAACATTTTGAGGTTGAATTAACGCTTCAACATCTACTTCTTGTATTATCATGTCATTTGGCTCCAAATCAACTATATGATTAAGTAAAATGCACGACGCTAATACCACATCCACTTGTGTCTTAAAGTCCCAAAAGGGCTCATTGTCAATCATACAAAATCGTCTCTTAAGAATGGCAAAGTCACGTTCAATTGGGATCTCAATGATGCATGACGAAGATTGAATAATTCTTTTTCATTTTGGGGAGGACAATCACAATACTCTTGCAAGTGATAATGTATTCCATGATAAGGAGGAATAAACCCCTTACGAAGTCCATATCCTGCATCTACAAGATAGTGTTTATCTACAAAGTCAAATTAAAGTTGATTAATATACATTCCTCACCTACTTTTCCTATAAACTACTTTGTATTGAATAAGATACCTTGTGGGATTTGGAGACCATGTGGTCTCTCCAACGCATCATTTAATATGCGAGAATCATGTGCAGATCCTTCCCAACCAGCAAGCACATACGTGAACTTCAAATTAAAGTTGATGGCAGCTAATATATTTTGTGTTGTTGTGCCTTTCCGGCCACGAAATCTATTTTGTTGTTCAATAGGAACAGATGCAAGCACATGTGTTCCATCAATTGCTCCTACACAATCCTATATACAACTTAAGTTAATAATAGTATTTTTCATAAAATGACTTAAAATATGGAATTTTAGTAAGTCACTTACGGTAAACCAGGGATAATATCGATGATTGTCCATAATTTTCGGTTGGATGGTTCTATTCGGTGATTTTATAAGGATTGGATAGAGCTTCAAAACTGCTTGAAGTATAGTGTGGAAGTATCGGTGAATAGACTCGGTTGACCTATAAAAGTGTGATCCAATCTTCCGAAATCGTTCATTAAAATCAATAATCTCTAAAAACATCAATACTTATTCTTGAACAGACATATTTTTGGTTGAACACAACAAACTATTTCTTCTAAGAGCATTGCATAGTTCATAAAACACATGCTTACTCATTCTTATCTGACCGACACAATGAACATCACTTCCATTCAAAATACTATTCATGTAGAATTCTCTTTCTTGATCTTTATTAACATAAGGTTCTCTAGGAATGCTACTTTTATGTTCGTAGGCAACAAGTATTGCAACTCCGACAGCTAAAACAAATGTGACTGCGATTCTGATTATTGCATCATCTTCATCTTGGCTAACCGAATTCATCTGTTGTAGTGACCAATGTAATTTTATTTACTATATAATAGATGAAAAATATACAAATATGAAAGTCCTATGATACTTATATAGCTTGAGTCTACCGTTAATCGCTTAATTATCTCACAGTAACTTACCAATTTGCATTGAAAGTTAAACCCAGATTTCAATTTTCAAACAAAATCGAACTCAAACAAAAGTTGATAGCTAGTAAAATCTTTAAATGTAATTATTTGCCCAATAATCAGCCACGTAATTGTGAATATGAGCTAAACATAAGGCAAATATTAAATCTTCTCCATCATGCTAATAAAAAGGAAAAAAGAATCATCAAGGTGATTGACAGTAACACAAGTAATAAAAGTAGTAAGAGCAATTTAGAACAAATAAGAGTAGTCAGTAAAGCAAGTAAAGAATTGTCTAGAGGAAATAAAAATGTCAAGAAACTTAATAAAAGAAGGGGTAAAGAAGGTGAGGCATTTGACAAAAAATTTCAAACAAAATTAAACTCAAATCAGAATCCAAACAAACAAAACAAGAAAAAATTGAAGAAATTTTTAACCAAGCACCACAGAAGAAATCACTTATAAAACATACCTTTTGAAATTCTTGCAAATATTGAAGTGGGGAGAATGAGAGAAGGAAACCCTAAATTTAGAGAGAAGTGCGTGAAATGCTTCTGGGTAATGCTTACTTCGGTGTTATTGGGAGCAGGGAAGAGGGAGGGGTGGGGAAGAGGGGTGGGAGTGGGAGGATAAGTGGGCTCTCAAAATTTTCCAGAAAATGACTTCCTTAGACCCCTTAGGGAAGTCATTTTCTTTGAAATAGTGAAAAATAAGTTATCTTGGAAAATATTTTCTCAATATTCTATCCCAACCAAACAAAGGAAACTAGAAAAATATTTTCCATCGTACCAAACACGCCCATAATGGAAGATAAGGATGATGAGATTGAAAAATCAACTTCCAAGTTTGCTAATTTGGCCCAAGAGAGTGTTATGGAAGATGGATCCTCGTCTTGTAATATTAACAAGTTAATTGAAGACATAAGATCAATCCAGTCCAAGAAAGATGACTGCAAAATCAAGTAAGTGATGATAAATCTACTCTCCTAGTCTTTCATGGAGATAACATAAAAAATATTAGTTTAACACTCATGAAGAAGCCTTGCCGATCCACATGAATTGGTATATATTGGTATATATATATATACTCGGGCATCTCCAATAAATTAACCATGAAATGCAGAGGTCGTACAATATATTCCTGTAATGTTTTTTTTATTTGCATCTATAATTTTGTCTCTATGGTTATGCGATTGATTACTAGATTTCGAGAAATTACCATTCCATTAGCACTTTATTTCTTATCATCTAAGCACATTAAATAAGTGTCATATTCAATCGCGACACTGACCGAAGCCATACTCACCCATCATCAGAGCTAGCGTGGAAGGATATTGACGTTATTTAACATGAAATTGTCAAAGGAAAAAAAATCATAGGATAGCATAAGTTGGACTACCAAACTATCATCTTCAAATGCCAATGCCTGGAAAATAAAATAAAATAAAATAAAAATTGGGAGATACCCCAAGTGGTGAATATTTCACAAACAACTTTTATTATTGCTTACAAACACACATACAAGATTATAACCAAATACTCGTATCTCAAACCACAATCAAGACAAAAGAAAATGCCACTCAAAGCTCATTCCCAATTATTAAGTAAAAAAAAAAAAAAAAAAAAAAAGACAAACATTAATAAATTAGCCAGTAATCTCAATGGTTTTAACTTCAGGTTTCTTAATCTCCTGCTTAGGAATAGTAACAGTTAAAACCCCATTCTCCATACAAGCCTTCACCTCATCAATCTTAGCATTTTCAGGTAGCCAAAATCTTCGACAGAACTTGCCACGTGGCCTCTCAACACGTCGCCACGTCTCATTATCCTTCTTCTGATCATGATCTTCTTTGTCTGCACCCCTAATCTCACCACTAATTTGCAAGACCCTTCCTTCTTCAACTTCAACTTTAATTTCCTCTTTCTTTAAGCCAGGAAGATCAACTTTGAATACATGAGTTTCTTGAGTTTCTTTCCAATCGACTCGTGGGTTGGCATATTTAGAGGTTTCATGATCATGATCACTAGTTGTGTTAATTAGGCTAAGGGGTTGGAAAATATCGTCGAGCAATTGAGGAATTAGTGCCATTTCTTCAAAATGAAATGAAGTATATACTAATAAGAAGAAGCCAAAGTTGAATCACTTACAGTTGGAATATTTTGTACTGGCATTGTTGATCAAGAATGTGCTAATATTTATAGTGGTGTTCTTGGGATGGGCAAATGAAATTTCGAGGGGGTTCTATTTCTATATATGTGTCACCTTTTTTAGACGTGGCATCTACAGTTGGACAGTGACAGGTACTTTTCTAGAGGGATGTAATGTCTTCTGAGTAGTTTTTTATTAGTATTGGTAAATTATTAAGATAGGATGATAAGAATAGAAAGTTCTGGGCCTCTGGCGTTTGCTTCTTCAGATAATTCTGTACTTCTTGTCTCCACAGTTGAATTGAATGAACTCAGATAAGAGAAAGTTTGTCATGAAATTAAATATATTTTATTTATTTAATGCTTTTATAGTTAAGAGTTATAAAGTTAAAGTTTGAAGTTGTAAATTATAATTTTTTGAAAAAAATATTTAGAATTTAAATATATTTTTTTAGAATATGATTTGTGCCCTCCAACTTTTTAAAAGATATAGCAAATCATCCAACTTGATAACTTCTCACAAGTCTATATAACATCCGCTTCAAATTTCTCACAAAATTAGATTTGAAATGTAAAACCATTTGTTTAAACTTGTTCAACAATGATGGATTTCCTTGAAAAAAAATCTAATTTTCATCACCCTAATGGATTTGATTTGTTGAACTAATATATCTCCATCTCTATTATATTAAAAATATAAAGGTCCTTAATAATATTATTTAAACTTTTTGTTCTTTATTAAAAATATTTTTTTAGATAAAATTATTTTTTCACTATTTACCTCTTATTATTATTAAAATTATTACTAATATTAGGGCTTTAAAATTAATTAAAGACATTATTTGAGTTAGGAAAGAAATTAAGAAATTATAATATTTAGCAGTTTTAAATTAATTCAAATCTTACGTAATCTATAATTTGATAATAAATTTAAAAAAAAAACTACTAATTTGAATTTAAAAAAGGACACAAAAAAACGTTCCGAAAAAAAGGAACAAAAAAAGAAAAAAAATAAGTTATACAAATGAAAATAAAATTAATTTAAATTGAAAGGGACAAAAAGAAACGTGTGAAGAAAAAAAAGGAAAAAAAAAAGAAGAAAGAAAAAAAAAACTAAACCTAAAAACAAAAAAAGATCACAAAAGGTAATATATTAAATTAAATACGAAAAAGGGTCAAAAATACACCTGAACTATCTGAAATAGATCAAAAATATCCCTCGTTAGTTTTTTCGCTCAAAAATATCCCTCCGTTAACTATTTGACACAAAAATACCCCTCCCCTTAACGAAATTTCACCAAGCATGCCACTTGGGTAAAAAAGTCACGTGGCTATGCCACGTCACCATCCACATGTAAAATTTTATTTTTCAGAAAAGAGTCAAAAATACCCCTGAACTATCTGAAATGAATCAAAAATACCCCTCATTAGTTTTTTGGCTCAAAAATACCCCTCCCCTTTACGAAATTCCACCAAGCATGTCACCTAGATAACAGAAAAGTTATGTGGCTATTCCACGTCACCATCCACATGTAAAATGTTATTTTTAAATTATATGACATTCATTTCTTCTTTGTTTTTATTTTTTTTTTTATTTTTTTTTTGCAAAGCAGTTTTATCGATCTAGAAAAAAAATATGATCAGCAAAATTAAAAATTTCTAAAAATATTTAAATAAAATGAAATAAATCAGTGTTTTTACTGGATTTAGTTTAACGTTTTTTGAATTTCTCGACATTGGGAAGGTACTAAATAAATTTTGTTAAAAGAGTACAAATTATTCAATTTTTTTCATTATATGATAAACTTTTCACTTGGATTATTAAAAAAAATTATATCCATATTTTTTTAATGATTAAAATATACTAAATATCATTTACTTTTCTGAAAGTGGAATTTTCAAAAGTTCTAAGAATACTTGATGATTAAACATAAAATTAGAAAAACTATCAACATTCATTGAGTTCAGAAAAAATAAATCAACATCACTGAATATAATTTTTTTATTTAACTCCTTCATCAAGAAGAAAGGAATGTCATATAATTAAAAAATAAAATTTTACATGTGGATGGTGACGTGGCATAGCCACGTGACTTTTTTACCTAGGTGGCATGCTTGGTGGAATTCCATTTAGGGAAGGGGTATTTTTGAGCCAAATATTTAACGGAGAGATATTTTTGAGTCAAAAAACTAACGAGGGGTATTTTTGATCCATTTCAGATAGTTTAGGAGTATTTTTGACCCTTTTTCCGAAAAATAAAATTTTACATGTGATGGTGACGTGGCATAGCCACGTGACTTTTTTTACCTAGGTGGCATGCTTGGTGGAATTCCATTAAGGAGGGGGGTATTTTTTAGCCAAATACTTAACGGAGGGATATTTTTAGCTAAAAAATTAACGAGGGATATTTTTGATCCATTTCAGATAGTTCAGGGATATTTTTTACCCTTTTTTGAATTAAATAAATACAAATTGAACTGTCAAAAAAAGAAAGTAAACTAAACCTAAAATTTCTTATAAATTGAGAATCTTTTCTTTCTACAATAATACGTTCATAATGTAGTTCTCAAACAAAATTTTTCTTTATTATCGTCGTTCATAAATTTGATTGTGATTTAAGATATGTTTTTCAAAATTTTAGTTCTTGATATTTACAATCTTGATGATATCTATGATTAAGGAAATAAATTTGGTTGTGATATGAGATAAGTTTTTTAAAATTTTAGTATGTTCTCGAAGTTTATAATAATTAATCATCATGTGTTCGTTATAGGCAATTGCTAATTGAAAATATTTTAGTGAAATATTGATAGTATCGATGAATGAAGAGATAAATTTTTCTGTGATTTGAGGTAAGTTTTCTAAAATTTTAATATGTTTTTTATGTTATAAAAATAAATTATCATGTATTTTTATAGACAATTACTAATTGAGAAGTTTTCTTTTATTCCATCTGTTCATTTTACTTATCACATTTTTACTTGGCACGTTTATTAAGAAAAACAATTAATAATATGACTATTTTATCATAGTACTCTTATTAAATAATATTTATATAGTGTCTTAAAATTAATTTGAAGAAAAAATAATTAATATTGAGGGTAAAATAGGAAAAAAGAAGTTGTCTACTCTTGATATGTCAAAAATGACAAGTAAAAGTAGAAATCTAATTAGAAAATTAGTGACAAGTAACAGTGAACGGAGGACGTATGATTTTAGTATGTTCTTAAAGTTTAAATAATAAATTATCGTATGTTCTTGATAGGTAATTGCTAATTGAGATATTTTTTATGATTTTTTAGTGATGACTTATATACAATTAATAATTTGAAATTGACTTACTTACAATTTTAATCAGATTCTTCAAATTATATTTCGTCGTAAGAAATTGATTAGTCACTCTAATTCTATATAAATTCTCTTTTAAGATTTAATTATATGCAATTGTTTCAATTGTGAATAAACTATGTAGTTTGACATATCTTCTTTATTCTTAATAATAAGCTTTAATAGTTTTTTTTTTTTGCACAAGCTATGCCATTTAAATAGATACTGAATTTATTCTAACATCGATGTATGGTTACTTTCTACTCCCTCCGTTTCAAAAAGAATGACTTACTTTCCTTTTTAGTCTGTTTCAAAAAGAATGATCTCTTTCCTTTTTTAGCAACTTCTTAACATTAACTTTCCACGTGGCATGTTTAAGACCACAAGATTGAAGGGCAGTTTGATACATTTGACATATCTTTAATTTAACACCACAAGATTCAAAAGTTTTCTTTATTTTCTTAAACTCTGTGTCAAGTCAAACTAAGTCATTCTTTTTTAAACGAAGGGAGTAACAATTTTGCTCTTTCATATCCGCAATAGATTCATTTACTATTTTTCACATTTTTAAATAATTAATTCAGTGTACATGCTTTGCACGTGAGTTTCACGTGAAATATCAAAAGCTTTTTCCATGAAAGAAATTGCAGTGAAGACTCTTTGAGTCTTATTTGGTTCTAAATATTAGTATTTTGAGTTTAGAAGGAAATAATATTGGTGTTGATTGTAAATCTTTAGTTTTATGATGTCCAGTTTCCACATAAATAGAATTCTAATTATTCTTGTTACATATAAGATAATATTCTAATTAATTTAGAAGTGTTAAATATTACTGTATGATTTTTTACCTAAATCAAATAAAAATAAAAAATAATTTAAAAATCCTAAAATAATTATTTTTTTCCTTGCCATGCATAAACATAGAATAATATGTATCAATGGTCAAAAATATATTAAAAAATAACAACTTATGTTAAAATAAATACTAAATATTTTACTAATAATACCAGTAGTGTAAGCCTTTTTAACTTTTCTCTTTATTTTTTGATCAGTGCCTCCCTCTTTCTTTCTTCTCAAATCTGGAACATAAACAAAAGATGAAAATCAGAGACAAAAGCATTAATAGGAATTTGAAACAACAATAACAAAAATAAACTATCAAACCGTGTCGTTGCTTTTTTATTTTTGACTTTGAATTCGACAAAACAATTGAATGGTCTTTGTTTCCATAAATGATTCTAAACCTAAAGGAGCTAAAAATGGTTTAAAATTTACCTAAAATATAATTTAATTGATTTATAGTCATAAATTTTAGGTACATTCTTCAAATAAGGAAAGGTTTAAATTTTAATGAATTTTTAATTTTCAAAAAGTAAAAAAATAGTGAAAAGATGATTTTATCAAAAACAGAATCTTTTAATGAAGGGTAAAAAGTTCAAATCATTTTTCTAAGGATCTTCACACTTTTAATATATTATAGATATAGATTATTTAAGAGAAAAATATATGAAAAATTATTATTGATAGGTTTTCTTTTTTCTTATCTATGAGGAAAAAGGAATCCTAAAATTTATGGTGAGAGGAAACAAGAAAAATATCATTAGTTCTATTTTCCTTTTCCCCACATAAAATGTTAGGAAATTTAGTTAAATTAACAATCTAGCTTCTAAAAAATAGGAACTGAATTGAATTCTAATGACATCAAATAATTTTATCCTAAAATAAAATTTAAAAAGGTGAAAGTAGAATTGCAATCCAATGACTATATTTATAGTATAACTAGTTTTATATGGCCCGTGTTAAACCCGGGCCCAAACTCAAGTGAGTTGATATTTTATATAATAATATAATTTAAAATAATATAAAATAATTATAATTCGCAAAGATCATAAAAATTGAAAAATATTAGCATTTTTATGAATTTATGAGCATACAATTTCTAACCACGTTAAATAAAAGCTCATATAAAATATTAATTTTGTTAAGACTATTTTAATATTTTAAAGTAATTAAATAATCAATTTTTATTTTAAAAATAACAAAAAAAGTCAAAATTAAAACTTTTGGATCTTGTTGTCGGATAATTATTATAAAAATCTTGTATAAATAATATCATTGAATGATGATTCATAAAGCATGAAGTAAAAGTAAAAAATTAATTATTAAATATTTGAAGTTTATATTTTGTAATTGACTTGATCAAATAATATGTAAATATGAGAAACAAACATCATAACGAAAACTCCAAGAGTGATTTACCAATTAGCTAAACAACAAAGGAATTTGAATAGTTCACTTGATTGAGAGTTTGAATTTTCACTTTATTGGTAAATATTTAATTTGTAATCTCTCCCTTAATTTTCCTTCCTCTACTCCTAATTATTTTTTTGCAAAAAAAAAAATAGAAAATAGTTAAACAATAGAAATTATAAGAAAAAACTAAATAATAGTTTCTCATTTCATGACATATGCACCAAGTGTAAATGTCCATATGGCAAGAAAAAAGATAAAATTACTTCATCTTTATCATCCAATGTGTCACAATTTTAAAAGATTAAAAATTAATTAAAGTTACTATAATAGTCTTGTGAGGACTACCAAAAAATGGTATTCTCCTCTTATATTTCTATTATATAGAAGAGGTGGTTTCGACCACCTCATGTAATTACCAAAAAATCCAAATACTTTCACTTAATTATATATCATCTCCCAATAAGACCACCTCATGTAATTACCAAAAAATCCAACTACTTCCACTTAATTACATATCATGTCCCAATATATAATAATTCTATTGTTTCATCATAATGGTTTAAATATTTAATATATTCTATTAATTTATATTAATTAACTATAACTACATATTGAAAGTAATCTTTTTATTTATTTAATTGTCTATCATGTTCAAAACTAATTTATTACCACAAATCACAATAATTAATAACTTAAAATATCTAAAAGACATATAAAATTTTTATTGACTCTCATTATTTTAGCAATGCCACATAAATTGAGACAAAAGAAAAAACAACTTAAATTATTTAAAAGATATATAAAAATTTTAATTGACTCTCAAAATTGTATCGAAGCCACATAAATTGGAACACAAGGAGTAAATATATTATTTGATAATTACGTAAAAATTATTATAAATCATAATAATTAACTAGTTGAAATACTTTTTTAAAAATAGATAAAAAATTTATTCAACTCTCAAAATTTTATCAGTTTAACATAAATCATGACAAAATAAAAATTATCTTAATTATTTGCAACCAAATATTTAAAGTAAATCAATTTTATTATTTTAGTTGACTTTTATACAGAAAATTAATCTTTTTATTTATTTATTTTAGTTAATTTAAATTTTAAAATTATATTTTTCTTATATAAAAATACTAATATTTAAACTTAACTTTAAATTTTTAAAGTACAAAATTAATAGATTTAATTTAATAAAATAAATTTCTAATGAATATTTTCTTAGAATTTGTGTTGGGTCAATATGTATCAAGTTAAAAAGAAATAAAAAAATATATATAGTAAAATTTTATTATTGTGAAAGATAAATATAATGCACTATCCAATAATGTTTAATAATATCATATTTTGCATATGCAAAATATAGCATCCCGTATTTAATTAATATACTACTCCGGTGAGTTATCGATGGTTTCTATTGGATATGATAAAATTTTATTAATTTTTATAGTAATAACATAACCAATCGCTCTTAATTAATTATTATGATTCATCTAGGTATTAAGAAAATAAATAATATTTAATAAAAAATAAAATAGACATAAAATGCGAAATTAACTCTTGATGTTTTAAATTAAATTGTCGTCTTTCAAACGATGATTTTACTATATCACCCCTTATTATAAGTCATTTATGTATTAAAAATTTAAGAATAATAAAATGATATGTCAACATAAAATATTTGATTGACTATCAAAATTATATTAGTGCCACATAAATTGGGACGAGACAGAAGAAGATATAAAGCAACATATATTATTTGAAAATGAAATAAAAAGTACTGTACAATAATTAACAAAAAATTTAAAAAGTTGACTGATTTCTGCTTCAGCTGCTTCAATCGTGATTTTAATGTATCATCCGTAATTAATTATTATAAGTCACTTATGTATTAAAAAATTAATAATATTGAATCCATGGTTTTACTATATCACCTATAATTAATTATTATAAATTATTTTATGCATTAAAAAATAAATAATATTTAATTAAAAATATAAAATAAATATTTATGACATGTCTGATTAAGTTGTTTCAATCATGATTTTATTATATCACTTCTAATTAATTATTATAATTCATTTATATATTAAAAATTAATAATATTAAATAGAAAAAGTAAAATAAACGTTTATGACATGTCTGCTTCAGCTGCTTCAACCATAGTTTTACTAAATATCACCCATAATTAATTATTATAAGTCATTTAAGTATTAAAAAATTAATAATATTTAATAAAAATAAAATAGATATAAAAATGATAAATTAAACTTTTGATGTTTTAAATTAACTTGACGTCTTATATGAGGTCCGCTTAAATTTTTCACAAGTAATTTTTATAGTAATTTCGCTATGTCACTTCTAATTAGTTGTTGTAAGTCATTTAAGACATCTAGGTTTTGTTGTTTCTGTGATTTTACTATATCACCCCTAATTATTATGATCATTTAAGCACTGTGTCACATAACTTGAAATAGAAAAAATATTATAAATCACAATATCAAAAATTTAAATTATTTTAAAAAATATAATTAGCTATCATCGACACAAAATTTTGGACAAGGAGAGTAGCATATATTATTCAAAAATTACATAAAAAGTATTATAAATTACAATAGTTAACAACTTAAAATATCTAAAAATATTTTAATCTGTTATATATTTCAAAAAAATTACATGAAAATTACTAGAAATCACAATAATTAACAACTTAAAATTTTTTAAAGATATAAAATATTTGGTCGACTCTTGAAATTATATTAGTGTTATTGAAATCGGAATAGAAGAAAAGTATTATAAATCATAATAATTATAGACTTTAATTATTTTTAAAATATAATTGACTATCAATGCCACAAAAATTTGAACAAGAAAAGTAACGTATATTAATTTGAAAATTACATAAAAATATATTATAAATTACAATAGTTAACAACTTAAATTATCTAAATACATATTAAAATAACATATATTGAACTCATGCCAGATTCCGGATGAATCCTAGGAAACATATGCAATCTTTTTATTAAAAAAATTTATTTAAATATATCAAGATTGAAAAGATAAATAAATATCTTAATGTTGGGCCCGTGCTGACACGAGTCATGCTCCTCTAGTATAATAATATGCATGTCAATTATGGGGGTACCAATTGAAGTGAAGCAAGTACGTCAACCATGAGATGTCAATTGAAGCAACTGAAACAGACACGTCAATCATGAGGTGCCTGCTTATTGTCGCTTATATATTAACTAGTGAATTTATCTACGCTTCGTGCAGATTAATTACATTTTCGAATGCTGAAAGTTTCTTAAGAAGTCTTTTTAGTTTTCAATTATTTCAGATTCTAACCAATTATACACACTCTTAAGTATATACATTTATTTTTCTGTGAATTTTCGTCACTCACGTATTTTCAGTCTTCTAAATTTTTTGATTTTTATATAATATATTCTAAGTGAAACAATAATTTTATTTTTCTTAAAAGAAAAAAGAGATTTTTTTTCATAAAACTGAATTTATTTTCATGCATATTTTTAATAAGTCTCAAACTTATTTGGATATATAACACAAATCTAATTTTATGAATCTCATTTTTTCTTTTTATCTTATTTTATTCTTTTTATTTCTCTTTAAACTATTTATCGTTAATATTTTGTTTTGTATGTGTGTTTTTCTTTTCTTTTTTTACTTTCCTACATATATTCCAATTATAGAAAACGAAAGGTTTAGCAAATTGAAGTTAATTTTTCATTTTGTGGATTTTTTTTATCATTTTAATAAATTAATTATTAGGCAGTTTAAATGAGTTTTTAATAAGTAATTTTTTTAAAGTTTATTAAATAAAGAAAAATACAATAAATGATAGTAAATATAAAGTAACTATTTTAAGAAGTAGTTTTTTTTAAATACATAGCTCATCATAGGTGAAGAAAAATAAAAAATATACTAATAAAAAAATATAATTACCATTTTTGGTCATAGAGCGGTGTCACATAACCTTGCTGTGTCTAAAATAAAGGAAAAAGGTAAAATGTATTACCATCTTCGAAAATTTATTTTTTGATATGTGATTATTTAAGATTCAGAGAAGAATCAAGATTCCTCTTTTGGGAAGGAGATGAAATAAAAAGAGACAACCAACTTCATGAAATCATTGTTATTTTAGCAATATTTTTATTTTTCTTAAGTTGTAAGCTTGAATGGTTCAAACCAATAGACAATATAAAGTAGAAATAACCTTTAAAATGTTTAACTAAAAAACAATAAAATGTGAAAATCAAGAACTACAATTTTATGTACAACAAACAATTTTCTTATGAATTAAAATGTCATTTGAAATTTATAAACTAATATTACACTCTCCTATTTTATCAATTATTTTTATTAAAGTTGACCAACATAATTGCGGAAAATAGCCTCTCTACTCCCTCGGGGTTAGTGGTATGGACTGCGTACATTTTACCCTCCCCAGACCCCACTATGTAGAAATATACTGAGTTTGTTGTTGTTGTTGTTGTTGACCTACATAATTGCGGAATGATACATAAATACTTCCTTAAGGATCACGCGTATACTTTGCCTCCTTCCCTTGCTTCTATTTCGAAAAATAAACACTCTGGTCTAGACACATGCATAAAAAATGGACCTCACCAATGAAAAAAATAAAAACATAGTGGAGGAAAGAAGAACCGCCATACATACAAATAATTTATCTCAAAAGAATTTAAAACAACAATAGTTAGATTCTTGCCATATCAATATCTTACTTCATTTGTATGTCAATCGCGCCTTGTGAGAGCAAAGAAAAAAAAAAGAAAATAATTGTTATATGAAACGAAAAAGAAGGACAACTAAATTGTTAACTAAAAGTGTTAGAGAAGTTGAAGATGAAATTTAATAGATTGAAAATATAAAAAATAATACAATTTAAACTATATCTTGGTCGATAATTTTTTTTATTTTTTTTTCTGTTGCTATATAGTATGTCTCATACCCATAGTGAGATGAGGACAAGAAAAACTACCCCAACAATAATTTTCTTTTTATCTACAATAAATTTTTTAATGTGAGTAGGATAAAAAGAAATACAAGACTGCAAAAAATTAATATAGACTATACATAATATAAAAGAAAGTTGCTCTAACAAAGTAATACATAGCTCTTAAAAAAATATAAAATTGTAAGAAGATTACTAATAGACTATACATAGCATAAAAGAAATGTATTCTAAAAAAATAAATAGAGCTTAGAAAGTGACTTTCAGAAAGCACATACCTTGCCAGAAATAATTGTCATTAGGCTTTTTCAAGAAATAATTGTAGTAATTTTTTTTCATCTACAATAAAAGTTTTAATGAGATTAGGATAAAGAGAAATACAAAATTATAAAAAATTAATTATTGAACTACACTTAATATAAAAGAAAGTTCATTTTACAAAATAATACATAACTCTTAAGAAAATATAAAACTGTAATAAGTTTATTAATAGACTATACATAGCAAAAAAAAAATCTACTCTAAAAATATAAATAAAGCTTAGAAGAATGACTTTCAGGATGCACATACCTTGTAAGAAACAATTGTCAATTAGATTTTTTCAAGAAATAATTGTCATTGTTTTTCTCTATTTCAAGAAACAATTGTCATTGGATATTTTAATGTAAAATTAAATAATTGGGGGTTATGAATATAAAAGGCTTTAGAGTTATGAATTTTACTAATATTAATTAAGAGTGTAATTTATTATGAACATAAAGAGATGTGAGCAATGAAAATGATTTTTAAAAATAAAATAATTAAAAAAATGAAAGAAAAATTTCCAAAAAAGGAGAAAAAAGATAAATAGGATCCTTGGCCAGAGAGAGATGTCACAACACCTTGTCTTAATTCCTCTTTTATTATTACTAGTCAAGTTTACGTGCTTTACACGTGTATATAATGTTAATAAATAATAAGTTACAAAATAAAAATTAAAGTAACACAAAAAGTTTAACTTCAAATTACTTTCAAGAGTGAAGTCTTAAACAATGTCTTTTGACTACATGAACATCTTCTTAACGTGTATAAAGGACAAAAGAGGTTATGAGCTTAAGTTGTCTTATCGAACAAGAACAAGTAGCGGAGGCTAGGACAACAAAGATATATGAACATAATAATATAATACTATTTGTAACAAATTAAAAATAACAGAATAATTTATGGTAAAGCAGAATTGCAATGAAAGAAAACTGGAAGACATCCACCAAGAGATTAATAACATCACAGTTTTTGCCACAACATCTATCACAAATAGAGAAGATAAATATTTAAACGCCTAAAATCAATTTTACAAAACGAAAGAACAAAAACTATACATAAATACCATAGGAGGATGTAAAGATAACAAAAACATACTAAATTTATTTTGTAAACATAAAAAACATACTAAAATTTTTATAAGCTTACCTCAAATCACAAGAAAATTTATCTTTTCAATCATATATATTATTAATATTTCACACATAAAAAAAACTCTTCTCAATTAGCAATTGTTTATTAAAAATAATACATGATAATTTATTATTGTAAATTTCAAGAACATACTAAAATTGTGAAAAGCTGACCTCAAATCACAAGCATATTTAACATAGTAAAATTATAAAAATTACAAACAAATTTGTCTCTTTGATCTTAAGATATATCAAGATTTAGAAAAAAATTTTCTCAATTTACAATTGTCTGTCAAGAATACATATTAATTTATTTACTGTATACTTCAAGAACATACTCTCGTGATTATCTTGGAAAATTCATATTTCGATGGATTATGATGAAATTATTGAAACTCTTCCACCCTTAATCAGATATCTTTTTTTCTTCAACTTCAATGCATCAAAAACATTTTTTGCTTGATACGTAATATTATTAAAAGAAAAAAAATCTTTAAAATTAAATTACCTTTAAAGTTATACTCTCTCCGTCCATCTTTATTTGTCTACTGTTCTATTGACAGGTGGATTTAAAAGTAATAAATAATAAGGATAATTTTACTATACTGTCCATTAAATATAAATAAATTTAATGCTTTGGACAATACATTAGATGATAAATCGTATTTAATGCTAAGGATAAAATGAATAGAAATAGATAAATTATCCATTGATCTTATAAACTGAACAAATATTGTTGGATATTTCAAAATAAAAAGTGGACAAGTAAAAATAAATAAAGAGGATATTTTTCAATACCTCTATATTATAGACATTATCTCTCTGCAAAATACTTACAAAATCAATGTAATGCAAATTAAATATTATTAAAAAATTGACGTAAAAACAATTTCAAAAAACAACTAACCCCCCCCCCCCAAAAAAAAAAATAAAAAATAAAAATAAAAATAAAAAAATAAATAAATAAATTATCCTTGTGTTCTCTTTTGTTTTTATATGTGAACTCGTCATTATATATATGACATGCACGTACACGTTAGCTAAAACACATAGGAAAAAAAAGTTATTACCTTCTGCCACCAAAATAAGAACAAGCTTTATTCAAATCTATAATAGTCATTAAATTTTTTCTTTCCGAGAGTTCAAATCCATTAATTTATCAAACAAAATTTATTTTGCTAAATCCAAAAAGAGTTCAAATTGTAGTGTTTCATAATTATTTTAATGTAAAAGAATTTTAAAGGTTTTTAATAACATAAGACTCCTAAATCTAAAAGGAACTCAAAGTGAAAATGTCTCCTAACGTGAATAGATAAATCTAATTCATAAAATTTAATTAAGTTTTAAATTTTAAATATTTGAAAAATAGTAAAAAGACAAACTTTTTTTCTATTACAGAGTCTTTGAATGGAGGATAAAAAGTTCAAATCACTTTTCTAAGGATCTTCACACTTTTAATATATCGTAGATGTCGATGTATATGTTGATTGTTGATGTAGATTATAGATATATAACCGCAGGGACGGCTAAATACCGTTAGAAGTTTAAAGCCAAGCTTCAATGAGGGACCTTAATTTATTTTTTTTGTTATAAAAATAAAAGGAGAGGGAAAAATTCATTATATTATATTTTTATTCGTAGTCTACTTTTCACAATTAAGTGTCGGATCTCACTAATATTATAGATTCAATTCTTTTTTGCTTTTTTGAGTTTTGAACAATCGGAGTCATATTTTCTAGTTGACGTATTTTATTTTCTAATAAATTGTTAGAAAAACAATATACATTACATAGTAAGACATCTAATCAAACAACTTATAGATGAAAATAATATTTAAAAATTAAAATAATAGTACTTAATTAATATTTTAAAAATATTCCATATATTCATATATTTTAATAATTGTTTTTCCATAAAACAATTTTTCATATATTCATATATTTTAATAATTGTTTTTCCATAAAACAATTTTCCTACCTTAAAAAAATCAATCTTTCCCATAGACTTGAGAAAATTTAGTAGTTTGCTTACATTAGAAAACCAACATTTTCCACAAATGTAGGAAAATTTAGCTGACATTACATACACGGACAAACCATTAGGAAAACAAATCTTTTTTCATAAAAATAGGAAAATTCAGTCGATTTTACGTCTAACAAAACTTCTTCTCCATTTATTTTTCATATATTTATTATAGTTAATTTATTTTACAAAGATATATAATAATATAATAATTAGAGACAAAAAAATGAAAAGATAGTTTTATCTATTACAAAGTGCAAAATAATTAAATTTCAGACTTTTAATAGATATTGTAGATATAAATATAATAACTGTAGTGTGTAGACATGTAGGACATATTAACTAACTTGATATTCACTTTTATCAATTTGAAATCCCTTGTAAATTACCCTACCTTTTAACATCAGATTTACCTTATAAATATCTAATTATCATCTTCTAATTTAATACAATATATCCCATAATCAATAACAACTACAATATATCCAGTATATTCTCACAAAAATACACCTTCATAACTAATTTGCATATAATTAAAGAAAATAAATTATTTAAATCCAATCATCAACTATCATAATTTGATACAAACAACTCGAAAATGTAACATGCTTACATAAATACTATAATTAAGATTCGATAGTCTCTCAAAGCATTACTTTTACCTTGGTGTGATACGGTAATACAATGTTCTTCTTTCGTACAAGAGTAACACACTATGAATTCTAATCCTAACCATATATTGTTTCCTTATAATATATTTTCAAACTCTTTAATTATGAATTCTCTCAATACCTGAAATAATAGCACTTTAATAATGCGTTAACATATATTAGAACATATGTTGTGTTTGTTTAGCATTGTTGGAAACAAAAATCAAATCCTAAAGTTTGTTGGCTTCTAAAAGTAGTTTTTTTGATTATTTTAGGATTGAAGGTGAGGTTTTTTTCTTATCAATATTCAAGCAAATACAATCAAATCCTAAAGTTTGTTGGCTTCTAAAAGTAGCTTTTTGATTATTTTAGGATTGAAGGCGAGGTTTTTTTTAATCAATATTCAAGCAACTACAATCAAATCCTAAAATTTGTTGGCTTCTAAAAGTAGCTTTTTGATTATTAATTGAAGGTGGAGGGTCCTTACTGCTAAACTACATACATATTTATGTCGATCGTATCTCCATCAATTACCCCTGCTCCAAACCTTCAAATTTGCCAAGCTCAAGCTCCAAGCACCTTCAACCTTGTCAATTATATTGAACAACCGTCAACTTTGCCAAGCTCAAGCTCCAAGCACCTTCAACCTTGTCAATTATATTGAACAACGTAAATCATTCAATTGACCAACAATGTTATTGTACCTGAGAGAACTTACTATGACATTAGATCTATTAAGTATCATCTTATATCAAAATACCCTAAAATATATAAAGCAATCATGACAATTTTATTAAACTGTTGATACCATATTCATCAACGTACAAGGAGTCACTGGATTTAGAATCAATGTTGGAAATCATGTAGAATTCCTCTGCTGAACAAAATTGGTGTTGACTTCTTGATGAATGAGAGATGTTTAATGGCACGATTAGGTGTGACAAAGCATAATGATATAAAACATATGAACATAGATGACAATATTTATAGGAGTATTTTTCTAATAGAGTCCTATTAAAAATAATTAAATAATAAATTAAGAAAAAAAAATAGTGAAAAGATAATATTGTCTAAAGGAATCTTTTAATGAAGGGTAAAAAGTTTAAATCACTTTTCTAAGGGTCTTTACACTTTTAATATATTATAGATATAGATTATAGATATATAGATTAATAATAGATAATAGATAATAAATATTTTCGCACATAAAATCATCAATTTATTTATTAATCAAGATATATTTCTTTTATAATGTCGAAGTGATTTTATAAAATCGAACTCAATAAATGAGCTAAATGTGCGTGGTGCGTACCCTAAACTAGTGAATCACAATTACGTTTAGGAGATCTAGTTAGAACCATGAGCTTTTCATAAACGAAATGAATAGCAATTTCAAGAACATATTTGAAATTGAATATTGAGTCTTGGCTTACTATTTTCCAGCTACAACTTTACAAAGTTGTTTATACGTTTCTTTCAAATTAGATAAAAAAAATTCTGAAGGTGAAGTTCATCTAGATAAAGAAATACAATTCAAGAGGACATCAATAAAATTTATGCCTTGACGGAATAAAGCCATACTTGAACTTGAATCAAATTGTTATTCCCTGGGTGATATTTACTTGTTCACTATTAAGTTAACGCATAGCTTAAAATAATGAACATTAAGGCCTCATTTGTTTGCACTTAATGGAGGTCTGAATCTGAATGGTTCAGACTTCAGTCCATTAAGTGCATTTGTTTTTTATTAAGGTTTTTACTCTTAATAGGTCTGAATATGTCTTAATTATTCAGATTTAGAACCAAGTCTTAGGGCTCATTTGTTTGCACTTAATGAAGGTCTGAATCTGAATGGGTCAGACTTCAGACCATTAAGTGTATTTGTTTTTTATTGAGATTTTAGCTCTTAATAAGTCTGAATAGGTCTTAATCATTCAGATCTAGAATCAAGTCTTAATAGATTTGAAGAGGTATTCTGATGTTAGATAATATTCACCGCCATTCTACTCATAATCATCAGTCACCACCTCTGCCACCTCCATCATTATCAACCACCAACCACCAACACCAACCACCTCCACCATCACAACCACCATCGATAAAAAATATCGCTATCAACCACTATTGTCAACTGCTACCACATCTACTACTTCTATTATTCTAATTATATTTACCGCTACCACCGCCGTCAACAACACCACATTATCAACCACTACCGATCAATTCCTACTATCGATCAACTCATCTATCACTACTAGCACCACCGCTAACTACCACTAATACATCACAACCTCCACACATTCTTCGATGGCCACTACCATTGTCACTAATAACGTTACTTCTACCATCACTTCAATCACTATCATCACTACAATTTATCTCTACTAATAACAACCATCTCCACCATCACAACTAACATCTCCAACTAGCACCAACACATCATCAACCATCATGCATTCATTTTCAGCCATCACAATCAACACCTTCAACTACTAACATCAAACAACATCAACCG
Source organism: Capsicum pubescens (assembly GCA_030864215.1). Lineage (NCBI taxonomy): Eukaryota > Viridiplantae > Streptophyta > Magnoliopsida > Solanales > Solanaceae > Capsicum > Capsicum pubescens. Next base: position 71,963,519 of record CM061548.1, on the reverse strand, counting down.
CCACCATCATAACGGTCACTACAATACCAACCATCACACTATCACCCCTAAATTACTAATCACTAACATCAATCATTGTCACCGCAACCACCATTATAAACTATCTCCACTATCACTAACAAACATAATTATTTTTTTTCAATCAAATAAATAATTTTGGTATATAAAATTACATACTTTTCTGATATATAATTAGTTTTTTATTTGAATTGCATTTTTTATTTTATTATATAAAAATATTTTTTTTTGCAGATTCAGATGTTGAAAAATAAATAGTCTTAATCATTCAGTTTTCAGATCTAGAGACAACATCTTAATCATTTAGATGTGCATTCAGATTCAGACATCTGAATTAAAAAACAAAAAACAAATGCAGCCTTAATAGGTCTGAAGGGATATTCTGGTGTTGGATAATATTCATCACTCTATTCATAATCAGCAGTCACCACCATTAACCACCTCTGCCACCGTCACCATTGTCAACCACCACTAACCACCACCACCTCCACCATCGACAAAAAATACCGTTACCACACCTACTATCTCTTTTATTCTAAGTATATTCATCGCCACCACTGTCGTCAACACCACCACAATCAGCAACCATTACCGGCCAATCTCTACTACCAACCAACTCATATATCACCACCACTAACTACCACTAATACATCACAACCTCTACACATTCTTTGGACGCCACCACCATTGTCACTAGTAACGCCACCTCTACCACCACTTCAACCAGTACCATCGCTACAATTTATCTTTACTAACAATCATCTCCACCATCACAATAAATAACATCTCCAACTAGCACCAACACATCGTCAATTATCATGCATTTATGTTTTAGCCTACACAATCAACACCTTAAACTACTAACATCAAGCAGCATCACATCACAACAACCACCACCATCATCAATCGCCACTATCATAACAGTCACTATAATACCAACCATCACAATTATCACCACCAACATTATTAATCACCAACATCAATCATTGTTACCGCAACCACCATTATAAGTCATCTCCACTATCACTAACAAACATGAATGTTTTTTCTCAATCAAATACTAATAATTTTGTTGTATTAAATTGCATACTTTTTTAATATATAATTAATTTTTTATTTGAATTGTATTTTTTATTTTATTATTTATACAAATATTTTTTTTTACACATTCAGATGTTGAAAAACAAACAATCTTAATCATTCAGTTTTCAGATCTAGAGACAAATCTTAATCATTCAGATGTGCATTCAGATTCAGACGTCTGAATCTGAAAAAAAATAAATGGAGCCTAAGAATAGTTCTACCGATGTAAAAAATCTAATGCTTTAAAAAATGCATTGATAATTAACAGTATTCAATAACAAGGATAAAATAAATATAAAAATAATAAATCACTCATTAATTTTTTAAAAGGAACAAATATCTTTAAATATCTATTTTTAATATATTAGACAAGAAAAAGTAGACGAAGGGTGTAACAACAAAAACAACTTTTTCCTATTTTAAATAATTTAAAAGTATTTTTGGATCCTGTGTGCAACAAAATTTTGTATTATGCAGAAAAAAACTTCAATCAAAGAAGTAAATAGAAGTAAAACAATTTTATTAAATGAATTTTTATGGGTATAATGTTATCTTTCTCTTAGTTCTTCTCTCCAAATAATTTTTCGTGATTTAAGGGTCTTCCGTAGCGTACTTCTCAAACTTTTGGATGATTTGAACTTCCTAGAAATGCATTTAGATCTGCATAATGTCGGACAACACTTCATTGTTTTGAGTTGATTTTCGGACAACTCCATTGATCGGTTCTTTGAAGAATCGTATATTCAGTGCAGATGCTTTCTCCAATGCTTGCCGAATGTCCATAGAAAATTATGTAAACCTTCTACTTATTGTTGTCTGGAGTAGACAGTCCAAGTGTAAATAACATCTTCTCCCTCATTTTGATTAGTCCATCAAGTCATCAAGCTTATCACAAATGTTATGTGATAAGATTGCTTGTAATTGTTCAAAAATATGTCATTTTGGACACTTGACGAAGTTTTATTGGCTTTTGAATTTGACTTGGCTCGCCACATCATTTGAACATGTGACCTCATCTTGTTGGTCTTTAATTTGATTGGGATGCCACATCACTTGACACATGGCATGAGTTTCAGTTTCAAGGTTAAATGAACCTTGAACTTGAATTTAATACAAAATATACTTATTATTTTTAAATTCCAAATTAATTTCAACCCAAACGAATATGAATTCAATCCAAATTTGGTATGAATTTGACCTAATAACTTTTATGTGCCTACAGATGTCCCTTACTTCAAGACTCGTTGAGGTATTTGATTTGTCGGACCTTTTAGAGACGAGACTTGAAGCATTTGTTTTGGTGTAATTTATTAATATTTGCATTTTGACAAGAAATAATTATGTTCGAGCTCTTCAATCGTATCACGATTTTCTCATTGATGCATTAAAAGTATCAAATTAATACACACTAAAGTCTCTTTTTTTTTTTTCGAAAAGACTTGTGCATTTTTTCAAATCCAACTCCTACAGTCATAATGATCTAGGTAATAACGTACTTCCTTGACTAGACATTCAAATTTCCTTTGAAACCATAAAAATATAAAACTCACATATAATTTGTGTATTAGGATTTAGGCCTACATTGAGTTTCAATACGATTGATAATGACATTATCCAATTTCAAAGAGGATTAGGACTTTGTCACATTTTTGAAATCCAGACATTCAAATCCTTTACGAAAATAACTTGTCCAACAGATTTGTTACTGGCAATAAACTGGAGTCCTTCAGAGACTATCTAAAGATATCATTGTCACATTAAATCATCATAATTTCGTCTAAAGAAGCAACTGAAAGACTTTGGTTATTGCCACATGTTTTTCTTTATTTCCTCTATAACAGAATTTTCCTAGCAGCTTAGAGCATCAATAGAAAAACTTCATAACGCATCATGGGAGCGTCCAAATGATGAACGGCTTGTAGTTCTTGAAAGTAGCCTTATGGAGCTACATCATACGCGACACACTCCGATTGTGTCTGCATTAGCTTAGGTATCCTTTTGAAATCAGCCTTCTTGTTCTAATTAGTTAGTTTTTCTGTTTTGTGCAGCCTCACGAAAAGTCTTGTATCTTGATATAGGAATATCAAATATGGAGCAGTTTGTAGCATTTGAAAGTAGAATCGTAAAGCTACATCATACTCAGAAACCCATCAGATTGCGTCCAGATTCTCCCGGTTATTTAGCTGAATCCAGTAAATTTTGATTTGCGGGTTTTATCAGCTTTACATAATATCTCGATAAATTTCATACCTCAACTTAGAAGTATCGAAATCTCGAGCAACTTGTGAAAATAAAAAGTAGACTCATAAAGCTACATCATATGCTCATAAAGCTACATCATATGCAGAAACTACGATCATATTTTGTCCAGATTCTCCTAGTTATTTCTTTGCATCAGGATTCAAATTTTGATTCACTATTTTTATTGGCTTTATGCAGTATCTCAGCGAATCTCGTATCTTGATTTAGGAGTATCAAAATCTCAAGCGGCTTGCAATATTGAAAAGTAGACTCGTAAAGCTATGTTGTACGCAGAAACCATGATCATATTGTGCCCAAATTCTCTCAATTATTCCTCTGAAATCAGACTTTAAATTTTGATTCACTGATTTTATTGGCTTTACGCCGGTTCATCAATAAAATTAGTGGTCCAAAATCAAATTTTAATAAGAGATCTAAAAAATATACATATGCATACAAAAATAATACTGTAATAATTTAAAGTTGTCTTTTTTCTCGCATATTAGTTGTACTAAAAAGTAATAATTGACACTACAAAAACATTATATTTATTTAAATGAGATAAATAGTATTATTAACATATAATTAATTTTAAAGTTCTAAATATTAATAATATTTTTTACTAATTTATGTAAGAAAAGAGTTGATAGACCTTACTGACTTGTATACGGGCCATGGGTTGAAGAACACAGTGATGGTTATTTTGCAAAATTAAGTACTTGCATGATAATTCATTATTAACCTGTCAATAAATTCTTATCTAGTTTTTCTTTTGATAATGTGCTACAAAATCATTGCTAAATAAATTAGAGATGAATTTTCATTTAAAAAAATTACTTACATATAAAATAAAATTGAGATTTTGCATTCGTTAGAATAAGTTTATAAAAAGACCGACCTTAATTAAAATGTTGTTCACTTTTTTCACCCTATAAAATTAAATTTCATATTAGACAAAATTATAAGTTATTTTTTTGTTTATATTTATTAATAAATATAAACTTAATTATTTTCCCAATATTCAATTTAATTTTGATTATTAAATAGTACTAAAGTTATTCACAAGTACAAATGTGTGTGTGCGCGGTGTCGTTTTTATAAAAATATGTCAATGCAACTTAAAATTTTGATATTTTCTTCAATTCCCAAAGTGTTCATAATTGTTAGAGGAGTTTTTTTCTTCAAAAATTTATTTTTTTGGAAAAAAAGTCCAATACTATTAAATAGGTAAAAATACAAACTTTCAAGTTTTTAAATAACACTAAGTTATCCGTACAAAAAGAGAAGAAGATGACAATATTAGCATGAAGACAAATACTTATTTAGTAAGTTTAGTAGATTTATTAATGGGATAATTACATAACTTAGCTAATATTGACTCTTAATTATCTTATTTAGCCTAGTTTCAATTAATTACAATTCACAGCCTCCTCTTGCCTATTAATTTTTCATAATTACAATTCATAGTCTCTCTCGTGTATTTTTTTTTTTTTCTATTTTCTATTACTTTTCTTTTTCAGTTTTTTCCTTCTTTTTTTCTTTTCCTTTTTTTTTTTTCCGTTTTCTCTTTCTTTTCTTTTTTCAATTTTTACGTTTTCTTTTGTATTTTTTTTCTCTATTTTCTAATACTCTTTTTTTTTTTTCTTTTTTTCAGTTTTTTCTTCATTTTTTTCTTTTCTCTTTCTTCTTTCCTTTTTCAATTTTTTCTTTTTCGTTGTCTTTTTTTTTTCTTTTTCTTCTTTTCCTTTTTATTTTTTCTCCTTCTATTTTTTTCTTTTATTTTTTCTCTATTTTCTATTACGCTCCTTTTTTTTTGTATTTTTTCTCCTTTTTTCTCACATTTTTTCTCCTTTTTTTTCTTTTTATTTTTCTCCTTCATTTCATTTGTGCGAATTATAAAATATAAATACAAAGACGAATTATAACATACAAATCCAAATGGGGACTATAAAATACAAATACAAATGTGAACTATAACATATAGATACAAGTGTGAACTATCATTTGTATTTTTTAATTATTGAAAAGGAACGATTGCTTTTCTTTTTACGAATATTTGTTTGTATTTATTTATACGAGTTGTATTTATTGATACAAATAAATACAATTCAATTTTTTATAAAAAAACAATATGTATTTGTAATTTTAAAATCATTGGTTTCATTTGTTTGTAATTGTATTTGTATCAAGTGATATTTATTTATTTACAAATACGAATAATAATTTTGACATACAAATACAAAACGGTACATGTGTATCAACTGATACATTGCATATTTATATATTTTATAATCAAGAAAATACAATTAATGCATTTACTTGTTTGTATACAAATACAGATGATAAATTATACATAATCACAGCTAAATACAATATGCAATCAACTTACAAATATAAATACAAAATAATTCTTTATAAATAAAAAAACATCGACGAAAATAGAATACAAATACAAATATAATCTAAATATACAAACACAATAAAATCATAATACAAATATACTCCAATATAATATATAGTTAATTATAAAATACAAATACAAAACAGTTCTTTAAAATACAAGTGCGAATTATATAAAATATAAATGATGGTGCGAACTAACAAATACAAATACAAGTGCGAACTATAAAATACAAATATAAACACGAAATACAAAATACAAATATAAGCGGGAACTTTAAAATACAAATACAAATATAGTTGTATCAATGAATATAAAAATATAAATGACGGTGTGACTACAAATAGATAAACAATTATGATATTTACGTTATCATCAATGACTTGTGCTCGAGTAGTTATATTTTTTTAAAATACAAAAAATATAAAATAGACCAAAAAAATGATGAAGAAAATAAGTACAAAAAAGAAAACAAAAAAAGAAAAAGAAAAAAGAAAGAGAGATAGAAGAGAGAAAAAATATATAAAAAATAAATAAAAATAAATAGAAAAAATTAGAAAAAAGAAGAAGAAAAAATGAGGAAAACACGAAAAAGAAAAAATATATAAAATAAAAAATGGTAGTATTTTTGGCAAGACTAAATATGTAGTGTATTTATGTTTTTATGAATACAGACCACTAAGTAAAAGTGAATACAACGGCTGTGAATCGAATACAACAGCTAAATGGTACTGTATTTATATTTTATATGAATACAGACTATTGATAAAATCGAATACAACGGGCGTAAATTGAATAAAGCGGACGTAAATTAAATACAACGACTATAAATGGTAATTATGTAAAATATAACTATGAAAAGTGAGTTTTCCAGCAAAATATAGCTATTCTTGAAAGATCCCCATTAATTAACATAAACGGCTTGTAGAGTAAAATATTTTTATAAAATTGAATATATATATTTAACAAAAATCAACACACACCAACACACTAACAATTTCAAAAATTATACAGTAGCCGATGGAGGAACATGCTATTGTTGGTTCTGTAATATTTTAAAAATTGAATTAAAATACTTGATAATTTGAAAACGGTCAGCCATAATCTTTCTAATTTGCTAATTTTGAAAGTGTACTTATTCTAAATATTATTTTTAGGTACGAAATATATCTCAATTAAAAGAAAAGTATCAAATTCACCTCACTTTAAAAAGTTTTTTGTTCGTTTAGTTAAATACTAAAGAGGAAAAGATTGGGTGCACTTTACTAAGATAATGAGATATTTCTACGTATCCTGTGACAATAACAAATAATTTTTCTCTTTGACTTAAAAAAAAAAAAAACTACTCCTCTTTTATTTTTTAATTTTCATTAGCATATAGATTCAAACGTCAGGTGAACTAATTGTTGTAGAAGATAAAAGTTATGTAAATAAAATAATCAAATAAATATATATATTAGAGTTGAATGTCAAATTATTCTTATCATACATTTTAAAACTCCTTTTCTATATCCTCAATGACAAAGAAAAATTATAAAGAAGTGGATCCAAAAATACTATAAAACTTTCTCGAAAGTCAAATAATATCTCCATTAGTGCCCATAAGTATGTCTAAAACTTGGATGTGTATAAAATCTCTATTTTGATTTTGGTTGTAATGGCCTGTGCAAATTAGTTTATTCCAACTTAACTTATGAAATCCTACAACAATCTTGTACTGCTATTTTAGATCCATCCACTACTCAATTTTTATAAATTAAATTCTACCAAAATCTCTAAATTGCTAGCTAGCTAGCTTCATTAACAATGAGACTATTTTCTACGTATTCAGTGATTAAAATGACAATTTTTTTTATATATGTCGTAGCTATTGAATTCCTTTAATTTCTTTTTGATTTTCTTTTTTATATTTAAAATTCTCTTAGTAAAATTTTTTGACCCGATCACTGATACTTCATTCCGGAAAAACGTCTTTATTTACTTGCATAGTGAATATAGCTACATTTTGAATTTCAAAGAACGAAAGAAACTAACTCGAGCATATTTAAAATTGCTTGGAGTAGTTGATTTTGAGGGGCGGGGGGGGGGGGGGGGGACACATTTACGGGAACACTTGTCACTGGATCGACAACACCAAGGGTTGATTGTACTTTATTAAACCATCAAGAAGAAACATGCCATGAATTTAGATGCAAACTGAATAGCTTAATATGATTCTTCTTTTCATAATCTTAGAATGATACATTGAAATTAAGGAAAATACAATGAACACAAAAGCAAAAATATACAAATTTATTTAATTAGTAGTTGTAACTTAATAACTTTAACATCTAAAGCAACATATGTATCTTGGCCCTGCCTAAGTGCAGCTATAAGGCCATGAGAGATTATCGAACCCGCTCCCTACTCCAACACCCTGGCCAGCTCTAGCTCCAACATCAACTCCTATATCGATTTCTATTCCAACTTCAATTTCCTCCGCATGTCCACCACCTAATCCCTCTATTACTCCTTTTACTCCCCTAATCCTCCCCTTGCCCCACCTACCCCTCCACCCGCATCAAAACCATCACCATGACCAGATCCTTCTCCTACTCCACCTCTACCACCGCCTCCAAATTTGCCTCCTCCTCCTACTCCTCTAGCAACTTTGCTTCCAACTCCACCGCCTGCACCAAATCCACCACCATGGCTTGGCCCTCCTCCAAGCACCACCTCCTCCACCACCACCACCTCATCCTGCAGCACCTCCTCCAGCGCCACCACCTACACCACCTCCGGCTCCAAATCCTCCATCATGTCTAGAACCACCTCCGATACCTCCTCCACCAACTCCACCACTAAGTTCTCCTCCAACGCCACCTTCTCTAACTCCAAATCCACCACCATGACCTGACCCCCCACCTCCACCTTCTCCACCACCAACACCTCCTCCAGGCCTGCACCACCACCTAGTCCACCTACACCTCCTCCTCCTACCCAAGACCTCCTCCCCCACCTAGTCCACCTCCACCATACCTAATATAAAATTTATTTGTCAAATAATAAATTTATGTGTATGTACTTTGGACATGTGTATTACTTTTGAAGGATTCAAAAATTAATTAGCTTTAGAGGTTTTGACATTCATCTCACGACATATTTGAAAAGTCCGAACAACATATCTTATCTCCATCACTTTGCAAGGCTAGTTAACCAAGTCTTTTTTGTAACTTTCAAGATCCAATAAAAGTTAAACATACTAAAATTTTCTTGTCCAATTCATAGCCACAATCTCAAATACCATGCCTATTCTGCATCTCTTAATTGATCAGCAAGTTAAGTGAAAACGTCATCTTAAGTTTCTGAGTTTCTTAATCTAATAAATCTTAACACACAAACTACTTACCATCCCAAACTATTTGTACCCAAATAGAAAAGATATACACCTTTTGTTTGCCTATGAAGTAATAGTGTAGTAACTCAAAATTAGTAGGTGATTAAATTTACTGCATTACATCTTTTCATACAACCAATTTATAATAATACTGCAAGTGCTTCATTAATAAAACATATACAGGACTTTGTTACCAGTAAGAATTAATTTTCGTGGGGCTAATTACAAGTTACAATCTGGTTACGAAAAGATCACATCACAATCCCAAATACCTTGCTCAGTTACGTTCTTGAGAAACAATTTCCTTCTGTTTTTTTAGCGCATCCTAGAACTCCAAGCGTTAGCAGACATGCGATCATCCATGCAGTTCAACTAATTTAAAGAATCTCTCCTTAGTAATACGATAATAGAGATATCAAAACAATACAATTAAATCTAATCTTTACATAAAAATTATCTCAAAGTTCGATCGAGCATTCATCTACCATCTGTTACAACAAATAGTAATAGATCGGAACCTACAAAAACTACAGTATTCAAGATAACAACAAATAACAACATACCAGAAACTACAATAAAACAAGAGAAAATGCTCTGTTTCCACCCTGAACTATACACAAAATTGCTAAGACACACCCAAACTTTAGAAGGGTCCTATTACCCCTGGACTAATTAAAATCGTATTTTTGGCAACCTTAGTGCCTATGTGGCACATACATGGCATATCAGTGAGTCAACACACTGAAGGTCCACTGATATGCCACGTATGTGCCACGTAGGCACTAAGGTTTCCAAAAATACAATTTTAATTAGTCCACGGGGTAATAGAACCCTCTTAAAATTCGGGTGTATCTCAGCAATTTCGTTTATAGTTTAGGGTGAAAACGGTGCATTTTCTCATAAAACAATTATATTTTTGAGATATTAGGATAATATGATCAAACCTAATCTTTGCACCGATCGAACATTCTCTGTAATATAGTCTTGAAATTGATAAAACTATTATTGACTGGACCTTTAAGACTTATCGAAAAAGTAGTTATATGAATATTTCTGACACCAAAATTTCTAAATCCAATAAAAATATGACAAAAACATCATGATAATTGCCTTGAAGTTGTATTTAGCAATTACATCATATTGAATTTTACAGATGATGAAGGAACCGAAATAAAAAAATAAAATTTTACATAAGGAAAAGAAAGAATATTTTAGAGGCATGCTTTTACCGGTATATCCCACTTTTATACCTATAATTTTTTAGAGGGATGCTTTTACCGGTATATTCCACTTTTATACACTACAAAAACTTCGGCCGACATAAATTTCCCATAAATTAACCTTTTTTCATATAATAGAAAACCTTTTTTATTTTTATATTTATCATAGTCAAATAATAATTGGAGAAAAAAATGAAAAGATGATTTTATCTAAAACAAAGACTTTAAGGAAGGACAAAAAGTTTGAATCACTTTTCTAAAGGTCTTCACACTTTTAGTATATTACTAGTTTAACCACACGTGTTTCGAACGTGTAATGATTGATTATTTAAAATTAAATAGTTTTATCTATTGCGGCGATTTTTAATGAAGTGTAAAAGTTTAAATCACTTTTCAAAGATTCTTCACACTTTAATATAGTTATGTAAATATAAACATATATTTTAGTGTAAACACGTATATATTTTACCATCAGAAGTTTCTTCACATAGTTGATGGATCATTTTTTGTGTTTTTCTAATTCTAACACTTTTATATCTATTTCTAATTTTTTTAAATCTTCTTATAATCAAATTTAGTTGATTTAAAATTCTTAAACTAATGAAAAATATTAGTTGTCATTAATTATTATGACTTTTAATAAGAAATTTTTTTACCATAAATATATTTAACTAATTTTCAACTCTTAAATATTAGGAAAAATAGTAAAAAGATGATTTTATCTAAAAAAAAATACTTTTAATAAAGGACAAAAAGTTCAAACGATATTTCTAAGGCTCTTCACACTTTTAATATATTATAGATTACAGATTATAGATCATAGATTATAGATTATAGATTATAGATATAGATAGAGATTATAGATTATAGATTATTATTATTATTATTATAAATAGATTATAGATATAGATGGTTCATCCTGTTACAATCAAATTTGTATGGCACCAATCAAATTCGTATGGCACCAAAGGATGAAGAACTCACTGCATTTCGCACGCCCAAAGGTATTTATTGCTACAAGGTGATGCCTTTTGGTTTGAAGAATGTTGGCACCACTTATCAAAGGGCCATGCAAAATATCTTTGACGGCCTGCTCCATAAAAATGTTGAATGCTACGTGGATGACTTAGTGGTGAAGTCAAGAAAGAGGGACAACCACTTAAAAGACCTAAGAATGGTATTCGAGTTGCTTAGAAGATATCAACTTAGGATGAATCTATTGAAGTGTGCCTTTGGAGTTACTTTCGAAAAGTTTCTTGGCTTTATTGTGCGACACCGAGGAATTAAAATTGATCAAGCCAAGGTTGATGCAATTTTGAAAATGCCCGAGCCTCGAAACATTCATGAGTTAAAAAGCTTTCAAGGAAGGCTAGCATATTTAAGGAGGTTTATCTCAAGCCTGGTTGAAAAATGTCAATCATTTAGCCGTCTCATGAAAAAGGGCACTCTTTTCGAATGAGACCAAACTTGTAGTAATATCTTTGAGAGTATAAAATCATACTTAATGAAGCCACCAGTTCTTGCGGCACCCATATCCGAAAAACCATTGATACTCTATATTGCGTCACAAGAGAGGTCAGTTGGAGCACTACTGGCTGAAGAAAATAGTGAAGGCAAAGCAAACTCTCTTTACTATCTGAGTAGAATGATGACACCAAATGATCTAAGGTATTCTACAATTGAAAAGTTGTGTTTGACATTGGCCTTCTCAATTCAAAAGATGAAACACTATTTTCAGGCTCATGTTGTTCGTCTTGTGTCTAGGGCAAATCCCATCAAGTTTGTAATGTCGAAACCAGTCCTTAGTGACCGACTTGCAAGATGATACCTTTAATTTCAATAGTTTGAGATTGTCTATATTCCCTAAAAGACCGTAAAGGGACAAATATTGGCTGATTTCTTGCCAGACCACCCGATACCTGATGATTGGGAACTGAGCGATGAACTTTCTGATGAAGATGCAATGGTTATTGAAGCCAGAACCCCGTGGAAGATGTACTTTGATGGTGCCGCACATCGAGATGGAGCTGGAGCTGGTGCTGGTATGGTGTTCGTCACTCCACAAGGAGAGGTTGTCCTATAATCTTTTACCCTAACAAACCGTTGCTCTAATAGTGTTACTGAATATCAAGCGTTAATACTTGGACTTGAGATGACAGTTGACATGAAACAACTGAAATTACAAATCTTTGGTGACTCCCAATAAGTGATCAAGCAGCTTTTAGGAAGCTATGAAGTCAGAAAGCCTGAGTTAAGACCGTATCATGATTATGCACAGAAGTTAATGGGATGGCTTGGAGAAATAACCCTCCAGCATGTGCCAAGGAAAGAAAATAAGCAAGCTGGTGCCCTAGCTGCTTGTGGGCGATGCAATTTTATTAAATTTAAATCCGTACAAAATTCAAATTATATTAAATTTAAAACATATTAGTCCCAAATAAATATGATGAATTAATATAACTGGATTGATTATTTAAGTCCAAACATATATGAATTTAATCAAAATCTATTTTTTATTGGGCTAGCCCATTGATTTGGGCTACAAATAATAAGCCCACTTTGTTAAGCCCAAGATATTATCATATTCTAGAGGCCCAAAGGAGTGCTATGTGTCAAATGACATGGAATGCCATGTCAAGTGAAGGACCCAATAAGATCATGCTACATGTCAAAATGATGTAGTAGGCCTAGTGAAATCAAAAGCTCATAAAAGGTGCCACGTCACTTGAATTTGATTGGTCAAAGAAAACCCATTTTCATCAAGACTCTTTCCTCCCTACAACTATAAATAGGGGTCTCATAATTTAAAAAAGAGGATCAAGAACTAACAAGAAGCAAGAGAAAGCTCATGGATCAAATGCCACAATTTCTCTACAAAGCTCAAGTATTCAAATAAAAAATCATCAAGATTCAAGATCAAGACCTCAGTATTCAAGAACAAGCTTAAAAGCCCTTGAATTCAAGCACAAGTCAAGATCAAGTCCCGTAAATCAATAAATCAAGTTCAAATTTAAGATCAAGCTTTAAGCCCTTGAATTTATTTTTGAAAAGGCAAATCAGAGAATTCATAGAGATTCTAACACTCATATATTAAAATTAATAAATTGATTGTTGCAATATTTTTCTTGTCTCGATTACTTATTTTTTTGGTTTCAAAAATTTTACTGTCCAACAAATTATGGCACGCCCAATGGAACAATATCTACCTCTTATCTCAACTTTTCATACTTTAAAATTTAAGAACAACTAAATGACTTCCAACAAAGTCAACTCTCAATCAACCGCTTCCAAGGCTGCTGATTCAAAGTTCTCTACTGAACTAAAAAACATCCTTGGTGTTACTTTCGGATGCTTAGGAGCTGTCACAAGGAGAAAGGAAAGCTTTCTAGGACGACAAACACATCCAGTGTCATCCGCGCCAACTCTAGTTTTTGGATCTTCAACCCCAAAAGGAACGAAGTCCAGTGCAAGTGCTTCGGAAGAAGGAAGCAGTGTGATGGAATCACTTAAGAGTCTAGCCATGAACCTAGAAAATCTCCAGAGGATCACGAGATAGATGATAACGCTCAATCTACAACTCTTGTTTGAGTGTAAATCGGTCGTTAGAAAATATAGAACCCAACCTGGGTTGGGTGTCGATCCCACAGGGAATAGCTTGGCCAACAAGTAAGTAAAATTACTAAACTTTTGGTGCAAGTCTCGTAAGAAGGGGAGATTCTTGTTTTGCAAGTAATGTAAACAAAAGCTGAATTAATAAAGTAAAAAGAGAGAGATTGTTACGTTGGTTGTAAACAATGAGAATTGAAGCGTTGGGGTTATGTCCACCTTCTGAGGTATACGTCTCTATTGGCTATGAGTGTGTAGAATTCTGACATGCAATTGCTTATAGAGGATTGTAGTCGATGGTAAATCCAAGCGTCTCTCGACCTAAACAAGGACTATTTCACTTTAACTCTCTTGAGCTTAAAGCGTGTCTAACGGTACAAATTCTTCAAGAGGTTAGTCCAGTTACGGCACTAGCTTTTTAATAGGAAAGGGTGTCCTACTACCTTGACATTATCTCTTTTCCAGACAAATAACTTTTCTCTCGAACAAGTTAAATGTTAGACTGGCGTATTCTTGCGTTTGCAACCGCAAAGAATGTAGATTAAGATGAAGAGAATAATGATATAAGCAATATACGTGCCTCGAACTCACAAACTCACAGCAATAGATAGTAACTCATTCGGCTTCCATAACCCCAACAGAGAAGTTTAGTTACCCATGAATACGAAGGAAATCACGATTGACATTGTTATTATATCACGATATTGAGTAATGGCGTGTGGATCAAGTGATAGGCGTGAGGCGTGATTCCTTAGCAAGTAACGATTCTCTTGTTGTGGAGTTTAAGAATAGAAGAGTAGATTAGAAGTGTTTGTAGTGGAAGATGAGAGGGATGGAAGAAAATTAATTGTTGAATGATGAATGTCAGAGTCGAAGTTATAAGAAGATGTCCTAAAATCTCTAGCATGATAGGGTATTTATAATACCCATATCCTACTCCTACTAAGCTAATGAAATAAATAACCAAATCCTACTAGACTAATGAAATCCTTAACCCAAATGTACTAGGTTAAGGTAACATTATCATAATCCACATTAAATAATGAAATACATAACCTAATTGTACTAGGTTAATGTATCATTGTCAAAATCCAGCTTTGTGTCTGTAAGTCCCCAAAGTCTTCAGAATTATTGTTTTAGCCCGGGACAGATTTTCCATGCAGCAGTTTTGGTCCTTTAGGCGTCCAAACTCCCTTTCCTTCCTTCGTGAGCTTTCTTTAGCGTCAAGTAAGCCATAAAATGCTGAATTATGCATCATTTATACCTGAAACTTTACTAATCATGTTTGTTAGCTCACTTACAGGAAAAAGAACTAAAAGTGCATGAAATATATAATTTGTTCTCAAAACTAGGCTAAAATATGGGCAAAATTTATTGATATAGGCGCGTAAATTCGCCTATCATCAACACCCCACACTTAGAGCTTTGTTCGTCCTCGAACAAACTATCATGTCCTTCGAAACATCAACTTAGGGTTTTACAGCAACAACACAAAATATTCGTCAAGACAAACACAACAATTATCAACCAAGAGTAGCTTTCCGATTATAAGTAGAAACAATTTAACCTCAAGTATAGACTCGTGATGGTGATCAACTCGCATGCAAACGTTAAAGTGCATAGAATCATATACAACAATCCAAAACTCATCAACCATGTGTGTCTCACCATATAGTACCCATAATCACTCACAAATATAGCATATTTTTCAAACATGGGTATCAAAATGTCCTTGCTCTCACTCTCACAAAGAGTTCATATGTAGCAACTGATGACCATAGGCTTTCCCTTAATGTAGTACTCCACTAAATGTCGGAATGTTAAGATTAGGATCAAGTAGGTCTTTTGATGGTTGTAATGTAGGCTAAGGGACGGGTAAGACTATTTTGGCCAAGAATAGTGACTAGGTTTCTAAGCGCTTTAATACATCACTTTGTATCATTGACACTTTTTTCTTTCAACCTTTCTTCTTTCTTTTTTCTACCACCCTTGTTCTTCTCTTTTTTCAATTTTAAGCACAACTCACTTTTCAGCTTTCTTTTCCTTTTTCTTTTCACAACATACCTCTTATGATAGCATTTTTTTTTCTTTTTTTTTTTTTGTAACACATTCAAGCACCTTTGCAATTTAAAGCATCATTCTTACCCAATTTCCTCTTATGTTGTCACATGACTTTTTCACTTTAAAGCACTTAGGAATTTGGATCAAATTGTGGTCTTGAAAGAAATGGATTAGGCTTATATACAAGGTTGTCAAAGAAATAGGCTAAAGGCTCAAAAGGGTTTAACTAGGATGATGTCCATGGGTAGGTAAAACTGAAGGTAAACAAATATGGGTTGCCAAAGAAATGCCTAAATCATATCCTAAACTTACACTCCTTATTTTCGCTTTGCATACATACCAGGCAAGTTCTAGCATCAGCCACAATCATAGAATATACGATTATCTCACACACACAAGGCACATGATCGACTTTATTGGAGGTAATATAGACTCTTGACCCAACAAGTGAAGGAATTGAACCACACAATATCACATAATGAGTCACAACTGGAGCCTAAACATCTCAATAGTCATAATTGTAGAACATACTCTTGTTATAATCTCATGCTGCCTATTAGAATAATCTCATGCGAAGCTAAGTTAAAAAAAAATATTAACTACTGAAAAAAATCTTAACTATGAGATTATAAAACAAAAATAAAACAAAAGCAAACAAACATAGATGCGAGTAGAGAAGTATAGCATGCAATACCACCACCCCACACTTAGTCGGTACACTGTTCTCAGTGGAAAATAAATAAGAAGAACCTGGTTAGTCGGACTCATCCTCTATGTATGGGGTCATACCCCTTGCATTGGAATCATCATCAGAGTCATCATCCTTAGAAGTTCCTCATAAGTATCCCACTTAATTCCAAGCGTGAGTCGAGGTATTTGCAGCGAGGAGGGTTCTCCTTGCTCCTTGCGGCCTCTTTTCTTGCTCTTTTGGGAAGTGATAGCCTTTTCTTTGCCTTGTCTTGCTTTGGGTTCCATTGTACCTGAGACTTGAAATAGTGTTAATGGTAGCACAATCCCAATGGATACAATCTATACACAAGCAGTAGGGGTACCACCCCACACTTAGTTTGTTGCTACAAATTAGTGAAGTGAAAGTGGTAGATTACTTAGACTTCATCGACATGCGTTTTAGGAGCTATATTCCAATGAGAAAATCAGAGATATATCACTTCTTGCAACCTTTGCAATACTTTCATGTTAGGTATAACAAGACTACTACATAGAGATTACATCATGGTATCGTTTCTATCAATAAACTCAACCTCCTATGTCGGTAGGCAGTTATAAGTCTTATTCCGATGAACGGGATATTCTAACATGTAAGTATTCAAGTGACAAGATTATGCAATGTTAATTACTATAGAAATTCTGCAAGTAGTATAACAATGCATCAAAATCAAATTCAAGTCGGACATAAGTTAAGAGCATCCTAACGTACATGCTCACTCACTTGGTTTTGTATCAACAATTCAAACACGTTCACATCACCAATACTTTTTCAAGATTTAGCAATTCATAATAGGTGTAGTAAAGTAGTACTTACAAAATATAAATAAAGAACAAAGTAGTACTTACTTGGTTGAAGCCTTTGGATGATGTTCTTGTGATGAAAAAGAGCAAAAAGAAACTTTTTGATAGGTTTTGGAGACTATAGGTGGTGCATAAGCTAGGTTTCCAATGTGTTTTTGGTTCAAGACTAAGTCTCATATTTATAAGAAAAGGTTGGGTCGAGTTTTGGCCCATTAAAATCGGATTTGGAGACCAAAAGTGACCATAGGTGGTGCCTAATGCTTTACCTAGTTGAGCAGAATGCCATAGCCTATGCCATGCATTTATTTAAGAATGCCATACACTATGCGGCGCATTGTCTATAGCATAATGGGACATATGCGCCGCATAGTCTATGGCATATGAGATACTGAGACCAAATGCCATAGCATAGGCGGCGCATAATCAAAAGCATACCTAGGAATAGGCGGCGCATAGTGTATAGCACACTAAATTCCGAGACCTTAGGCTATAGGATAGGTTGTGCATCGTTCTTGGCCTAGTTTTACCAAGGCCTAGCCTTCCTCGAAGCCTATTTTGGCGTGAGAAAGGCTCAATCCATAGCTTATGCATCACCCTTCCTAACTTACCAACTTTACCATACAATGCGTCCAAATCGTCAATTGAAATCAATCTCCTCGTTGACTACTTCTTTCACCTATATTCACTCAAATAAATGAAAACGATTAGTACGATGGGTTGCCTCCCACCAAGCGCCTTAGTTTTGGTCGTGGCACGACTCTTATTTTTGGATTTTTCATTTATCAAAATCAAATCAAGTACTAGAATGAAAGAAAACGATAAACTATAAATGAAAAATAATAAACGATGGGTTGCCTCCCATCTAGCGCCTTATTTATTGTCGTGGCTCGACATAGTTACCTCGAGTACTCAGACTTCGTCGAGGTAAATGGTGGATCATTTTCTGAAAGAATTTAGACGACAATGAGGCTTACCTGTGGGCATGCGATCTTCTTCACCAATTATATCATCAATAGTCCAACCCATAGCTCTCTTTTATCTCTTCAGAGCAGAGATGAGAGCCTCTACGTGCTGTTTACTTAAATCATCCGCACTCACCGAAAGTATATTTATACTTTCCAAGAACACATACCTTAGATAATTGGGGATCTCTTCAAGGGAAGTCTTCGCTGTTGGTGACGGTTGATTCTTAAGATCACGGTCCGGTTGCTTAGGAGTATGGGAATAGGACTCTATTTCTGTTAGAGCACCCATAAGTTCTTCATATTCTTTAGCATTCTCACGCTCAACATTCAGCAGCGCAACAGACAATGGCTCAACAGTAGACTGTTTCTCTACAGATAATGCTTTCTTACCTTCATAATGAACATCAGCTACAGAGAACACATCCATATCTCTTGGATGCTTCATCGCTTTGCACAAATCAAAATGAATCACTTCGTCATTCATTCGAAATAAAAGCTCATTATCTCTCATGTCAATAAGCACATTTCCTGTTGCAAGGAAAGGACGTCCCAAGATTATGGGAACTTCAGAATCCACCTCGCAATCCAAAATCACAAAGTCTGCAGGAAAGATGAAGGAAGAAACCTTCACCAACACATCATTCAAGATACCCACAGGTCGTTTTACCGACCTATCTGCCATCACGAGCCTCATATTAGTTGGTGTCGGATCGCCTAACCCCAACTTCTTGTAGACGGATAGTGGCATCAAATTGATGCTAGCACCCAGATCGCACAATGCCTTAGCAAAATTCATAGATCCAACCGTGCAAGGAATAGTGAAAGCACCAGGTTCTGCCTTCTTCTGTACCAAGGACCTTGTGGCAATTGCACTGCAATGATGAATATTATCTGCCGGCTCATAGCTTACTGCCCGCTTCTTTGTCAACAGGTCCTTCATGAATTTAGCATACCCAGACATTTGTTCCAGTGCCTCGACCAACGAAACATTAATAGTCAGCTGCTTTAACATCGTCATGAATTTGCTGAACCTTGTATCATCCGCCTGCTTCTTCAATCTTTGAGGAAAAGGTGGTGGTGGATATGGAATTGTTTTCTCCACGGCTTTCTTCTCCTCTTGCTTCCGAATTTTGGTAGTTTCAGGCTGCAACCTACTAGGGGTGACGTCATGGACGTCTTGGTCAGCTTCTATGGCGTCATTATCTTCCTTATTTTTGGCCACTTGCTTGCTTTGGGATGAATTTTCCATCACCTTACCACTCCTGGTAGTAATAGCCGTGCATGATCCGTCGTTCCTTGGATTTTGCGCAGTGTTGCTAGGTAAAGTGCCAGCCTTTCTTTGATTGAGTGCTGCTGAAAGTTGGCTCAATTGCTGCTCTATTTGCTTGATTGAAGTGGAATGAGAATCAACTAGTTGTTTCATGGAGGACAAATCATTAATTACCTCAGTAACTCCCGCGCTCGTTGCTTCCACTCCTTTCAATAATTTAGCCATCATGTCTTCCATACTTCCAGAATTAGATGTGGTGGTATCACGTCTACCAGGGGGAACGTACAAACCACTCTTTTCATTGTTTTTCTTCCAACTACCTTGGTCTTTGCTTCCAGATTTACCATAATAGTTCCGACCTTGGTTTCCTTGGGTATTCCCTCGGAAACCCCCCTGATTGTTCAAGTAGTTGGCCTCTTCTTCCGAATCAGATTCGTCTCTTCCTTTTAGCGCCACAGCTTTCACTTTTTCGGTCTTCCCTGATAATAAATGCTTTGTAAGAAGATCCATCTGTGTTTTCATGTGCGCCATATCTTGATCACGTTCTTCTTGTCTTCTTCTTTGGTCTGCAGTCATGCCTATAGATAAAGTGGGGCTTGCTACCTCAGAATCCCTGGTATGCCAAGCTCTACTTTGTTTCGTCATGCGATCTAACATATTTCTTGCTTGACCAAAGGTGAGGTCCATAAAAGATCCTCCAGCTGCGTTGTCCACCACTGGCTTAGTTATTGAATTCAAGGCTCTATACAATATCTCCATGAGGTGAACATTAGTCATGTGATGGTTTGGGCATCTCGCTAGCTTTGTCTTGAACCTCTCCCATGTTTCATGAAGAGCTTCAGTGGGAAGCTGACGAAAGTTACTGATTTCATCTCTCAATTGTGCCCTTTTGGAAGGCGGAAAGAATCTTTCTAGGAAAGCGTCTCTCAATTGCCTCCAATTTGTAATTGAATCAGGAGTCTGCCTATTCAACCATAGTGTTGCCTCCCCAGACAGAGACAATGGGAATAGACGTAATCGAATTGCATTCTGACCAACACCAGGATTGTCAAAAGACTTGCATGTAGAAATAAAGTTTATGAGATGCATATTAGGATCATCGCCTGCTAGTCCACCAAATAATCCCTTGAGTTGCAATAACTGAATCATGGTGCTTGTGATGTTGAACTTGGCTCCGGGCGCTAATGGTGGTGGAATTATAGCTCAAGTGGCTCCGGCTCCATCAAGATCATCATCATCATCGTCGAAAGCTGGCTGCATAGGTTGGCGATCATGTCTATACCGAGCTTGTCGACCTCTTCTGTTGGCAGGTGTTGTGATTTTAGCATCATGCCTTGGGTTTAGTAACTCGTCATCACCTAAATCCTCATCGTCAGGATTTGTTGCTCGTGCAGGGTTATCAATGTTCTGCTGTTGAACCTGGGCTGCGGCAAGGGCAGCCAATCTTGCTTGTTCCTGTTGAGCAGCCATCCTTGGGATTTCAGCTTGTGCTTCCATTCTACCAATGCGTTGTGGTTCAGGATTGATTGGTAATAACGGTTGACCAGAACTTCGAGTATGGGGCATGCACTAAAATAAAAACCTGCAGTAGACAAAAACAAAAACTAAAAGTAAAAGTACGAGAATCTTTGACCAAAGGGTCTAGTAATTTTCACGAACTTAATTGACACTTGTATTCCCCGGCAGCGGCGCCAATTTTTGATAACACTCAATCTACAACTCTCGTTTGAGTGTAAAGCGGTCGTTAGAAAATATAGAACCCAACCTGGGTTGGGTGTCGATCCCACAGGGAATAGCTTGGCCAACAAGTAAGTAAAATTACTAAACTTTTGGTGCAAGTCTCGTAAGAAGGGGAGATTCTTGTTTTGCAAGTAATGTAAACAAAAGCTGAAAATAATAAAGTAAAAAGAGAGAGATTGTTACGTTGGTTGTAAACAATGAGAATTGAAGCGTTGGGGTTATGTCCACCTTCTGAGGTATACGTCTCTATTGGCTATGAGTGTGTAGAATTCTGACATGCAATTGCTTATAGAGGATTGTAGTCGATGGTAAATTCAAGCATCTCTCGACCTAAACAAGGACTATTTCACTTTAACTCTCTCGAGCTTAAAGCGTGTCTAACGGTACAAATTCTCCAAGAGGTTAGTCCAGTTACGACACTAGCTTTTTAATAGGAAAGGGTGTCTTACTACCTTGACATTATCTCTTTTCCAGACAAATAACTTTTCTCTCGAACAAGTTAAATGTTAGACTGGCGTATTCTTGCGTTTGCAACCGCAAAGAATGTAGATTAAGATGAAGAGAATAATGATATAAGCAATATACGTGCCTCGAACTCACAAACTCACAACAATAGATAGTAACTCATTCGGCTTCCATAACCCCAACAGAGAAGTTTAGTTACCCATGAATGCGAAGGAAATCACGATTGACATTGTTATTATATCACGATATTGAGTAATGGCGTGTGGATCAAGTGATAGGCGTGATTCCTTAGCAAGTAACGATTCTCTTGTTGTGGAGTTTAAGAATAGAAGAGTAGATTAGAAGTGTTTGTAGTGGAAGATGAGAGGGATGGAAGAAAATTAATTGTTGAATGATGAATGTCAGAGTCGAAGTTATAAGAAGATGTCCTAAAATCTCTAGCATGATAGGGTATTTATAATACCCATATCCTACTCCTACTAAGCTAATGAAATAAATAACCAAATCCTACTAGACTAATGAAATCCTTAACCCAAATGTACTAGGTTAAGGTAACATTATCATAATCCACATAAAATAATGAAATACATAACCTAATTGTACTAGGTTAATGTATCATTGTCAAAATCCAGCTTTGTGTCTGTAAGTCCCCAAAGTCTTCAGAATTGTTGTTTTAGCCCGGGATAGATTTTCCATGCAGCAGTTTTGGTCCTTTAGGCGTCCAAACTCCCTTTCCTTCCTTCGTGAGCTTTCTTTAGCGTCAAGTAAGCCATAAAATGCTGAATTATGCATCATTTATACCTGAAACTTTACTAATCATGTTCGTTAGCTCACTTACAGGAAAAAGGACTAAAAGTGCATGAAATATATAATTTGTTCTCAAAACTAGGCTAAAATATGGGCAAAATTTATTGATATAGGCGTGTAAATTCGCCTATCATCAATAGAACGTCCTATGAAACAAATACCACCAACTAAAGAGGTACAAGTTTCTTCTGAGGGAATGATCCCGATTGAGCAATTGAAGAAATTCAATGAAGGGACCCTTAAAGATAAGTATGATGTTGTTACTAAGTCTTCCCTTGCGTATGCCAAGCCCTACACTACGAGAATAAATAGCCTCAAAATGTCTGCCGGCTATCAACCCCCCAAATTTCAACAATTTGAGGGCAAAGGGAACCCAAAACAACACGTTGCACACTTTGTTGAGACATGTAATAATGCTCGAACTTACGGTGACTATCTTGTCAAACAATTTATTCGTTCCCTAAATGGAAACACCTTTGATTGGTATACGGAACTCGAGCCTAAATCCATCGATAGTTGGGAGCAATTGGAGCATGAGTTCCTGAATCGCTTTTATAGCACAAGGCGTACAGTGAGCATGGTAGAGCTCACAAATACTCGATAAAAAAAAGGACGAACCAGTCATTGACTTTATCAATCGATGGAGAAATACTAGCCTAAACTGGAAAGATAGGCCCAACGAAGCTTCTGCAATAGAGATGAGCATCCAAGGAATGCACTGGGAGCTCCTCTACATCTTCCAAGGAATTAAGCCAAAATCCTGAAGAGTTAGCTACTCATGCTCACGACATGGAGTTGAGCATGTTTTCTGCTGGAAAGGTAGCAACGCCTATCCATGAAACTAGAAGGTGAAAGGATAAGCAGGATCCCCAAAAATGACAATACGAAATCTATGAATATTGACGTATCTCCTGTGAAGGTAACCACGAAGGTGAGCAAGAAAAAAAGTGTGAAGACGACTTTTAGAGCACGTCCAAATCAGAAAACTTTAAAAAAGATGCAAGAAAAGGAATATCCCTTCCTTGATTCTGATGTTACTGAGATTTTTGATGAACTCCTTGAGCATAAGCTCATTCAACTCCCCGAGATAAAACGACCCAATAAAGCTGGAAGGACCAATGACACTAATTATTGTAAGTATCATAGACTTATGAGTCATTCTCTAGAAAAGTGTTTTTTTCTTTAAAAACAAAGTCATGCAACTGGAAAATGAGAAGAAGATCTTCTTCGACGATGAGATGACCAGTTCTCATCAAATCTCTATCACTTTTGGCTTGCTCGATCCAGTCCAAATATGTGATGAAGAACATAATGAGAAACTATTAGAGACTGACAGGTCTTTAGTTGACGAAGGCAATGATGAAGGTTGGACTCTGGTGACCAGGCGCAGACGCAAGAAGATGAGTCTATAAAAAGAGTCGTCTGAGCAGCCAACTAGAAAGAGGATGGTAAAGAAACCAAAGAAACAGAAGTTGATTGAACTTTTGAAGAAAATGAGGGTAATAGAGCTTCACCACCAAAAACCATGGTGTCCAGTAACGTTGGAAGAATTCTTACCAAGTTAGTTTCTTGCAAAGAATGCTCAAGTCAACCTTGAGGCATCTTATTTTAATATTGCCAAAGAGGGGACAAAGGGTGAAAATCTACCCATGGAAGTTCCTTCATCTTCTAAAAAGCTTGTTGAAACTCTTAGCCAGGAGGCACATGTATGTGGTACAAAAATCACATTTACAAATAACAATCTTCCGCTTAGAGGAACCCTATATAATCGTCCTTTGTACATAGTGGGTCAAGTTCTAGGAAAGAAGATAAACAAAATCTTGATTGATCAGGGATCCTGAGTTAACATCCTGCTTATCGTATAATAAAAAAACTTGGCATCGCTACCAACGAATTGGCCAAAAGCCATATAATGATCCAAGTCTTCAACCAAGGGGTCTAGAGGGCCGTGGGAGCTGTCAAGTTGGGGATTCGTATGGATGATTTTCAATCAAATACATTGATGCATGTGATCGATGCCAAAACTTCATACACTATATTACTTGGTAGGCCAACTTTTGCTCTAATAATGTTGCTGAATATCAAGTGTTAATACTTGGACTTGAGATGGTAGTTGATATGAAACAATTGCAATTACAAGTCTTCGGTGACTCCTAATTGGTGATCAACCATATTTTAGGAAGCTATGAAGTCAGAAAGCCTGAGTTAAGACCGTATTATGATTATGCACAGAAGTTGATGGGATGGCTTGGAGAAGTAACTCTCCATCATGTTCCAAGAAAAGAAATTAAGCAAGCTGATGCCCTAGCTGCTTTGGCCTCAACTCTAACTCTTCCAAATCAAACGTGAGTTACTATCCGCCAATAATGGGTGGTACCTCCATCTAATGAGGATAAGGATGTAGAAAATAAGGTTAAATACCTCGTCACCATGTCCGAATCTATAAAGAAAGATTGGCGACAGCCTATCATTGACTATTTGTGTTACAAAATACTTTTGGAAGATCCAAGACGAAGGACCGATATCCATCGTCATGCACCTCACTTCCTTCACTACAAAGACATGCTATATAGGAGATCATTTAAGGGAGTACTCTTATGATGTTTGGGGGAAGAAAAAACAGTTCAAGCCTTGCGATAAACATACTCTGGAGTTTGTGGATCTCATCAGCCTAGACCAAAGCTTCATTTTCATATTAAAAGGATGGGGTATTATTGGCCAACGCTGGTGAAAGATTGCTTAGACTATGCTAGAAGATGCAAAGCTTGTCAATTTCATGCAAATTTCATACATCAACCTCTTGAAGTATTACACCCAACGATAGCATCTTGGTCACTCAATGCTTGGGGAATGGTTGTTGTTGGTCCACTACCAAAATCTTTTGGTGGACACTTGTACATCTTGGCCGCAATAGATCATTTATCAAAATGGGCTGAAGCTGCTACTCTTAAGGAAGTAAAGAAGGACAATATTGCAATTTTCATCCAAGTATATATCATCTACCGCTTTGGAATCCCTCAATATATAATAACTGAAAATGACAAGCCAATTGATTACAAGTTGATGAACAAGATTTGTGATCTCTTTGGCTTCAAGCAGCGTAAGTCTTCTATGTATCATGCTGTCACCAATGGTCTAGCCGAAGCATTTAATAAGACTTTGTACAATCTATTAAAGAAATTCATCTCCAAGTCCAAGCGAGACTGGCATGAGTGAATAGACGAAGCTTTATGGGCATATAGAATAACTTACCGCACACCGAATCAAGCAACTCCATACTCACTTGCTTTTGGAGTTGAAACAATCCTGTCACTTGAGCGTCAAATACCTTCTTTAAGATTGGATATTCAAGAAGGGCTCACCGATGAAGAAAATTCTAAGTTGCATCTTGCGGAGTTAGAAGCTCTTGATGAAAATAGACTAAAGGCTCAACAAAATCTTGAATCTTATCAAGCCCGTTTATCTCGTTCTTTCAACAAAAGAGTTCGGTTAAGGTGCTTCCAAGTTAGAGAATAAGTTCTTGCAGTAAGAAGTCCCATTATTACTTCTCGCAAGTCTGGGGGCAAATTCACCCCAATGTGGGATGGACCATATGTTGTACAAGAAGTATATTCAAATGGTGCTTACAAACTTATCGATGCAGATGGAGTAAAAATCAGCCCTATCAATACCAAATTCTTGAAGAAGTATTATCTTTGAAGAAAGATAATACTCCTTAAGAAACGAGTATAAACTGCATATTCACTCCTGGCCTGCAAGAGTATAAACTATGTACGTCACAAAAAAATGTCCACTAGGTTGAAAACCTCAAAAGAGGCAGCCTAGGCAAAAGTTGGGACACAAAAAACACTCACCCTAGAACTACGTTGTGACTTGATCCTCTTTACTGAGGTACGTAGGAGCTTGGAATTTCATTCTAGGTTTAGTTGCATGAGTGTCAAAAAAATATGTTCCTGGAGTATCCGCCATATGAATACCAAGCATTAAAATAGTCTAATTAAATTTTGGACTCACTCCAAGTATTGGAGGTTTCATGGGGGCAAACTCCAATGAAATATGAGCTTCATTTACATAAGATGAAGTCTCCAAACTCCCCAAATTTGTAAGTTGAACCACTTAAAATACTAAATTTGGGAGTGAAAGTTGACAAAATTTCCAAGTCTTCAAATCAAGGCCTCTTATGGGTTTATCCTTAAAAGGATCTCAAAATTTACATGCCTTAAGGTGGACAAAATTTGTTCCTTTGCACCTTAAGTTGGCTTCTCATAGGTTCATCCTTAAAAGGATCTCAAAACTTTCATGCCGTAAGGTGGACAAGATTTTTCCCTATGCACCTTAAGCTGACCTCTCACGAGTTTATCCTTAAAAGGATCTCAAAATTTCCATGCCTTAAGGTGGAAAAAATTTGTCCCTTTGCACCTTAAGCTGGCCTCTCATGGATTTATCCTTAAAAGAATTTCAAAATTTTC
Source organism: Capsicum pubescens (assembly GCA_030864215.1). Taxonomy (NCBI): domain Eukaryota; kingdom Viridiplantae; phylum Streptophyta; class Magnoliopsida; order Solanales; family Solanaceae; genus Capsicum; species Capsicum pubescens. Next base: position 71,936,267 of record CM061548.1, on the reverse strand, counting down.
ATGCCTTAAGTTGGACAAAATTTATCCCTTCACACCTTAAGCTGGCCTCTCACGGGTTTATCCTTAAAAGGATCTCAAAATTCCATGCCTTAAGGTGGGCAAAATTTGTCCCCTTGCACCTTAAGATGGCCTCTCAAGGGTTTATCCTTAAAAGTATCTCAAAATTTCCATGCCTTAAGGTGGACAAAATTTGTCCCTTTGCACCTTAAGCTGGCCTCTCACAGGTTTATCCTTAAAAGGATCTTAAAATTTTTATGCCTTAAGGCAGACAAGATTTGTCCCTTTGCACCTTATGCTGACTATTGAAAAGGGCCCATACTTAGAGAAGACCATCACATAAATGCGTCGGTAAAAAGGCCCATACTTAGAGAAGACCATCGCATAAATGCATCGGTGAAAGGGCCCATACTTAAAGAAAACCATTCCGTTTTCAAGCAAAATTGGTTAGGTCTTAAAGTAAAAAAGGCGAAGTTAAACCCTCGCACCTTAAGTTGACGTCCACCATCTTGAAGTTAAATTGGTGGATCTTAGAGTGTACAAAGGCGAAGTTAAACTCTCGCACCCTAAGCCGATTATTGAAAAGTCACCATCTTGAAGTCAAATTGGTTGGTCTTAGAGTGTACGAAGGTGAAGTTAAACTTTCACACCCTAAGCCAATTATTGCATAGCCACCATCTTGAAGTCAAATTGGTCGGTCTTAGAGTATACGGAGGCGGAGTTAAACTCTCGCACCCTAAGTCGATTATTGCATAACCATCATCTTGAAGTCAAAATTGTCGATCTTAAAGTGTACGAAGGTAAAGTTAAACTCTTTCACCCTAAGATGATTGTTTCACATTATTATTTGCTTCATCTACAAAAAAAAGAAGAAGAGATAACACAAAGAAAAAATAAGTAAGAGAGAGATTGGTACCTGATGGGATGTTTTGAACTTGAATGTCATGTATCACCGACTTGAATTGAGACACAATATTATGGTGAGGATTAAATCCTCAAAATATAGTTTGCAACAATCAAAATACCCTTTGATAGTGATGTTTCTGCATTAAGATATAAATTATTTAGTGATACAACAAAAATCTAAAGTTTTCTGCCAGACAGAATTTAGGATTAACTTTACAAAATTATCTAGACCAATTTCAAATATAATGAATTTTGAATCTCGTATATGCTATGTAGGAATGTTTCTAAAATCTATAGAATCACGCAGGTCATGATTTCGATACTCTCACATTGAGATAGAATTTTTTTGGTGTCATCACGCAAATCTGAAACTGTTGGTGCATCAAAATCAATGCTGATTTTGGGATAACACCTGAAAAGATATCGATTGTATTAAATTATAAATTTTGGATATATTATAGATATTTGTGTCTAGTTTCACAAGAATCAAGTGACTTGTAATTTCATCTTTCCTACTTCAAGATATGAAAGTTTTAGTAAAGACGTGCAGATCTGAAATTTTCAGCATGATAAAATTCAGCGCTAACTTAAAAAAACTATCAAAAATTATATTGAATGAATTTAAATTTGAATGTTAGATATGTTGTAGAGCTCAAAGTCTAGTTTCTAGAATATCAAATGGTTTATGATTTCAATAATTCTACAATGAGATACAAATTTTCTACCACGAACATGCTGTGCTTGAAAAAGGTGACGAAAATAAGAGAAAAGTAGGAAGGAAAGAAATTACCTCAATATTGTTGATGTCTTGAAAAACCCAAAATTGATATTGAAAAAGTGGAGAAACTACCTCCTTTTATAGAGTTTTAGGATGAATGTTTTCTTCTCCAATATAAATTCAGATTGGAATAACTTCCATCTTCAAATTCAAATTGAAGATCGTTTCCTTCTCCCATACAAATTCAAATTGGAGGTTGTTTCCTTATCCCATACAAATTCAAATTGGAGGTTGTTTTCTTCTCTCATACAAATTTAAATTGGAGGTTGTTTTCTTCTCCCATACAAATTCAAATTGAAGGTTGTTTTCTTCTCCCATACAAATTCAAATTAGAGGTTGATTTCCTTCTCCCATACAAATTCAAATTGGAGATTGTTTCCTTCTCTCATACAAATTCAAATTGAAGGTTGTTTCCTTCTCCAATCTAAGTTCAAATCGGAAGAGTTTTATTCTTGGTTAAGTAAGGCGATAAAAAAGTCTTTCAAAATTTGTTTTAAATTGGATATCATGCCTCACCAATGGGTCGTAAGTGTAAAGATTCACGGAAAAAATAAGAGAGTTTTGAGAGACAATATCAATATGATTTGACTTTAAATTTTTGAATGAGGTATTCATATATATGAAAATCGTTGAAGCACGAAGGAAACATATTTAAATAATCATACTTCAAGGCTAGTCTCCAAAATATTAAATGTCTCGACAAGTCTTGAAGAAGGGGGCATTTGTGGTCGATGCAATTTTATTAAATTTAAATTCGTATAAAATTCGGATTATATTAAATTCAAAATATATTAGTCCCAAATAAATATGATGAATTAATATAATTGGATTGATTATTTAAGTCCAAACATATATGAATTTAATCAAAATCTATTTTTTTATTGGGCTAGCCCATTTATTTGGGCTGCAAATGATGAGCCCACTTTGTTAAGCCCAAAATATTATCATATTCTAGTGGCCCAAAGAAGTGCCATGTGTAAAATGATGTAGCATGCCATGTCAAGAGAAGGAGCCAATAGGATCATGCAACATGTTAAAATGATGCAGTAGGCCTAGTAAAATCAAAAGCCCATAAAAGACTCCACGTCACTTGAATTAGATTGGTCAAAGGAAACCCGTCTTCATCATGACTCTTTCCTCCTTACAACTATAAATAAGGGTCTCATAATTCAGAAAAGAGGACTATTTTTGCGTGGAGTTATAAGGAAATTCCTGGCTTAGATCTAAAAGTAGCAGTCCATAAGTTGGTGGTCAAGAATGGGGGCTCATCCTATTAAGCAAGCCCAAAGACGCTTTAGGCCAAAGTTAGTTCCATTGATTGAAAATGAAGTTAACAAAATCATTGAAGCTGACTTCATTCGCGAAGTCAAATATCCTACGTGGATTTCAAGTATTGTTCCAGTACGAAAGAAGAATGGCCAAATTCAAGTTTGTGTCGACTTTCGGGATCTCAATAACGCTTGCCCTAAGGTTGACTTTCCAATCTCCATACTAGAGTTGATGATTGATGCCACCACTGGTTATGAGGCAATGTCCTTCATGGATGGTTCATCCGGCTACAGTCAAATCCGTATGGCAACAAAGGATGAAGAACTTACTACATTTTGCACGCCCAAAGGTAGGAGCTGTCAAATTGCGGATTTGTATGTTTGATTTTCAATCAAATGCATTGATGCATATGATCGATGTCAAAACTTCATACAATATATTACTTAGTAGGCCTTGGGTACACGAGAATAAAATTATCTCATCCTCTTACTATCAATGCTTAAAGTACCTTAAAGGAGAAGTGAAAAGAAAGATAGTTGCCGATAATAAGTCATTCACTGAAGCTGAGTCACACTTTGCCGATGAAAAATTCTACTTAAAAATTATGTTGCGAATGAGAAAAGGGATGAAGATGTCACCAAGACCAAGTGTGATAATCTTACATCTAAGAAGGTCGCGGTAACTATGAAAAAAGTCGCCACCAAGAAACCCCTCTTCACTTCTAATAAAGAAAGTGTCACACCTATGACAAAGAAGGAAACTCCTATTCTTTGCTACATACCAAAGGTAAAGAAAGAGAAAGATCACCCATCTGATGCCCAAGATAATGTGCTAGATGGGCCAACTTTACCTATCAGGAGGATTGACGCAATAAATCCATCCTCAAGACTACTTAGAGAGTCTGTGGCTCAAAATCCGCTACAAAATATGACACTCCTTACGAAGCGTACAAAAGAGGGCTTCGACTCAAACACATACAAGCTATTTGTGAAGGCTGGATATAATTCTAATGAGCCATCAAGGTTGGAAAAACTTCTGTCGAAAGGTACAACCAGGGAGGCACGTGAAGGCCTAGGATAAATGCAGCCACCTCCAATTCACATCTCTATAAGAAGGGCAGTTAACAACTACATCACTGTAGAAGAAGAGTCTATTGTGTCCAACAAAAGGCCTTCTTTCTTTGGCTGACTTGGAGAATCAACCCCAACAAATTCAGTGTTCTAAAGGTTGGATCTTCTAAATAATAATAAAAGTAACAAGTGTTGGATAAGTCATCAAAGCACAATAATGCACTCATAGCCTAAGATCCATAAGAATTTCCAAAGTTTGATTTCTTCTAGAATGAGGCGGCAGACGGAACTGGTGGTTTTATGCAACGAGTTGTTAAAAGAAAAGGCTCATACTGTGGTTTATACCAAGGAACATGAGGAAGATGAAGAAAGTGTTGGCTTCTCATATCATGTTACAACCCAGAATGAGAAAGATGCCTCGTCTCAAATAAAGGTTGATGAAGAAATAGAAGATGCCTTCTAGTGTTATCATTAGGGGTGTACATAGGTCGGGTTGGTTCGGTTTTTATTAAAAAAAAAACCCAAACCAATCATGTTGGTTTATTAAAACTATAAACCAAATCAAACCAACATAAAATTGGTTTTTTCGGTTTAGGTTTTAGTAAGTTTTTTCAATTTTTAGGTTTTTTTTTATTTTTAAATAATATTTAGTTTTTACAATTATATTGTGATTAGATCAAATATGTTTTCACTCATGTGCTAATGAAAAACCATAATTATGAAAAAATGAGGAGCGAAAAACTCTCTTGAAACTAAAAAGTGAGATGAAGAGTGAAAAGTTTAGGTTTTAAGTTTATATTGGAAGTTTATATTGGATTTTGGATCATTTAATTAGCAATTAATGGACAAATATTACAACTTAAAGGCCCAAATCTAAATATATATCTACATCAACTTTCAAATTATTGAAAATTACTAAAACTAGTTGAAAAAGTATTTAAAAAGTAGATTATAATTAATATTTTATGTATAAAAAAGTTTAAATATTATATCTATACTATATTAAAAGTGTGAAGGGCCTTAAAAATGACGTTTGAACTTTTTGTCCTTCATTAGAAGCCTCTGCAATAGATAAAAATATCTTTTTACTATTTTTCTCAATTTATTATTTAATTAGATTAAAGACTCCTAAAATATATGAAAAGGATTTAATAACTCCTAAAATATATAGAAAGAATCCTGATAAACTAAAAACTTCTAGTACTTCATAATTTAAAATTATAAAGAAGAATAAGTAGAATATTATGAATAAAATTGCAGGACAAGTCAAAGTTAAAAAAGGAAGAAATTGTTGTGCACGTAAAAAAAAGGAGGCGAAAAAATTTATATTTAATTATATGATTTATAAAAGAAAAACTTGATAAATAGAATAAATTTAATTTATTGTTCCTACGCTTGAGTTTTAGGATTTAATAACATATATTTGTTGATTTTGATTATTTAATCTAGGTAATATTTAGTACTTCTAAAAATAGAATTTTGCCTTATATAAAAAATATTCTTTATAATTCTATTTAAGTAATATTTTGGATCAAAATTTATACGAAACAAATTCTTATATTGTACTTTTGCTTTTGGTTTTAGTTTTGATTCACGTGTTTTCCTACTATCATTATCATCATCCCTTTTGCCTTTATTTATTTCCTTTAAATCATACCTTTAAAGATTATATATGAAGAATAATAATCAACAATTGACATTGATTCTCTCTTTTAATAATTTCTTGTGTTTCTCTTTTAGTTGAAAGTTTCTGATCGAAAAATTGGATAAGTATGTTGTCGTCGAATGAAGTTGTCAAAAATCAAAGGTTTATTGCTCTTTTGTCTTTTACTTTCTTTGCGCAATCGTGATGTAATATTTATTATCGTGACATAAAAAGGGCTCCAATTCTATTTTTCTTTTAAAAAAAAAACATATTAAGGTCACGAATTAGGATAGGAGGTTAAATTCTTTTTTATTTATGAGTCATGTTTTTTGTAATATCGTAACTTTTATGTACAATTCAACCACTATAGAAATCCATATTATTTGTAAGTGAGACATATTAATTGTTATTTATGTTAAAGAAAATCGTAATACTAATTTATGAGAATAACATAAAAAAGGAAGCTATGAAATTTCAAAGAACAAAACAAAATTGAAGCAAAAAAGTTGTTTGTAGTATAATCATTTTCACCAATATCATATTATGCATAGTACCTTCCTCTATCGAAGGTTGAGTTTGATTGAGTTGGTTTTAGTTTATATGTGAATGTCTTGGTTGTTTGTAACCACATGTGGATATTTGATCTTCATAATCTAAATTTAAAGATTTGATGATATGCAGCCACATACAAATGTAGATGTAGGAATTCGACTAAATATAATTCAAATATCTACTTAAAAAAACTGACTATATAGATTTGAGATATGAACACGAAAATTCGACTGATATTTATGTAAGGAGGAGGATCCGAATGCTTATATATAAAAGACCGTTATTCAACATTCTTCATCACAAATTTTTAAGGTATTATTCTCTCAATTATTTTTGCCTTCGACAATATTGCATTTTTTTCTCTAGGAATATTTCTTTTATCATCTTTTGTGCATGTAATTGATAAGATTTTAATTTTACTGTTGTGTCCAATTTTAGTCTTTTTTTGGCATAAGATTTGTAAGAAAACAATGTTATTATAATTAGATATCTTTGTAAAAATTTACAATTCACTCTATTTGAGTATATTACTATTTAACTTTTTATAATAAAGTTATATATAAATATCTATATAACCTTTCGCAATAGACAAAATTATCTAATTTTAAATAATCAAAGATTACACGTGCGAGACACGTGCGGTATATAAATATATTTTATTGGTTTGATTCGGGTTCAGTTTGATTTTTTTTTGGTCAACACCAAACCAAATCAAGAATGGTCGGATTTTTTTTTCTAACGCCAAACCAACCAAATCAAACCATAATTCGTTTTTTTTTCTCGATTTGGTTTGGTTCGTCGGTTCGATTTGACTTGACGGTTTGGTCTGTGCACCCCTAGTTATCATATATCCATCAGCGCCGATGATCCCCAAAAGGAGGAAGATGCTGGAGATACTCCATTGCAACTTGAAGAAGGAGTGAAGGCCACAATAGATCCCTTGAAGGAAGTTAATCTCGAAACTGATGAAGACCCAATACCAACTTAACTGAGTGCCTTTCTAGAGATAGACGAGGAAATCACTTATATAAACAAACTCAGAGAATATATGGATGTTTTCGCTGGGCTTCTTGGTGGCAACTTTTTCGACAGTTACCGCGACCTTCTTAGATGAAAGATTATCACACTTGGTCTTGGTGACATCTTAAACCCTTTTCTCATTCGCAACATAATTCTTTAAGTAGAATTTTGTATCGGCAAAGTGTGACTCATCTTCAGTGAATGGCTTATCATCGACAACTATCTTTCTTTCCACTCCTCCTTCGAGGTACTTCAAGCATTGATAATAATAGGACAAGATAATTTTGTTCTCGTGTACCTAATACTTACCAAGTAATATATTGTATGAAGTTTTGGCATCGATCACATGCATCAATGCATTTGATTGAAAATCATCAATATGAATCCCTAACTTGACAGCTCCCATGGCCTTCTGGCCCCTTGGTTAAAGCTTTGGATCATTATACGACTTTCGGCCAGTTCGTTGGAGCGATGTGAAGTTCCTTCATTGTACGGATAGGCAGGATATTAACTCCGGATCCCTCATCAATCAAGATTCTGTTTATCTTCTTTCCCAGAACTTGACCCACCATGTACAAAGGACGGTTGTGTAGGGTTCTTCTAATCAGAAAATCGTTATTTGTAAATATGATTTTTGTATCACGTACATGTGCCTCCTGGCCAAGAGTTTTAGCAAGATTTTCAGATGATGAAGGAACTTTCATGGGTAGATTTTCACCCTTTGCCCCCTCTTTGGCAGTATTAAAATAAGATACCTCAAGGTTGACTTGAGCAGTCTTTGCAAGAAACCAACTTGGTAAGAATTCCTCCAGTGTTACTAGACACCGTAGTTTTTGGTGGTGAAGCTCCATTACTATTCTCCACCAAGAAGCCCCTCTTCACTTCTAAAAAAGAAAGCGCCGCACCTATGAAAAAGAAAGCAACTCCTATTCTTCGCTATGTATCAAAGGTAAAGAAAGAGATAGATCGCCTATCTGATGCCCAAGATAATATGCTAGATGGGATAACTTCACCTATCAGGAGGATTGATGCAATAAATCCATCCTCAAGACTACTTGGAGAGTCCGTGGCTCAAAATCCACCACAAGATATGACACTCCCTACGAAGTGTGCAAAAGAGGTCTTCGAGCAAAACACATACAAGCTATTTGTGAAGGCTGGATATAATCCTAATGATCCATCAAGGTTGGGCAAACTTCTATCAGAAGATACAACCAGTGATACAATACTAAGTGAGTATCAAGAGATTCCAACCAACACAAGAACAACAACATGAACAACAAAGTGCTAGTGAATCGAAAATGGTCACACACGGCTTCACTAGGCTTGCAATACTTGTTTGAGCTATAAAAGCGAGTTTAACAACAAGAACAACAAAGACAATATTGATAGTGAATCGAAAGAGCCCCACACGGCTTCACTAGACTTTTATATTCAACAACACAATGTTAACAAGATTTACAAAGAAAGAGATAGAAACTTGACACACAATATTCATTAATCTAAGAACCCTAACAAGAGAAAGGACCCTAAGACTAATAAATATCAATACCAAGTTCTTACTTGGACCAAGAGGAACTCAAAGAACCCCAAGAACATAGTTTCTAGCCAAGATACAACACTAGTTTCACTCTACTAGTGAGGATTCGGTTTTGGCCTCTCCAAATGAGAAAGAAAAGTAAAAAATTTATAAGTCTTTTGTTTCTTGAATAATAGGAATGAACTAAAGCAAGACTAGCCCTATTACATGGCTTATATAGTCAATTAGAAAGGAGAAATAAAGACCAAAATACCCTTGGCATTTAAGTGGGTGGGTTTGGGGTGTCTTGGTGGGCCTCTTCACATTTTATTAAATATAGGCCCTTAGATGGGCTCACAAGGGCCTCACATATGGCCAAGAATGTGAAAAAGGCTTGGAGTCGTTGTAACTCACGTGCTTGGATTCGTGTGAAAGGTCTCAAGCTAGGAATTCTCGTATCATCCTCTCCATCTCGAAGGAAATTTTTTCTCAAATTTGGATCATTGCCATCCTCCACCATTTTCACCCGAGAGAGATCACACACGTTGAAAGTGTTGTGCACTTAATATTCCGGGGGTAGATCAATCTTGTAGGCATTGTCGTTGATCCTTTATAATACTTGGAACGGGCCACCACCGTGGCATCAACTTAGCATTCCTTTGAGACGGGAATCTATCCTTCCTTAGGTGCACCCATACCCAATCTCCCGGTTCAAGAATGAGCTTTCTTCTTCCTTTGTTGGCTCGCCTCACAACTTCCTGGTTTTTCTTCTCTAACCGCAACCTCACCTTCTCATGTAGCTTCTTCATAGCCTCGGCCCATTTGCTTCCATCTAAGCTTATCACAAGATCACTTGGCAAAAAGGTTAAATCTAAAGGGGTGAGGGGGTTGATGCCGTATACACACTCAAAGGGTGTCATCCCCGTGCTCGAGTGTATAACACGATTATAAGAAAACTCAATCAACGGTAAGTGCTCCTCCCAAGAAGTAATTTTCCCTTTAAGCATGGACCGTAGCATAGAACCTAAGGTCCTACTTACTACTTCCATTTGGACATCGGTTTGTGGGTGGTATGAAGTCAAAAATAACAACTTAGTACCGAGTCTACCCCACATGGACTTCCAAAAGTGGCTTAGGAATTTAGAATCCCTATCACTCACTATGGTCCTCGGAACACCATGAAGTTTTACAATATTATCAACAAACAAAGAGGCTACACTAGGCGCATCATCACATTTAGAATAAGGAATAAAGTGAACCATCTTGGAAAACCGATCCGCTACGACAAAAATACTATCCCGCACCCTTCTAGTCCTCGGCAATCCCAATATGAAGTCCATTGATATATCAAGCCAATGACGCAAAGGGGTGGACAATGGGGTGTACAACCCGTGGGGTTGGAGCCGTGACTTGGATCCTTTGCACTCAACACATTGGCCGCAAATCCGGGCCACATCCTTGTACATTCTAGGCCAATAAAATTGTTCTTCCAAAATTCCGAGGGTCTTCTCAACCCCAAAATGGCCCATTAGACCACCATTGTGTGCTTCCCTCACAAATAATTCTCTCCACAAACTTGAGGGAACATACAATCGTCTACCTTTAAACAAGTATCCATCAAATTTGGTATAGGGATGGGAACCCCTATCCGTAACCCACCTATACCTATCCAACTCTTCACTTTCCCTATAGATAGGAGCAAAATGAGGGTCCTCGGGATATAAAGACTTGAGACTTTCAAACCCCATCAACTTAGATGACAAAGTAGACACAAGCACATATTTTTGGGATAAAGTATCAACAACCACATTGTCTTTACCCTTCTTGTATTGAATAACATAAGGGAAAGTTTCAAGAAATTCAATCCATTTGGCATGCCGCTGGTTAAGCTTGTCTTGTGCTCGTAGATGCTTCAAGGATTCATGATCCATTCGGATCACGAATTCTTTAAGCCACAAATAATGTTTCCAAGTGGCCAAGGCTCTAATCAAGGAATATAACTCTAAATCATACGTAGAGTAGTTTAGAGTTGCTCTTTTGAGCTTTTTGCTAAAGTAGACAATAGGCTTCAATTCTTGCGTTAAAACCGCGCCTATGCCGGCTTTGCTGGCATCACATTCGACCTCAAAAGTCTTGTCAAAATTCGGCAATTGTAGCAAAGGGGCCGAGATGAGAATAACTTTTAAGTCCTCGAAGGCCTTAGCTTGTTCATCTCCCCACTTGAAAGGCCGATCTTTTTTAATCACTTCGGTCAAGGGGCCGACAATGGTGCTAAATCCTTTGACAAAACGTCTATAAAAACTACCCAACCCGTGGAAGCTTCTCACTTCACCTACGGTTTTGGGAGTTGGCCAATTTTTAATGGCGTCAATTTTAGATTCATCTACTTCGACCCCTCTTGAGCTTACCACAAATCCAAGAAATACAACCTCATGGACACCAAAAGAACACTTTTCTAGATTAGCATATAACTTCTCCTTTCGGAGGACATCAAACACACCTTGTAAATACTTTACATGCTCATCTAAGGACTTACTATACACCAACACATCATTAAAGTAAACAACAACAAACTTTCTGATAAATGGCTTCATCACATAATTCATTAGCCTCATGAAAGTACTTGGAGCGTTTGTTAGGACGAATGGCATAACCATCCATTCATAGAGATCGAATTTGGTCTTGAAGGTGGTTTTCTATTCATCACCCAGTTGCATACAAATTTGGTGATAGCCACTCCTCAAATCAATTTTAGAAAATAAACACGAACCACTCAATTCATCAAGCATATCATCTAACCTAGGAATAGGGTGACGATATTTTACCATTATCTTGTTGATGGCTCGGCAATCAACGCACATACTCTAAGTCCCATCTTTCTTGGGAACTAGTAGCACCGGGACCGCACAAGGGCTCATACTCTCCTTGATATACCCTTTGTTGAGGAGTTCCTCAACTTGGTATTGAAATTCCTTGGTATCCATCGGGTTGCTCCTATAAGCCAGTTTGTTGGGCAATTGTGAACCCGACACAAAATCTATTTGGTGTTCAATTCCCCAAAGTGGGGGCAATCCTTACGGTAATTTCTTTGGGAAGACATCCTCGTAATCCTACAAAACATAAGAAATAGGAGGATAAATAAAAATATTAGTGGTGTTAGTATTAAAACAATGAGCCAAGAGGAGCATCGGAGTGTCGTCATCATGATCCACAAATAATTCTTTCCTCCTAGCCATCATCACCACACTTCCTTGACCCTTAGAAATTAGGAGCCCCTCGGTTTCCCCTACTCCCTCACTCTCGGGTTCCCCTCTTTTCCCCTCACTCTCGACCTTTTTTCTTTTTTTCCTCAATTCTCGCATCTTTTGGTGTAATTCATTCACTTGGGAAGGCAATAATGGATGAAAAGCGACCTTGCGGCCATCCTTCTCAAGTGTATACCAATTGGACCTTCCATCATGTTTGGTCGACCTATCGTATTGCCAAGTCCTTCCTAACAACAAGTGACAAGCTTGCATTGGTATCACGTCACAAAGTACCTCGTCATGGTAGTTGGCTACCTTAAAACGTATCACACATTTCCTTGTGACCTTTATCTCTCCGCATTTATTCAACCATTGCAACTTGTAAGGACTAGTGTGAGGTGTAGTCGGCAATTTCAAGAAGTTCACCATTGCAACACTAACCATATTCACACAACTTCCATTATCTATCACCATAGTGCACACACTTCCCTTCACAAGACATTTAGTATGGAATAGATTCTCCCGTTGGCTAGGATCATCTATTGCCTTACTAATCATGGCACGCCTCACTATAAAGTTTGGAACCACACAACTTCCCTTCTTGCGGATAAGCATCCTCACAATCATCATTATCATCATGTGGATCATTTTTGTATTCCTCTCCATCTTGAGGCTCAGCCTCATTCTCTTCTTTTTCAAGACCCACTTCCTCACCAAGGTAATACAATCTCCCTTACCTTAGGATCACATTATGTTGGTTTGGACATTCATTGTCTTTATGTACCCAACCTTGACACTTGAAACATTGGAATCCTTTAGGATTAGGATACTTGTGAGCTTCTTGCCAGAGAGGAAATTTGTGGACTATTTTCATCTCGGGCAGCCTTGTAGTGGCAGGTTGGTCCTTGTTTTTAGGCCAACCTGAAGATGGTTGAACCATATATTTTCTCCTTGGCCAACCCGAGGTTGATGGTCCCTTTGCCTTGAACGACGACCTCTCTTTAAGCTCCCTTTCAATCTCAAGAGCTGCTTGGAAAATACCTTCAACGGTATCAAACTTGTGAAGCGTCAAATGGGTGGAGATCTCTTTGTTCAACCCACACTTGAACTGAATAATGTCATGGCCAATTTGTTCTCCCCGATGATCAAGCTTCAACATGAGTTGTTGAAACTCGTCATAGTATGCTATAACACTTCAATTTCCTTGTCACAAATTGTACAACCTAGCAAGCAACTCATGACGATAACTTTCGGGAAGAGACCATTGCCTCATTAGGTACCTCAATCAAAACCATGGTGGTGGTTGTCCCTCTACCAACTCGTTTCCAAACCGCTTGACGTATTCCCACCAAGTGTTAGCATAACCTTCAAAATGAGCTATGGCATAACAACTCTTCTTCTCCTCCGAGATATCATTCACTTGAAACACTTTATCACATGCCGACTCCCAAGCAAGATACACCTCGGGGTCACTTTTACCCTTAAAGATAGGTAGGCTCAATTTGATGGTATTGATGCCTACGTCTCTCTCTAGGTGTCAGATTCCCCTTTCTCCATACCCTCGGTATCTCCTTGGATCCACACGACCCCCTCTCATCTTTTCCTCCCTCATTTAGGAATTTTCAAAGGCTCCATACCCTTCATAATCCTCTCTACCATATTCCTCAAGGTGGACGGGATGGTTTTGGACATTTGTAACTTGATTCGGAGGAATTAGATTTTGTGAAGGTGGTGGTCTTTGGTTTAGCGGAGCTTGGAAGGGGGGTTCGGATTTTGTGGAGGCATTTGACGTACGAGTACTTCTTGCGGAACTTGAGGCATTTGGGATGGGTTGGTCTATTGGAGTCTCGGTTTAGAGGGTTATAAGTGGTTTGGCTTGCGACATTTAGTGGAGTTAGTGAAGGATTTTGCAATTGTGGCCATGTTTCGAGAGTAACAGTGGCGGAGAAATTTCTATCATGTCCACTTTACGAAACATGTCGAGGAGTAGAAGGACGAGAGTTCCTTTGACTCTCCACTTGTTCTAACCTCCCACTAATAGTCATCACTTCTCCCCTTATGGCTCCCACTTCCGTACTCAGCCTTTCAAGAGCTCGGGTCATAGCCTCAACAGTGACCCTCATATTCTCTATTTCATTAGAATCCATGGTTTGAGATGTGGTTCCCTCCATTGTTAAGGTATCACCTACACAAGCAACAAACAAGTTAGTTTAAAATCCCTCTCCTTACTCACACTCTCTTGGTTCACTCACACTCAAGTTCCACAAGTGTTGTAGATTGGCTAGGAACCCGGGAATCCGTAAGGTATGAGTATGCTCTTGCCCGGAATAGATTCTTGTTTAAAACTCAAAGAATTCTCGTCGGACTAGATCCAAGAGTTACAACGTATTCAAAAGACAAAAGCACACAAACAAACAACGTTAACACGAAGAATGTACACAAAACTAACTTACAAGCTAGTAGGGTATTACTAGGTTGTCAATTAATGTCGAGCAAACAAACGAAACTAGGAAACAATAAAATGAAACTAAGAAATCTAAAATTTGAACTCAAAAATATTGCGTGAACAGTACTTTAGTGACGTGACAGTCCACTATTGGCCTCGAGTTTTATCAAAATTTTATTTCCCAATTTCAAGTCTTGATCAATATACAATTTGGAATTGGTGGATTTGGTTAATGGAGGGAAAAGTGGTCTTGGAGCCTTTTTGTTCAAATTTCAAAAGCAAAACTTGACTTCTTGGAACTCTCTCCTTGAAACAAGGTCCTTAAATCAAGAAAAGGTAGATGAAAAGTCTTTGAAGTGATAAGGACAAGTCTTTCACTAACAACTACTGCAAGCTTGTCTTTCACCTTTTTAGATCTAGTTTGCACTTTAAGGATTAACAAGATGATGAAAGGGTGAAGAACCTTAAGAACACAATAACAACTCCAAGAACAACAACAATTTCAGTTTCCAACTCCACTACAACAAGACCATCAAATCGGCCAAAGTTTAGGTAACAACAACATCCAACTCGGCCACACCTTGTTCACATCTACAACTTCAACAAGTTCAAGTTCAATCTTAGATTTGGACACTTTTTAGTGTTGATGAGAAGAAACCAACACTAGAAACACTCTAAACAAATAAAAGACTACAAGTTCTAGACACACAACAAACAAATCTTGACCAAGATAACAACAACAGAATTTTCGGCCAAGAACACAAAATGGACAGATTTGCACTTTTCTGATTATTTTTTTCAGTTTTCAGTTTTTTTTTTGATTTTCTTAGCAAGAAAGCCCAAGATTGGTATCGTAAGAACAATAACAAAGATGACTTTGATACCAAATGATACAATACCAAGTGTGTATCAAGAGATTCCAACCAACACAAGAATAACAACATGAACAACAAAGTGCTAGTGAATCGAAAATGACCACACACGGCTTCACTAGGCTTGCAATACTTGTTTGAGCTAGAAAAGTGAGTTTAACAACAAGAACAACAAATATAATATTGCTAGTGAATCAAAAGAGCCCCACACGGATTCACTAAACTTTTATATTCAACAACACAATGTTATCAAGATTTACAAAGAAAGAGATAGAAACTTGACACACAATATTCATTAATCTAAGAACCCTAACTAGAGAAAGGACCCTAAGACTAATAAATATCAATACCAAGTTCTTACTTGGACCAAGAGGAACTCAAAGAATCCCAAGAACCTAGTTTCTATCCAAGATACAACACTAGTATTACTCTACTAGTGAGGATTTAGTTTTGGCCTCTCCAAATGAGAAAGAAAAGTAAAAAATTTACAAGTCTTTTGTTTCTTGAATAGTAGGAATAAACTAAAGCAAGACCAGCGCTATTACATGGCTTATATAGTCACTTAGAAAGGAGGGACAAAGACTAAAATACCCTTGGC
This sequence comes from Capsicum pubescens, assembly GCA_030864215.1. Lineage (NCBI taxonomy): Eukaryota > Viridiplantae > Streptophyta > Magnoliopsida > Solanales > Solanaceae > Capsicum > Capsicum pubescens. The sequence continues at coordinate 71,920,350 of CM061548.1, read as the reverse complement.
ATTTAAGTGGGTGGGCTTGGGGTGTCTTGGTGGGCCTCTTCACATTTTATTAAATATGGGCCCTTAGATGGGCTCACAAGGGCCTCACATATGGCCAAGAATGTGAACAAGGCTTGGAGTTGTTGCAACTCACGTGCTTGGCTTCGTCTGAAAGGTCTCGAGCTACGAATTTTTGTATCAACCAGGCAGACACGTGAAGGCCTAGGATACATGTAGCCACCTCTAATTCGCATCTCCATAAGAAGAGCGGTTAGTAACTACATCACTATAGAAGAAGCGTCTATTGCGTCCACAACTATAAATAGGGGTCTCATAATTTAGAAAAGAGGACCAAACACTCTAACAAGAAGCAAGAGAAAGATCGTGGATCAAACGCCGCAATTTCTCTACAAAGCTCAAGCATTCAAATCAAGTTCATCAAGATTCAAGATCAAGACCGCAATATTCAAGAACAAGCTCAAAAACCCTTGAATCCAAGCATAAGTCAAGATTAAATCCCTCAAATCAATAAATCAAGTTCAAATTCAAGATCAAGTTTTAAACCCTTGAATTTATTTTTGAAAAGGTGAATCAAAGGATTAATAGAGATTGTAACACGCACATATTGAAATCAATAAATTGATTGTTGCAATATTTTTCTTATCTCGATTAGTTATTTTTCGGTCTTAAAAATTTTATCGTCCAACAATAGATCATAGATTATAGATATAGATAATATCATACTTTTAATATGGTTGTTAATATGTATCCTTTAGGGCCCGATACGCCAAATTTACTATGTACTCTAGTGCATAAGAAAAGTTAATAATACAACCTCTTATCCCCTCTCGGATAAAACAAAAATAAAATTCAAAACTCACGATAAACAAATATTATTCATGAAGGAAGCTCCAATTAGGGGTGGGCATAAAGACCGAAAAATCAAAATATCGAACCAAACTGAATTATTTTGATTTTTCGATTTTGGTTTTCCAATTTTTCGGTTCGATTTTGATTTATTTTTTTATAAATTCAGTATTTTGATTTTTACGTTGACGTAATTTGGTTTTCGATTTAAACCAAAATAAATCAAATTTTTAATATACTTTTTTTAATTATTATCATTATATATATATATATATATATATAATATTTATTATTTAATATTTATAATATCTAAGCCCATTAACTATTTAGACTTTAGCTACAGCCCACTACTGTCTACAACCCAAAGCCCCAGAATACAAATACATTCAGCAACCCAAATATGCAAATACATTCAGAAAGGTGGTTCGGCCTCTGTTTGTATTCCGTAATATGTTTGAAGGGCACTATTTTCTATTTCAGAAATGTTGTGTTCTGTAATATGTTTGAAGGGCACTATTTTCTGTTTCAGAAATGTTGTATTCTGTAATATGGTTGGTGCAGGAAGTTGATAATAAGAGGCGGACCTATGTGTTGAGGTGGGGTGCACGTGCACCCGTAAAGTTGGGAAAAAGTTCTATGTATGCACATGTATATACCTGAAGATACTTATATATAACCATAAGTGCACCCTATTGAACATCAGTGAACTTTGGGTGCCTTGGTTCTAGTTGTGCTTTCCCACAGAAGTGACCCAGGTTCGATTCCCAGGGTCACGTTTTTGCAATTTTTTTGTTTTAAACACATATTTAGCCTATGTATTTGTATTTTCGTCATTGCTTAAGCCTTTATTGACCAGTCAGTTCGTCACAACACTATTCCTCATTCGTCATTGAAAGACTCTCAAGGCTTATGTAAAGATAATGGTGCACCGCGTTCTTCGAATCCTGGGTTCGCCTCTGTTGATACTTGATAAGGGTAGTGAAAGAAATGAACATGTCAACAAATCATTTGAAGCTTTAGTCATTTGTAAAAAATTAGAGTGAGAACCTGCTATAATCTCTTAAAATTGCCTGGTAGCTGAAAGTGTATATAACGTAAATCCTCTTTTATTCAAAATGAGAACCTGCTACAATTAACCTACTGTATTGAGGCGTTGGAACATTTTTAGTAGGCTAAATCCACTTATGCATTTTGGTAATCTTGCAAAATTTAACTAGCAGCAATGGAAAAGAAGACATGATAAAGTGTTTGTTAAATGAAAGGCAAATATTGACATTCTATATGATCTTATATATGCAGCTGACATTACAGACTCTCAAACCATCCTCCTTCAGCAAGCACTTAGATTTAAGTTGATGAACAAAATTTTTAATCTTAAAAATAGTCCAATTTATAAATAGAATTTAGCCTAGATCCAAAACCAAAATTATATTACCGAAATCGAATCGAATCGAACCGAATTGACATAAATCAAACCGAACTAATTTGGTTTGATTTTTGGTACACACAATTTCAACACCGAAAATCAAAAAAACCAAAAAAATTTCGAAATTGAACCGAAATACTGTACGTCCACCTCTAGTTCCTATACCATAGTTCAAATAACAAAAATAAAATTATATTTGAAGTTGAATTAGCTATCACTATTATTTCATGAGATCGTAAGCATATATATATATATATATATATATATATAACTTAAACGAAGTAGGAGATGCCTCTAATAATGGAGCCTTTAGTTTGATGCAATAATCGAATCAACAGAAACACTATGATAATAATGCTACATAGTGTCATCTTAAAAAATGAGTATTATATATTATAGGTATAAATAATAAATACACGTAAAACTATGAATACCTGTTAAAGGAGTAACAAGCAGAAAGAGAACCATTCTTATAAGTTGATTGATTGTTGATTTAGGAGTACAAAATATTGGCTTATGGTGGTTTTTATTAGTCTCAGATAATTACTTAAATACAATTATAGAAATCCTATTTTTATATAAGAATTTTTTAATTAATTTAGAAGTGTTAATTATTATAGATCGAAGAAGGAAGCTAAATGTTAGATTGACTATACCTATCGATTCTAAACTTAATAACTCCGATAAATTTAAAGTAGCATGAAAAAGAAGAGAAATCAGCTACCTAAATATCAAACGTGTCGTGTTCAAATATTTTTCCCTTTTGATTACTCGTTTTGTTTTCGTTTCGTGTTAGTTGATTCTCTTACTAAAAATATTTGTTTTAATTTAGTTGTACTATTTGTGAAATCAAGAGAATTTTATTATGTTTTTTCAATATTATTCATATCATTAAATGACCATATAAAGTGTATATATCCAAATTTTTATTTTCAAAACATAATTAATAAGTCTAACTTGGTAAAATAAACTCCTAGACATGCAATCGAATCAAGTTAGATGAGTATCAATCATATTCTTCCAATGGGCAAACCAGTTATGTAAAGCCTATAAAAGGACTACTACAACTGAAAAAAAAAAAAGAAGAAGCATAAATCATTTATTTCACAGAAATAAATAATCTTAAACAGAAAAAACACTAAACCTAAATAAAGCACACACGAAATTTTTTTTACAAAAAAAAAAACTTAAAATCCTTACTTTGTTGTTTAACTTCACTATAAACGCGAACATCTGCTCACAATACAACACCCGAATTACAGAACGAACTACAACAATATTAATTAAAAAAATAATAAACTAATTGAATGATAGAAGCATAATTAACATACTAACCTTGGATAATAAAATCTTTTCTATATGATCATTCAAGAAAAAAAAAGTAACATTATTCAAAGACAATTAGCAAATTAATAGAAAATAAAGAACGAATTAACATATTAAACTAATGTTTTTATTGCCCATATTCCATAAATATTAATTTTCATTAGACTATCATCTTTTCTTGGCCGAAAAGGGAGATGTTTCATAGAAAACGTTGGTGTGTTTGCGTGTAGACCTACATCTCAATATTTATAGAAGTATTTTTTTTAATAGAGTCTTATTTTAGGAGTATTTTCTTAATTGAACAATAGAAAGGAAAATATTAATTAATTCTCAAACCATATATTTTAGGAGTTCCATATATTTTAGGAAGTCTAATTAATATAATAAAAAATAATTAAATAATAAATTAAAAATAGTGAAAAGATAGTTTTGTCTAAAAAAGAGTCTTTTAATGAAGGACAAAAAGTTCAAATCACTTTTCTAAGAGTCTTCACACTTTTAATATGTTATAGATTAGATATAGAGATAGAGATAGCGATTTTTAAAAGACACATAACCTTTAACTTAACATATTAATATGATTATTAATAAAAGTAAGGATTAATTCTAGTGAATAAGTTGTTAGACATTTATCTGCGATACACTAACTTGGATGTTGTTGTTAAAAATTTATTTATTAATATGAAGTTTGAGTTGTTTAATTGAAAGTTCTTGAATATTTTTGGTAAAAATAAGATAGTTTTTGTTATGAAATATAAAGCAAAAAATAATGAAGAAGAGTAAAGAAAGAAGAGAGAGAGTAATTGTTATTTCTCTTGATGGATGATTTACAATGAAGGAAGCCCTTCTATTTATAGGAAAAAATTTACTCCTAGTTTCTGAGTAAAAGACAGATACTTCAAATCCTAGTAGATATCAACTAGATCTTGATAAACATTCACTATAACTGATTACATCAATATCGTAACACTCCCTTTTGAATGTCTAATAATACGCATATAGGCTGCCTCATTAAAAATCTTACAAGAAAAACTCAGTGGGACAAAACCTCGTAAGGAAAAAAGAGTACAGTGCGTATTAACTCCCCCTAATAAGAACATCTTTAAACCTTTGCATTCCTATCTTGTGCACCACCCTCTAGAAAGTTGCAGTTGGAAGAGACTTGGTGAATAAATTAGCCACACTGTCACTTGAACGAATTTATTTTACATTAATATCACCATTCTTTTGGAGCTCATGTGTATACAAGAGCTTTGGAGAAATGTGCTTCGTTCTATATCTTTTTATGAATCCTCCCTTAAGTTGTGCTATGCATGCTGCATTATCTTCATATAAAATCGTGGGTACTTTGTCATATTTCAAACCACATTTTTCTTGAATGAGATGTATTGTGGACCTCAACCACACACACACTCTTGGCTTGCTTTATGAATAGCTATAATCTCAGCATGGTTCGATAAAGTGGCTACGATAGACTGCTTTGTTGATCTCTAAGATATGGTAGTACCCCTACATTTGAACACATAGCCTGTTTGAGACAGATCTTTATGCGGGTCAGATAAGTACCCAGCATCAACATAACCAATAAGATAGGGACTGCAATCTTTAGAATAAAGTAAGTCCATATCGGTATTCCCTTTTAGATACCGTAATATGTGTTTGATCCCATTCCAATGTCTCTTAGTAGGAGCAAAACTATACATTGCTAACATATTAACTGAAAAGATATATTAGGCCTTGTAGTATTTTCAAGATACATTAGTGCACCAATTGCACTAAGATATGGTACTTTAGGACCAAGGAGTTCCTCATTCTTTTCTTGAGGTCGGAATGGGTCGTTACTCACATCAAGTGATCGAACAACCATTGGAGTACTTAATGGATGTTCTCCATCCATATAAAATCTTTTCAACACCTTTTTTGTGTAGGTAGATTGATGGCCAAAAATACCGTTTGTCAAATGTTCAATTTGCAAATCGAGGCATAATTTTGTCTTTTAGAGATCTTTCATCTCAAATTCTTTCTTTAGGTAATCAGTTGCCTTTTGAAGCTCTATTGGAGTTCGGATAAGGTTTATGTCATCGACATAGACAACAATTATAACAAACTCCGGCGTTGTTTTCTTTATAGAAAACATGGGCAAATTTCATCATTAGTATAAATTCCTTAGATAAATATTCACTAAGATGGTTATACCACATGCGTCCAGATTGCTTCAAACCATACAATGATCTTTGCAATCTAATAGAATACATTTCCTGAGGTTTTGAACTATATGCTTCCGCCATTTTGAATCCTTCAGGAATTTTCAAGTATATCTCATTATCAAGTGATCCATATAGATAGGCTGTTACCACATCCATCAAATGCATTTCAATTCTCTTATGGAAAGTGAAACTAATAAGATAACACAATGTTATTGCATCCATAATTGGTGAATATGTCTATTCAAAATTGACACTAGGCCGTTGTGAAAATCCTTGTGCAACAAGGCGTGCCTTATACCTTTGTATTTTATTTTTCTCATTTCTTTTTCGCACAAAGACCCATTTATAGACAACAGGTTTAACACCATTAGGTGTTTGAGCTATAGGTCCAAAAATTTCACGTTTGACAAGTGAATTCAGTTCAGATTGAATTGTTTCTTGCCATTTTGGCCAATCATTTCTTTATTGATATTTCGTGACAGATTGAGGCTCAAGATCTTTACTATCTTACATGATTTTTGTTGCAACATTATATGCAAGGACATAATCCACTACTATTTTAGATCGATTCAAATTAGTTCCAACATCACTTGAATTTATGGATAGTTCCTTATTTTCTTGGGTTTCAGGATCATTAATTCCTTTAGGAATATCAACATTGCTCAAATATTAAACTTTCATATGAGGATCTTTCGTACTGTCATCTTGACTATTTGTTTTTCTTTTTCTAGGATTTCTATCCTTAAAACCTAATGGTCTACCATGCTTCAAGATGATTTAGATTCATTAGCTATGACACTAGTGGATGGTCCTTTAGGGAATCAATTTGAATTGGGACATTCTTTACAGGAATACGTGATTTGGTGATTGATAACACTCAACTTACACGTTAATTTAAGTGCAAGATGGTCGTCGTTAATATATTTAGCCAACTTTGGATTTGGGACCGAATCCACGAGGAACAATGTGAGTGGGGATCAAATTAATTTGAAATGATAAATACAAGTTAAATTCAAACAAAGTGGTACAAAAAGATAAAATTGGGGATAGGTTCCTACACTAATATTTTATTTGGGGTTTTCTAGTATAAATTCAGGGCTACGAATAATTATAGTTTTAATAATTATGCATGGATCTCGAAATTATGCATTACTAAGGGAGTGATATTTGGGAGTTAGTCATCAACATCGATTTAGTAAATCAAATATGGGTAGGCTTGGTTATAGATTTTGATGCTACTCTTTCAACAAAACACCAAACTTTCACCCATTGATTCTTTCGAATACCTAATAGGTGTGTTCAACAATTAGTAACCACAACCTCAATCTAGGCATCCCTATTTCTAGGATGATACCCATGGCATAGTTAACCTCATATTCACTCTTATGTCTAAGATAGTAAAAAATTAGCAAACTATACATATAATTGTCTATCATTGCTTTGGTCTCCACATCCCTCTTTCGAGGATGATATGGATTCCTAAAGTTCACCCAAAAGCCTTCTTTCAAAGATGGACTTGAACTTTCTAGAGCTTGTAGCTTTCACTCATCAAACCCATATGGGTATTTGGAGTTTTCACCTATCAAATCTCAACCAAAATAGCATAGCAATGATAAAACCCATAAACATGAACTACCAAATAGATGCTAACAATAACAATTCGCACGCACTTTAACCCTATTCACACATAACCCCAAGAGGGAGATTTAGATACACATAAGATAAATAAGCATAGATATACCCATAATCTCCATTGAAATGAATTGTTAAAGAATTAAGCGAATGTTACTTCAAACTTGGCTCTCCCACAATATCAACAATGGAAATGAGCAAATCTTCCACTTACAAAGTCTCCAATGTATTTTCACCCAAAATTTATACAAATATTTTCTTCTCCAAAAATGGAGGCTATGAACTATCCAAAATTAAACCTAAAATTTGGGGAAGATGGAATTGTTGAATAATAATAGGGTTTGAGTCATTTTTGTCAAATTAGGATCAGCACGTGCAATTACAGTTTTTCCCTTAGGCTGAAATCCTCCACTAGTCCGCGATCGCGTAGGTCTGGCTGCGACCATGGCTACGCAACCATGATTTACCTCTATGATCACAACTGCGGTACCTGAGGCCCTTCTATTTCAGGTCTTCAGCTGCACTGGCCCTTCTATTTCAGGTCTTCAGCTGCACTTTCTTGCTCCCCTTTTGATCATTTTGAGTTCCAATCCACATTTTTCCAACCCTTTAACTCTATGCCTGCAAGAAGTGGATATTAGTGCATCTAATCACAATTATGTCTCATTTATTCATCCATAACAAGGTAATATGCACGAATAATGAGTACGATTGAGTGGTAAAATCACCACTCATCAATACCCCCAACTTAAAGTATTTACTTGTCCTCAAGCAACACCACCTCTTATAATGAGACACAATCATTTAATCCCAACCTTTATGCCTTAAAGATCACAATGGCCTCGACTTTAATCGCTACCACAAATAGCTCATTGCACATGGGCTAAGTTAACTTCGCTACACCTTTCCTTATAAAATACTAAAACCAAGGCTACATAGGACTTTAAAGGGCGACCAAGAAACAAAAACCAATACTCTAGAAGTGAATCTCTTTTGACCACAACTAAGCTATACTCTATTTGCCTCATTGCCAGAAGGTGACAAAATTACCCACCTCAACTTGTTTCACATGCCGTCCTCATAAGAAAGAGAATTCCTCACATCAAGCTACAAAATATACAACAAGGAATTTTAATTGCACAAACTCTCTCTCTCACAAAAGAAATCTCAATGCAACAAGTGTTATACTATAGTCTTTCCCCTATTTTCGATTGCCACTACAAAGAAAGTAAATGGTTGGAGATATCAAAGGACTTTCTAAGCTTGTAATGTAGGTTTGGGTTAAGGTAGGATATTGTTCGGGAACAACATGGCTACTCCCTTCCTTGAGCATCAACATCACACTTTCCAATCTTTCTTTTTGACTATTGGCCACTTTTCTTTGTTTTCTCTCTTTTCTCATGCCTACAAATTTCTTCCTTTGTTCATCACTTTTCTTTGATTTTTTTTCTTGTCACTTAAGCACAATTCTTTCCTTTGTTCGACTTTTTCTTCTTCTATTCATTTGTTTTCAACACTTAGGCACATGGGCATTTGACTAATACTTCGTGGCTTCAAACTTCCTTCCATTACTTTCACCACCCCTAACTTATGCTTTAAGCCTTAGGTTGCATTTTCAAGTTCAAGAAGGGTACGGTTCAAAAGAGGGATAAAAATAATAGAACATGGCTTGTAATAAGTTTGCCAAAGAAAGGTCTAAAGGCTCAAAGTGAGTACTAGAGATTGTAATTATGCACAAAAAGGCTTTTTAGGCTAGAGTGGGTTCCAAAATCACAAGGATGACCTAAGATCATTTATCCAACCAAATACCATCAACATTAGCTTTAAAAGACTAACGAGGCAAGTTCTAGACAACACAAGTATACAAGAGATGAATGCAAAAAGCTCGCCACTCATGGCATGCAAAAATTTGCCAATAGGGATCAAATGTCCCTCCCACTAAAGAAAAATTTAGAGTATCTATTTCTATTTATAAGTCAAAATTTGCAAAGCCACAAAAAGAGAAAAAGATTTGTTACAAAGTCGCTCATGTCTATGCCCTTGATTTTTGAAAATTTTTGGACGGAGGGGGTTGTTTGTTTTACATTAGCACCACACTCAATTTGCTAACCTATGGTTACAACCAAAGCCTTAGTCTCATATTTAGGCTTAAAATGGGCAAGCTAACCATATGACTACTCAGACTTTGCTAATGGTGTATAAAGTGACCCCAGTTTTAACAAAATAAAATACCACAGGTACTCAGACTTCCCCTGCATTCTTTACATTTGTGCTACGGGTACTCAGAATTCCCCTGCATCTATGCCTCAAACCCAAACACAATGCTTTTCCATTAAGAATGTCGTCACTCAATCCATCGTAGGGCAAAGCTAGTCATGCATCATCACCTAAAAATACAATTAAAGTAAAAGAAAAAAACTAAACTAAAAATCACATGATAATCCATAAAATGTGGGCACCATCAAAGTACCCAAAAATGTAGCATCTCAAAACAAAATAAAAATGATATCTTGAGTGTCATCCAAAACACCACCCAAAGACATCCAAGCAGTACAAATATAGGGACAGGCACCCCCAACTGAAAAGCTGGCAGTGCCTCCACTGCCTAGTTAATAATATAAGAGTAAAGGATACTCCCTGAATCAACTTCATTATCTCCGGTATACCCTGCATAGTTTCCACCATCATCATCACCAGACCTCTTAGTAGGGGATCCATCATCACTCTCGCTCCTCGACGAAGGTAGATGTTCATTAGGTTTGATCACCTTGAAGATTCCCTTTAACTCTCTCCACATCTTGGTGAAGAATGTTTTTCTATCTTCTTTTCCCTCTTCAATATCTTTTCCTGTGACTTTCGGAGGTTCTTGTGTGATATTACCAAAGTTGAATATGCTCTTTCCAATTTGGAAACCCTGACACTTTGCTTTTTCAGCTCCTCCTGATATATTTCATAGTCAGACTGAGCCACATATGAATGGCGAGTAGTGGAGGATTCTCCTTGCCCCTGGGGTAGCCCTGGAGCATGTTCGCTGATAGCAGAAAGTCTATCAAAGAATTCTGGAAACTTCTCTGGGACTCTGTCTATAGAGATACTCCTTTCTAGGAATAGCTTGGACCTTGGGAATTCATTGTAACACTAGTTGTGGCTTTTTGAGGAGATGGGTCTGATATCGTCTGAGTCTCCTATTTTGTAGCTGAGCACCTGTATGGACATACTTCAAACTATTTTTAATATTTACAAAGCAAAACTTATGTTAGAGTAGAAATAAAAGCATTGTGGAAATGCCATAAGAGATTTATGGGTGAAAAATAGGTGGGCAGAAGTTTGGATTTTTGCAGACAGCAGTCTTCAGGTATAATGACTGTGGATCATTGACCGCGATCGAGATACCCTAGACCATCGTCAACAGTTCTGCCCTGTTCAAGATGGGTGTAGTTATCACTAACTTTGTCTTCCAACTAGGCATATAATCATTATAATAATACAAAGTAAGCCTAGTTTGCGTGATTTTAGTCCCCTCCCCAAACTTGAAGGAGTTCACCTTGAACTCTTTGGTGCATTGAATGAAGATATAATATACACGTCTATTTCAACTATGTTAGGTTAAAATATGGGTAATCAAGACTTCCCCAAACGACATGTAGACATCCTACAGCTGCTAACCACAACAATAAATACAAACAAACACAGTTTTGACATTGTAAAAACTAATTTATGCTAGTGTTCAATCTACATGTCCCAGACCTATAATGAAAATAAAAGTGAGGGAGTTTGAGACTACATACTGGATAAATAATGCAAAAGGATTGAGATGAACTATTGGATACTTTACACAATGCCAACAGATAGAAGAGTTTTGAGAGAATTTTGAGAATAAATGCGTGGGAAGAATGACAGTTGGATGGTCACTTAAAACTGGTATGACCATGATCACGATCATTGTTCCACAATCGCAGACTCGTGGCATTCATGATTGTATTGACACAGACCGCGTTCAGGGTAATCGAGTCCAAAATCTAGGCCTCTGCACTTATTTGTTCAGGCCAACAGGCCATTTCTCAACTCTTTTTTTTCATGAATCATGCTCAAACAAATACAAAAACAAAATCTACTCTATTATGCATGAATAAAATAATGTGTCATTTTTCATGGCGTGATGGGTTTCCTCCCATCGATCGCTTAGTTTAACGTCGAGCACAATGCCTCCACTCCTTCCCTTTGTGTCTTCACTTAGAAAATTTAAATCTCTGTCCCAACTTTCATTCAATATGTAATGAGCGACAAAGGGACATAAAATTTAAATCTTCCAAGATAAAAATTGGAAGCGGTGGTAAAATGGCAAGCAAGATTTGATCTCACCATTTTGAAGACTTGAACTTTTTACCCAACTTCACATCAAACTTACGAATTCGCTTCTTGGGTAAAAGTAAGAACATCAATAGACCATTCTTTGTACTTCGAAAGTTGAGCTTCTTGTCCTTTGATGGATGGGGTTCCATGTGCTCCTTCGGAATGACAAACTCTAAAATATAAGAGTCGGACTTCACCTCACCACAATTCTCTATTTGGTCGAAGGGATGGATCCTCATCACATCCTCAATGCCTAATGTTGAAAAGTGGGTTGAACAAGGTCCAACCCCTAATTTCGGGTTAGCCTCCTCCAAAGCATATTCACCCCAAAATAAGCTAGGGTCATTATAAGAGGTTTGCTTTGATTCTTCTCTTGACTCTAAGCTTATTTAGTTTATTTTGGCTTCTTGTTACTCATATGAGTTGGATTGTTAGGAAGCCTCTGAGGATTCTTTGCTACCAAGCTCATCACCATAGCTTGTTTTTTCTTCTTAATATATCTCATCTTGGGTAATGGGCATGATAATGATAGTTTTAAGCTTTTCTTATTTTCCTATTACCGCCTTCTTGACGCTTGTCCATTCTTGATGGATGTGTTCTAGGCCATCCCCCATTGCTTATAACCAATCAAAAATGGCTTGTAACCTTGGGTCATAGCTATTGGACTCGGTATCTTGCTCTTTCTTCTTCTCTCTGTCATACCTATCAATATCATAAGAAGGACTAACAACTTAATTAGTATAATGGGGGTAAGGGGCACGCAGACAATCACTCCAATATCCATCTCGACCACTATATAAAGAGCACCTATACTGCTTATAGGATTGAGATGGTGAATCCATCTCTCTAGGGGGAGCATAATCACAATCGCTCATGAAATGTGGTACGTCGTGATATGGATATAAATCGTCTAGATCATACTTCCAACTACCAGCATCATATTTGTCCGAAGATGCTATAGAAAAATAAAAATAAACTAAACTCTACCTACAAAAGAAAATCACAAACAAATATATACAAGCTTGAATTTTTGCAAATAACTAAAATTCCAAACTAACTTAATACGCAAAATTATTCCCCGACAGCGACACTATTTTTGATAACGCTCAACTTACACATTAATTTAAGTGCAAGGAGATCGTCGTTAATATATTTACCCAACTTTGGAGTCAGGTTCGAATCTACGAGGAACAATGTGGGTGGTGATCAAATTAATTCGAAATGATAGATGTAAGTTAAATTAAAAAAAATGGTATAAAAAGATAAAATGGGGGATGGGTTCCTACACTAATGTTTATTTTTGGGGTTTTCTAGTATAAATTTATGGCTAAGAATAATTAGAGTTTGAATAATTATGCACGAATCTCGTGATTATGTATTACTAAGGGAATGACATATGGGAGTTAGTCATTAACATAGATTTAGTAAATCAAATATGGGTAGGCTTGGTTATAGATTTTGATGCTAGCCTTTCAACAAAACACCAAACTTTCACCCATTGATTCTTTTGAATATCTAATAGGTGTGTTCAACAATTAGTAACCACAACCTCAATCTAGGCATCCCTATTTCTAGGATGATACCCATGGCATAGGCAACCTTACATTCACCCTTATGTCTAAGATAGTAAAAATTTAGCAAACTATACATATAATTGTCTATCATTGCTTTGGGCTCCACATCCCTCTTTTGAGGATGATATGGATTCCTAAAGTTCACCCAAAAGCCTTCTTTTGAAGATGGCCTTGAACTTTCTAGAGCTTGGAGCTTTCACCCATCAAACCCATGTGGGTATTTGGGGTTTACACCCATCAAATCCCAACCAAAATAGCATAGCAATGATAAAACCCATAAATATGAACTACCAAATAGATGATAACAATAACAACCAACACACACTTTACCCCTATTGACACATAACCCCAAGAGGGAGATTTAGCTACACATAAGACAAATAAGCATAGATATATCCATAATCTCCATTGAAATGAATTGTTGAAGAATTAAGCGAATGTTACTTCAAACTTGACTCTCCCACAATATTAACAATGAAAGTGAGCAAATCTTTAACATAGAAAGCCTTCAATGTATTCTTCACCCAAAATTTATACAATATTTTATTCTCCAAAAATGGAGGCTATGAACTACCCAAAACTAAATCTAAGAATTGGGTATGATGGAATTGTTGAATAATGATAGAGTTTGAGTCATTTTTATCAAATTGGGATCAACACGTGCAATTACAGTTTTTCCCTTGGGCTGAAATCCTCTGCTAGGACGCGATCGCACATGTCTAGTTGCGACTACGGCTACGCGACCGTGGTTTACCTTCGCAACCATGATTAATTGAACATCCTTGATTGTCTTGATTGCGTTCAGCATATCGCGACCACAGTACTTGAGGCCCTTCTATTTCAAGTCTTCAGATGCACTTTTTTGCTCCCTTTTTGATCATTTTGAGCTCCAATTCACATCTTTCCAACCCTTTAACTTTATGCCTACAAGAAGTGGATATTAGTGCATCTAATCGCTATTATGTCTTATTTATTCATCCATAACAAGGTAATGTACATGAATCATAAGTGCGATTGAGTGGTAAACTCACCACTTATCAACATCGTACAGGTGTGGCTGCGATCGCGGCTACGCAACCGCATTTTTCCTCCGCGACCATGATTAATTAACCTTTCTTGACTTTCGCGACCACGGTACCTGAGGCCCTTCTATTTTAGGTCTTCAATTGTACTTTCTTGCTTCCTTTTTGATCATTTTGAGTTCCAATCCACATCTTTCCAACTCTTTAACTCTATGCCTGTAAAAAGTGGATATTAGTGCATCTAATTACAATTATGTCTCATCTAAGGTAATGTGCGCGAATAATGAGCGCGATTGAGTGGTAAACTCACCACTCATCTGCGATTCTTTTCAAATCTATAAATGCGCCTAGCATTTGATTTGCAATTTTCTATCGATGAATAATATTTTGTACTTCTTGCTCACAAATAGAAGCACATGGATCAAGATGAGATAGTGATGAATTTTTCCACGAAATTTCTCTTTTGACGTCACTATCTTCTCCCCCTAATTTTGGAAAAATTATCTCATCAAACTGACAATATGTAAATCGAGCAGTGAACATATCTCCCATTAATGGTTTAAGATAGAAAATAATGTAGGGTGATTCAAACCCAACATAAATTTCTAACCTTCTTTGGTGGCCCATCTTGGTGCGATTTGTTGGTGCTATAGGCACATATACACCGCACTCAAAAATTCTCAGATGAGATATATTAGGGCCTTGACCCAAAACCAATTGCAATGGAGAAAATTTATAATAATTTATCGGTCTAAGATGAACAAGTGTTGCAACATGCAAAATTGTAAGACCCCAAACAGAAGTGGGTAACTTAGTTTTCATTAGCAATGGTCTTGCTATCAATTACAGATATTTAATTAATGACTCGGCGATGCCATTTTGAGTGTGAACATGGGGTACAAGATGTTCCACTCTTATCTTAATCGATAAGCAATAGTCATTAAATACTTGGGATGAAAATTCTGTAGCATTATCAAGGCGAATAGACTCAATCTGGTTATCTGGAAACTGTGCCCGTAATTGTATTATTTATGCCAATAATTTTGTAGATGCCAAGTTGCGAGATGACAATAGGGACACATGAAACCATCTAGAAGAAGCATCAATTAGGACCATAAAGTATCTAAACGACCCACTAGGTGGGTGAATGGGTCCATAAATATCCCTATGTATGCATTCCAAGAACACGGGGGACTCAATCCCAACTTTTGTTGGTGATGGCCTCACAATCAGCTTGCCTTGATAATAAACATTACATGAAATTTTTTCATTTGAAAGAACCTTCAAGTTCTTTAATGGATGCCCATTTGAATTTTCTATAATTCATCTCATCATTATAGATCCAGGATATCCCAGACAATCATGCAAAAGTATGAAAGTATTGAAATTAGTAAACTTCTGGTTTACTATAGAATGTGCCTCAATTGCACAAATCTTTATCAAATGCAGGCCAGAAGATAAAGCAGGGAACTTTTCTATAACATATATCTTCCCAGAGACATTCTTGATAATACTAAAATATTCAAGATTCATCTCATCAATTGTCTTGATATGATAACCATTTTCACGGATATCTTTAAAACTCAACAAGTTTCTCCGAGACTTAGGAGAAAACATAACATTATTTATGATGAGTTTAATTCCCTTGGGCAAGATTATAATGGTTTTTTCGAAGCCTTCAATCAAATTAGCACTATCAGATATTGTAGTAACGTTAATCTTGCCCATGTTTAGATGAGACAAATATTTCTCGTCTTGAATATCGTATATGTAGTGCCAGAATCAATCAAACAAATATCTTCACAATTGGATAGCTTACTTTGAAAATTATCCATATCTTCAAATAAAAAAATATACACAAAATAAAATAAATATATCATTGCACAAAGTGAAAATCATTGATAAATTATTAATTACCTTTTATCAAGTAATTAGTTATGTAATTGACGTAGTATTTTACATGACAGTAGATAGTTAGTTAAATCTATAATGATAATAATAATAACTAAAAAAATAAAATGAAAGCAGAGAACATTTCCTTCTATTTCCGTCTAATAACACGGCTTTTAATTTAATCATATTCACGTCCATATTGATTCAATTTGATGTGTTTATGGTGCAAAGAGTTTCATGTAATTAACAACTAATATTAATATCATTGTTGTTGTTAGGCGTCTTTGAAGATGAATATTAATTGTACCGTTGTTTTTTTAAAAATAAATAATGGTAAAATTGAAATTCAATTCAATTCAATAATAAACAACAATAATATTATTGAACTAATCAATACTAATAAAAAACTAATACTCATGCAAACAACTATTTTTACATGATTTTGTATTCACTAACTCTTATCAATAAAAATAAATAAATTAAAAACCATTCATTCTTCCATGTTTACGGAATCATCACCAATCAAGTGATCAATCTTTCCTTCAGGGTGCTAAAAAAAGTCTGCTATATCCAAGCATGTGATGTCGACATCATTTTCATAGAGAAAATTAGCCTCGAAATTTCTCTCTTTCTTCTTTAGTGATGCTTGATAAAGGTCAAATAAGTGCTTGAGAGCATGACAGTCACGTGAATAGTGTCCTTTTCCACCACATCAGAAACAAGTAATTGCTTCACATTTCTTATCTTTTCTCTTTTTATTCGATGAATGCTTAACACCAGGAACAAAGTTTCTTTCTTGGTCATCACGACCACGACAACGACTACGTTCACTACCACGTCCAGGGCCGCGACCTTTTCCACGCCTATCATGGTGAGCATGCACATCATTCACCTCAAGGAATGGTGCAGATCCAATAGGTCAATTCTCATGATTTTTCATCAACAAATCATTATTTTGTTCAGCCACGAGAAGATGAGAACTCAGTTCAGTATATTTCTTAAAACCTTCTCTCGATATTACTACCGTAAGAGCACATTCGAGGCATGAAATGTGGAGAGCATATTTTCCATTATAACATCATCATTGACAATCTCTCCACATAATTTCAATTGAGAAGAAATTCTGAACATGGCAGAATTGTACTCATGAACAGACTTATAGTCTTAAAACCTCAAATGCATCCATTCATATCGTGCTTTTGGGAGGATGACCATCTTTAAGTGGTCAAACCTTTCTTTTAGTCTATTCCACAATATGAGTTGATCCTTAGTAGTAAGGTATTCAATTTTCAGAATTTCGTCAAGATGATGACACAAGAAAATCATAGCCTCAGCACGATTTTGACTAGATGTTGTATTTTCTTTCTTTATGGCATCTCCAAGACCTATAGCATCTAAGTGGATTTTAGCATCCAACACCCATAAAATATAGTTCTTGACCGAACTTTGAAGGGCAACGAACTCACACTTCGTAAGATTGTTAGACATAAAAAATGAAAGAAAAATAACACCTTAGCCTTCAAATTTGAGACATAGAGTCTTGTGCTGTAAACTGTTATGAAATATAAAGCAAAGAATAACTAAGAAGAGTAGAGAAAGAAGAGAGAGTAATTATTATTTCTCTTGAGGGATGATTTACAATGAAGGAAGCCCTTCTATTTATAGGAGAAATTACTCCTAGTTTCTGAGTAAAAGACAGATACTTCAAATCCTGATAGATATCAACTAGATCTTGATAGATCTTGATAGACATTTACTACAATTGACATACATCAATATCATAACAAATTTTTCTTTCTTTATTTAGAAACTTTTTTAGACGTTTTTCACAACCTTAATTATTATCGAGTGAAGTTGAAATTATAAAATTTACTATTAAAATTATTTAGGCTTCAAAACTTTGAGGGCCTAAACCAAACACTTTACAAAACTTACCCTTGAGCCACCATTGACTTTACGCAGCATTTTGATAAATTTTGTACCTTGAGTTAGGAGTATCGTAATCTCGAGCGACTTATGATATTGTAAAGTTACATCATACATGAAAACCAAAATCAGATAGATTCTAAATTTTCTCAGATAATTTTCTGAAGTCACAACTTAAATCTTGTGATACTTTGTTTTTTTCATCAGATTTACGAACTTTATGAATTCTATCTTTTAATTTAATTCCTTTCGGAGGTTTACAAACACAGAGAATATAACTTCAGTTCTTCATAAGTATGATGAAATTTTATGATCGCACGATGATGAACAAGACTTACCTACTAGGGTTCTTACCTTGAAAATCCACCCTCCGGTAATTAACCTCTTCCCGCTGTAGAGGACCACCTGACAAGTCCCTACATCTAATCAAATGGTCAACAATAGAAGACACTAGAATTCTCAACTTGAAAAAGGTTATTAACACCACTGATTTTGTGCTGCAATCATCTACACATGATAAGAAATATACTGCTACTTATCCCAAGGCTTATATAAAGGTCCTGCCACATAGAGTTATTCTCAATCAGGCTTTAGTGAGTTTTGTTACACAACTTGCTATTGGGAATAAATAGAGGATGTCCTCATCCTAGCAAGGAGGTGCGGGAACACACAAGGTTTACACCGATATTTTTACCTCTTTATTTACGTACGACATTAACAAGAATGTTTTGCAGACCTTTTGTAAACTTTGACATTCATCGACTAACACAATGTGCTTTGCTATTGGCGATCTCTCTATTTCATTGTGGGATATGCGTAACATTGGAGGACTTCCAATACACTAAGCTTTCTACAACAAATTTGTCACTTTGGGACAAGAATTGACACAAGCAGATCAACCAGGGAAGCCATTTTTGCTTAAAAATTGTGCCTACTTATTTCTAGTATTTTATCAACTTTCAGATAGTGTGTCTCCAGAGGTTTCTGTCCATGATTGAGTAAATTTCTAGTTTAAAAGACCATGAAGGTACAAGGAACCTCCACCATGGGTGTCTAAATATCCAGCTAAACCAAGGTCAAGTCAGAATCCTAGTGGCTATATTAATATGTCATCTTTACCGCTAACTGAAGAAGAGAATGCTTCTTTCATTGAGTTAGGCATGCAAGGGTCTATTAGATAAGAGATAAACTTGGATTTCTTTCTCACTTGTTGGATTTGTAAGTTCATTCTTCCAAATAAGAAACTTGACAACATTCATCCTAACGTCTTTAATATTGTAAGTCTAATGACTCATATGGAGAGGTTTGCACTAACGGTCCCTATTTTGAGGAATATTTGAAAGAGATCTCAGCTTCAGAAAACTTAGGCACAAATGACATAATTATTTTCTACACAATACATCTATGGATGGATTGGAGATCATTTTGGCGCTTACTATCTAGTGCGTCATTATAATGACACTCGTATGTGTAAGATTGTTGGTGAGAGAATGGCTAAATAATTCGACCTTGCCGGTGCACGACGATTATTTAGGGATGTAGCTATCTGCAATCTCCCTCACTTAACTATGCTACAAGCCAAAGAATTGTCTATAACATATGATGATGAATTATCTACTATTGGAACTATTATTTCATTAGCCACAATTCGAGTTATGTTACCCTTAGGTGAGATGCCCACCTTGTTACGGAGCTTTACAGTCCTAATAGATTTAGTCAACAGTTTAGATTCAGTCAATACCTCTCTGGTAACCTTGTCAATGACCATATGATGTCATACTAAAGGAACTGGTACAACTTGTTAGCATGATATAAATATTGTATATATTAATGTAACCATATATTATTGTATATTAGTGTAATTACATAGATTTGATGTAGTAATTAAAGATAATAATAATGGCTTTAGTAGAGCAGATTTGGTGGGATAGAATAGCGGATTTAGAGGGATAGAAAGCTGACCTTTAAGGATAGGAAGACGGATCTTTAGGGATTTAATAATTGAATATTTTCTATTTAATGGAAAGACTCTCAATATTGAGAGGCATTCAACAGAAAATTGACATGGTATCAGAGCCTTCTCTTGGTTGTTTGTTTCATAGAGTTCATTTATAGTTCCTTTCAGTCTTTTTGGAGAATTTTTGTTTTAGTTGATTGTTCCTCGGTAATTAACACCTTGAACTTTGATCTTGGTCATTTTGGTTATTCTTTTTGAGTCAGTGTTTATAGTTTTCATGAATATGACTTCATATCAATTTGAATCATTCAGTGTTCGTTTCACTGGAAAGAATTTTTTGTCATGGGAGTTTTAGTTTCAGTTATTTGACACTAGAAAAGAACTATAGGGCCATATAGATAGAGCAGATTCTGCTCCTACTGATCCTACAAAGTTAGGTGAATGGTAGATTAAAGATGCTCGGGTGATGACATGGCTTGTAGGGTCAATTAACCCTCTTATTATTCTTAATCTCAGGCCTTACAAGATAGCAAAAGCCATGTGGAATTATTTACAAAGGGTTTACAACCAAGATAATAGTGACCGACCCTTTTACTTAGAGTATGAAATTGCTAATTACTCTCAAGGAGGTCTTTTTTTTCAGGATTATTTTTCTAGATTTTAGAACTTACGGGCTGAATTTACAAATATTGTTTATGCCAAAATACCTGTTGAATCTCTCTCTGTAATTCAACAAGTTCATGAGCAAAGCAAGCAAGATCAATTTTTGCTGAAGTTACGCTTTGAGTTTAAGAGTGTTCACTCCCACTTGATGAATCGTGACCCATCTCCCTCCTTGGATGTTTGTTTTTGGTAATTACTCCGTGAAGAGCAGCATTTTCTCACACAAAATGCTTTCAAGCAAGTTGATGATATTGTTATTGCATTTGCTACCCAAGGTAAATAAAATGGTAGTGATATGACTAGAACTCAATGCTACAGTTGCAAGGGATATGGTCATATTGCTAGCAATTCTGGTAGGAAGTTTTGTAATTATTGCAAACAAAAGGACACATTATCAAAGAGTGTCTCACATGCCCTCAAAACCATAAGGTTAATGCTTTTCAAGCTGGGACAAATGGTTTGACTACTGAGAACTCATCTTTGGGACAAGTTCTTACTCCTGAAATGGTAAGACAAATGATCATGTCAACTTTTTAAGCTTTAGAGCTACAAGGTAATGATCTTGCATCTAATTTTTGGCTTGTTGATTCTGGAGCTTCCAATCATATGATCAACTCATCTAGTATGCTAAAAAATATTCATAAGTATCATGGTCCATCACAAATTCAAGTTACCAATGGTATTAATTTACCCATTACCAAGGTTGGGGATATTACTAAAACTTTCAACAATGTTTTTGTGTCACCAAAGCTCTCCACTAGTCTTATTTCAGTTGGACAATTGGTAGATAACAATTGTGATGTGAATTTTTCTTGTAATGGTTGTCTTGTGTAGGATCAGGTGTCGGGTACGATAATTGCGAAGGCACCTAAAGTTGGACGACTGTTTTCTATACACTTTTCCATTCCTCTTGTTCTATCATTTGCTTGCACTTTTACACCTAGTAAGACTTAGGTATGACATAAGCGCATAGGACATCCAAATTCTATTGTGTTATCTCATTTATCAAATTCGGGTTTATTGGGGAACAAAAATCAATTTTCCACTTCTTCCTTTGATTGTTCTGCTTGTAAATTATGCAAGAGTAAAATTCTTTCTTTTCCTAATTTTGGTAGTCGTGCTACAAAGTGTTTTGATATCATTCATAGTCATATTTTGGGTATTTCACCAATTTTTTCTCATGCTCATTTCAAGTAGTTTGTGACATATATTGATGATTATAGTAGATTTACGTGGGTATATTTTTTTCGTCCCAAATCTGAAGTATTTTCCATATTCAAGACATTTTTGGCCTATATTGAGACTCAATTTTTGACTTGCATTAAATTATTAAGATCTGATTTTGGTGGAGAATATATGTATTATGAGTTCAAAATTTTTTTGCTTGAAAAAGGAATTTTCTCAAAACACTCCCGTCCATATACACCACAACAAAATGGGGTTGCTGAACGTAAAAATTGTCATCTTTTAGATGTCACTCGTACTTTATTGATTGAGTCCTCTGTTCCATCTAAGTATTGGGTGGAATCTTTGTCTACTTCTGTTTACTTAATTAATAGACTACCATCTAAAGTCTTAAATCTTGAATCTCCATATTTTTTACTTTATCACAAAAATCCAAGCTATGATAATTTTCATACATTTGGTTGTATTTGTTTTGTGCATCTTCCTCCTTCTCAGTGTAATAAAATTTCTGTTCAATCTACCAAATGTATTTTTATGGGTTATATTACTTCATAGAAAGGTTTTCTCTGTTATGATCCATGTTCTAATAAATTTCATGTTTCTAGAAATGTTGTTTTCTTTGAGAATCAGTATTTTTTTCCTACTCATGTTGAGTCATCTCCTGCTTCTCTTCTTCTTCCTACTTTTGAGGATTTGTCATCTTCTTCTAAGAGGTTAAAACCTGAATTTATGTACGAACGTCGGTGGCTAACTTTACCCCCTCCTGATATTGATCCGCCTTCTGAAACTGCTCCACAACTAGAATCTAATAATTCTTCAAGGCCTGCTCCTCTTGAGCCACTCGCTGATCTACGAGAGTATCTCGTACTCCTAATTGGTATGGATTTTCATCTACTTTATCCACTATTTCTATTTCAACTTGTTACTCATAAGCTTCCAAGCATGAATGTTGGCAGAAGGCAATGGAGAGAGAACTTTTATCTCTTAAAGAAAATGACACATGGGATATTATTTTATGTCCTTCAAATGTCCATCCAATTGGATGTAAATGGGTTTATTCAATTAAACTTCATTCTCACAGAACTCTTAATCGGTACAAATCTCGGTTGGTTGTTCTTGGTAACAAGCAGGAGTATGGTATGAACTATAAAGAGACTTTTGCACCGGTAGCAAAAATGTCGACAATGCAAACTATTATTTCCATTGCTGCTTCACAAAACTTGACTCTTCATAAAATGGATGTCAAAAATACTTTTCTTCATGATGATCTCAAAGAGAATATTTATATGAAACCTCCACTAGGTTTGTTCTCATTGCCTACATCAGATGTATGCAAGTTGAAGCGGTCTTTGTATGTATTAAAAAAATCTCCCAGAGCTTGGTTTGACAAATTTCAGTCTACTTTGCTACAATTCTCTTTTGAGCAGAGAAAATATGACTCATCTTTGTTTCTTCGGAAAACATCCATAGGTTGTATTCTTCTTTTGGTATATGTAGATGACATTATTATTACAGGAACTGATTCTTCACTAATTACTAGCTTGCAATAGCAACTTAAGGATTCTTTTCATATGAAAGATCTTGGTACTCTTACATATTTCTTAGGTTTGGAAGTTCATCGTGATTCATCCGGTGTGTTTCTAAATCAACACAAATATACCCAAGATTTTATTTCTTTGGTAGGTATTCAGGATTCCTCCTTTGTAGATACTCCATTAGAATTGAATGTAAAGTATCGTCAGGAGGAAGGCGATCTTCTTCCTGATCCAACTATATTTTTGCAATTAGTTGAGAGCTTAAATTACCTTACTATTACCAGGCCTGATATCTCTTTTGCAGTTCAACAAGTTAGTTAGTTCATGCAAGCTCCCCGTTATCTTCATTTGGTGGCTGTCCGTTATATCATTTGATATCTCCTAGGAACATCTAGTTATGGATCATTCTTTTCTAGTGGTTCGCCTATTCGTCTTAATGCTTTTAGTGATTCTGATTGGGCAGGATGTTTTGAAACTCGTCGTTTGGTTACTGGTTGGTGTATGTTTCTTGGTGAGTCTTTGATATCTTGGAAGAGTAAGAAGCAAGACCATGTGTCAAAATCTTCAATAGAGGCTGAATATCGAGCAATGTCTACTGCTTGCTCCAAGATTGTGTGGCCTCGTGGATTACTTGCTGAGATTGGATTTCCTCAATCTAATCCTATCCTCTCCATGCTGACAATACAAGTGTTATTCAGTTTGCTACTAATCTGGTTTATCATGAGCAGACCAAACACATCAAAGTAGACTGTCATTATATACGAGTAACTGTAGATAAAGATGTCATTACTCCTCCGCACGTGTCCAGTGATCTTCAAATAGCTGATGCATTTACAAAATTATTGGCACAACGACGACATCAGTTTCTAGTTGGAAAATTGATGCTTTTTGATCTACCAACATCAATTTGAGGGGGGATGTTAGCATGATGTAAATATTGTATATATTAATGTAACCATATATTGTTGTATATTAGTGTAATTATATAGATTTGATTTAGTAATTAAAGAGAATAATGGTGACTTTAGTAGAGCAGATTTGGTAGGATAGAATAGCTGATTTAGAGGGATAGAAAAGTTGATCTTTAGGGATAGGAAGACGGATCTTTAGGGATTTAAGCATTGAATATTTTCTATTTAATGGCAAGACTCTCAATATTGAGAGGCATTCAACAGAAAATTGATACAACTTTGGGATTTTTGCACCCACCTTAGTAGTTCTTCATAAATTAGCATACCACAATGTCTTGATAGGCCTTTGATTACCCATAGGTGTGCAGATTGGTGGTCAATTGGATGAACAAACCTTTTTGGATAGAACCAAATTTTCTTAAAATATTCAAAGTGTGATGACACTTACGCACTAATCAAGGTTCACCACTCTCAACCACAAGATCAAAACATATCTTCTTCTTCTTCCTTTGTTAAGACAAAGAAAAGCCTTCCATCCTCTAAGTTTTCAACTTCAAAGGATGTGTTAGTTAATACTAAAACAGAATCTAAGCTTTCTTTATTGGCATAAAAATTGAGTATCGCTCCTTCTGTGGTGTCGAATAATATTTGCAAAAGAAAATAGCATCCTGCTTCACTTGAAAAAAATAGTGAACAAATGTCAACAGAAGTACTAGATAGATATAAGACTTCGACTATCCTCTAAGCTAATGAAGTTGTTGATCCTTGTGGTGACACTAACGCAATAAAAGGTGATATAGATCAAGACCAACACTAGAAATGTAAAAAAAAGAAGGCAAAAAACAAAGTAGCGAATTCACTGACTTGGATGTTGTTACAATAACTAGTGAGACATTTTTCATTGATGATTCTAGCTCCACAATGCCATTGAGTGAACTTGCATAACGGTTAATGCCACATTCCCTCTTTTTCATTTATGTCTCTTTATTTTTAATGTCTATTAACTTTTTTCTTTTTGTTTATTTGAATTTAGGTCTCCAAGGCACATCTGTTGATCCTTTTAGTAGTATTTTTGATGTTACTAGAAGCCCAAGATACCCTATTACATCCTCTATTCCTTTTCTAGAAGCTTTGGAAAATAAATCTGGAGTCACAACTGCACAATTTAAGTCAACTAAAGCTCATGTATCTTCATCGTATTTGTCACAATTTGTTTTCCCAAATTATGAACCACAAGAGACGGTCTCTACTTTTAAGAAGTCTTATATTTATCAGATGCAGGGTGCATCATGTGATTAGGTGACGACATTCTCTATTTATTCTTCAGACCATTTTTCAAAGTTAAAAAATGGTGTTAACTCGATTCTAAAAGAAGTCAAAGGGACAAATGTCATCAACAACTCTATTTTGAAAGGCTCAAACTTTATTCCAGGCATGTGAAAAATATGATGCCATGAAATCATCTTGATACCAGAAAGTGACTAAAATAGCCATAAAAATTGCTCTCTAATGTGCAACAACGCATTGTCGATGCAAAAGAGAAAAACACTATGGTGAGGGGGCGCATGGAGGGTCTTCAAGAAGACCTTGCGAAGATTGATAATGAATTGAAGATCTTGTCTGCAAAGAGGAAGAAGACCATTGAACATATAAAGGAACAAAAATAATAATTGTCTGAAATTAAAGAGAGATTATCACTTTTGGAGGTGAGATTTAGGGAGAAACGTCCACTATCTGAAGATAAAGTGGAGAAATTATCCAAGTAGAAAGAGGCAGTCGAGATGAGTCATAAAAAAATCCTAATATTTTGAACTTTTTCGTAGTTTAGATATTTTCTTGGAATTTTCTCAACTATTTATTTTTATGATATGTTACCATTTCTTATTTGGTGCAACAAAAGTGATCCTTAGCTTTCAATATAAATTTCCTCCTTGAAATTTGAATATCTTATCTTCACTTATTCTTTTTATTGAATGGACAAAATTTATGAATCTTCCCTTAAATATGAATAAACTTTGGGCCTAATTGAGAATATGTATCCGACAACATTAGATGTGACTTGCATTTTCTGATGCATATTAGCTCTTCACGTTGTAGGCTTTCAATAAGAATCTCATAATTCGAGTTGCTGGTGTGAAAATCACTAATCTCTTGCTTCTTTGACCTTCGAACTACTAGTTCTGCATACTATAAAATTTTCATCTCAAAATTCTTTACTTATTTTGACGTAAAAGAAAAATGTGTTAGTTTCACAGCTTTGTGAGTTTGACTAGAACATGTTTATTTTGGTGTAGGAGGGTTCAAATGACTCACAACTTGGTTTTGTAGAAACTAAACCTCAAAAGATATAAAATATCCAAAAATCAAAGTCAATATCATTTTTTATTAACGATAACTAATTTTTGAAGTTATTGATTAATCTGTCCTATTTTTTTTAAACAAGTTTACACAATATCACTAAATTAGCCTTTTCTTGGAGATGGATCATCCAAATGATAAGCAACTTGTTTCTATGGAAACTAGTCTTTGAAAACTACAACATATTCAACAATCAAGGCAAAAATTCTTAGATTGACAAGAATCATTTTTTTTGGAGTTGGTTATAAATCTAGATTGTCCTTAAGACGAATTTATCCAGTTTAGCTGAAACTTCCTCATCTTAACATTGGAGCATTCATATAATGAGAGACTTGATTCTGTGGAAACCAGTCTTCCAAGTCTATAACATGTCCAAAAATAAGTCAATGCTACATAGGATTAACGAGAATCGATTTTTAAAGTTTATGATATAACCTTACCTATTTTCTGACAGATTTACATTGTTTCATATGAATATTCCCATCTAGGTGTAGAAGCATCCAAAGAATGATCGACTTGACTTTGTACACACTGACTTGGAAGGCTACGACATATCCAAATATTCATGGTAAAATTACTTTTGGATTGATGGGAGTCGATCTTCAAAGTTGGTTACAAATCTACAATTTTGATCTCACAATTTTGTGAAGTCTTGGTCCCCAGAAAAGAATGCATTTATTGAGATCGACAGGTCCAAATAATAAGCCTATTATTGTTCTAGAAAGAAGAATCCAAGAGCTACAATTTATACAAAAATTATGGTCGAAGGCTTCACGAATTTCTACAGAATTTTGCTTGAAGGCTTAAATTCTACCAATCTCATTTATTTTGACTTGTACATCTATGACATAAAATTCATAACTCGATGTAGGAGCAAGGGAATCATGAGCCGTTATTTATTACAAATATAAATTTAAGAACTGCTATTTATGCTAGAATTACAGTCAAAATCTTTTCAAATTTGTACTGATATATCAACAAAGTCATCTCAGGTTGAAATTTAATGGTCTATTTCATAGCGTTAAGCGGTTGTGATAAAAAATTCATAACTCGATGCAGGACCCTTTGAATCACAAGCCTCCCTTTTGGTGGCAAAATGGATTCTAAGAGCTACAACATATGTAAAAATTATGATCAAAACCTTTACAAATTTATACGAATATATCATTAAAGTCACCTCTGTATTGATTGACTCTTCATCTTTGCGCGACTATGGAAAATTCAATGAAGGAATAGCTATTTCATGTGCTATCTACGACACTTAAAAGCATTATTGTGGTGCTTAAGCAATGACACACCCATTCTTCTTTTTGAAATCTTTTTAACTTAAATGATTGAACTTAGAGTAAATACTTTAAGCTGCCTACGTACCTCAGAGAAGGGGATCAAGACATTAGATAGATCAGGAGGATGAGTTAATTTATTTATTTTAATTATTTTTGGGTCCTAATTTTTGCCTAGGATGTCCTTTTTGAGGTTTTCAACCTACCATACTTTTCTTTTTTAAAGCCATACTCAATTTAAACTCATACAGGCTAGGAGTAACGTGCAGTTTATACTCGTGCCTTAAGGAGCATAGGTGATATTCATTGGAAGTACTGCCGTAGGAACTTGTCATTCATGGGACTGACTCTTACGCCATCTTTATCAATGATTTGTATGCACCATCTGAATATGCTTCTTTTATGACATTTGTCCCATCTCATTTTGATGTGAACTTATCACCCATGTGTCTGTTAAGGATTATGAGTCTTCAAAAAACTAAAACCAAGTTTCCCACTTGGAAGGATCATGGACACACTTTCTTGTTGAAAGCTTTAGCTAGTGATAATGCTCAAACTACACCTCACTAATGAGAATGTAAGCGATCGTTGTCAATATATAACCCAACTAGGTTGGGGTCAAATCCCATAGGGAATATGGTGTGAACTTAAGTCGTTTGCGAATTAATCAACTGATAGTTGGATGTTTCCTGAAATGGGGGGTTTTGAGTTTAACAAATAATTGTTGGTCACTTTAGCTTCAGTGTTTGTAATCAAGAGTTTATGGAAAACCAGAATTATGTTCACTATGGGTTTTGGTACTTGACAGATGCTAATAGTGATTCAAGATTCTCACAGTAATTAGGATAACAAATTATCTTTATCGAAGTTGTGACTAAATGTCTCTCGACCTACTTAAGCATTTAATTACCTAATCCTCTCAGACTTAGGAAATTTATATTCACTGACCAGAATTTACCTCAGGTTAATCAACCTTGTTACAATGTTAATTATTAAATGGAAATTTTTAGTTCTTCCAAGTCCATGTTGATAGTTCACTTCCTACTATAATTGATTTCTTATCTCAAGCAAATCAAAGCGGGTGCTAACTAATGTTTGCAACCAATAGACAATGATTAAAATCTTGGAATTATCAAGGAGTTCTATTACCTTTTGAATCTTAAACACTTAGTATCTTATGAAGACTTACCCCTAGATCCCATAATTTGGGTTAGAGGGGTTTAGCCACTCATGATGTAATGATCGGAACAACTAGATGAATTCATAATTTGAAAGATAAACTTACCACAAGATGAATAATAACTAGTGATTCTCAAATTAGATCACAATAGGAATCCCCAAAGTATTGATGGAAATATCTTCAAAGTTAATTGTTTTTCAAGCCAAGAAACTAGAGAGAAAAGTAACAAAATACATGTCTCCAAAAGATGTTCTGAACTCCTTAGAAAACCCTAAACAATGCTTTAAATAGTTCACCCTAATTATGGAAACAAAATCATAGAATGCAGCAATTTCTCGGACAGGTGATACCATTCGTGATGCCTTATTAAGAGGCTGACGACTTATCACAAATGTCGTCAGCTCCTCATTGATTTTTACATTCGCTGCCTTAGGCTGACGACTTATCACAAATGTCGTCACTTATCTACCTCAGCTCCTATGTTCTGCCTTAGACTGACGACAATTTTGATGACCTATCAACTCCTTGACGGCTTATCACGAAATGTCGTCACAACTTTCAGCTGAGGTCCATTCTCTGTCTAAGGCTGACGATGAAGCTGATAACTTATCACAGGGCTAATGACTTATCAGGAATATTGTCAGCCATACTTCTCTTCTTTTTGCTTCAGATTTCAACTCTTTTTCTTCCATCCTTGTTGGTTCTCTAGCATCTTAGCTTTTACAGCAAAATCAAAGATAAAACACCCAAAAATGATAAAAATTGCTTAAGACTTTGCAATTATTCTCAGTTAAAAGCCTCAAATGTGTTAGCATCAGTTCAAACATCTTCACCATCTCCAAGGTCAGTCAATTGAAGAACAACTATGTATATTATTGAAGAACACCAATGCAACACACAGGAATCAAGATATGGCACCAACTCAACAACACAACCATGAATTCATCAAGTTTACACTATCCAAACAAGTCAGTAACTAGCGATGTAACCAGTGTGCCCTCACTACAAAGAAATCCGCCTTTTCTCATATCAAACATCATATATATAACCATGGGGACAATCACAAGACACTCACTCTTAGAATGAAGTTCCAATTAAAGTATGCCGAATACCATATGCTTGCCCTTATTTTATTACCTAGATCGTCAGACAGGTCAGTTAGGATCACTATAGGTCTTCTCTTTGGATTGTAATGTAGGCTAGGGGATGGTATGATACTCAATGATATTTAAAATGACTAAGCCTCCTTGACACTACACTAGATTTTTGGGGTTTCACTCATTAGCCTTTTTCTATTCTTCTCTTTTCTTGATTCCACTTATTCAAGATGGGTGCGGTCTTTTCTACAATAACTTTTTTTTCACAACTTTTTTTTTTCTTGCTCTTTTCTATCGCACCCAACTTTTTATTCTTTTATTTTAATCTATATTTCTTCCTACTCATTTTACATCACGTACCCCTATGATAGCCACCCTCAACTTATGCCATTTTCCTAAGTCAAGGTGCACAGTGTCCAAGGAGGACCAGGGCCAAAACAAGTTCATTATGATATAAACTGGAAGGTGACAGGTGTTATAAAAAATAGGCTAATCAGGCTCAAAGTAGGGATCAAGGGATATTCTACATACAGGGAAGGTCATTTAGGCTAACAGTGGGCTAATATCAAAACGGCCTATGATCCTTTCCTACCTCGTATCCTTCAATCTAGGTAAGACTAACCGGGCAAGTTCTAGATTAAACATACAATGGGAACTGAGTAAGATCTCACACACACATGGTACACAAGTATAACACAAGTTACTACTCGTTTAGTTCATGCAGTTGTTTAGCACTGATTATTTCATCACTAGAACTAATGCCATACAAAGATGCACAATGGTCACACTTACATGTAATTCACGCAAGTAACTACTCAGTCCATTGGAGAGGTGCTCAAAAATTATAAAAAAACAAGTTAACTGCCTCAAGTACTAGTATTTTTCCTAGTCGACTACAATATTTTACAACAACAATTTACCCTACACCCTCAGCTTAAAATCAAAGAAAAATTAAACCAAGGATTAGGGTATACATGGAGTAGATCAATCATGAGGATCATGGATTTACTCCCATGTAGCGCCTGATTTAATGTCGCGGCACGACTCAGGTATCTCGATTACTTCATACTTCATCGAGACAGAGAGCATAACTACTTTTCATTGATTCTTTTGGACAAATATAAAGTTTGAATCGTTGCCCATTCACCTTAAAGGTAATATCGTCTTCATTTTCAAGTTCTACTACTCCAGATGAGTAGACTTGACTAACTTTAAACGGGCCCGACCACTTGGATTTAAGTTTACCTGGGAACAGTTTGAGTTTGGAATTGAACAAAAACACCAAGTCACCCTTTCGAAAGTCTCGTTTCTCGATCCTCCAATCATGATATTTTTCATCTTTTCTTTATATAGGTCTTCTTATTCATATGCCCTAAGATGGAATGCATCCATCTCATTCAGTTGTCCCAGTCTCAGATCTACTGTCTTCCAACTCAAATTTAACCTTTTGAGTGCCCATAAGGTCTTGTGCTCCAGCTTTATTGGTAGGTGGCATGCTTTTCCATAGACCAGCTGAAATGGTGACATGTCAATGGGTGTCTTGAAAGTAGTCCGATATGCCCATAAGGCATCATCGAGCTTTCTAAACCAGTCTTTTCGACTAGCATTCACCATTTTAGCTAGGATAACTTTAATCTCTCGATTTGACACCTCCACTTGTCCACTAGTCTGGGGTGATATGGAGTGGCTACTCTATGCTGTTTCACCCCTTATTTTGCTAAAGCTGCTCAAAATACTTTGTTGCAAAAATGAGATCCTTTGTCGCTTATAATAGTGCATGGTACTCCAAAGCGAGGGAAGATGTTCTTCTTGAGAAAAGCAATAAATCTCTTTCCTTCATTATTAGACAAGGCAACAACTTCGACCCATTTTGAGACATAGTCAACATCAACTAAAATATACTTTATCCCATACGAGCTTACAGGACCCATGAAATCGATGCCTCAGACATCAAACAATTCTAATTCAAGAATCTTAGTCAAAGGAATCTCATGTGTTTTGTAGATTGACCCCTGCCTCTGACATTGGTCGCATTTCAGCACAAACTCGTGGGCATCCTTGAACAATGTTGTCCAATAGTAACCGCTCTGCAATACCTTCCTAGCCGTTTGGTCACCTGCATGATGACCTCTAACTGGGGAAGCATGACATGCTTCCAATATGCATAATACATCTACTTCTGGCATGCATATCCTTATAATATTGTCATCACATCACTGAAAAAGATACGGCTCATCCCAGAAGTAATCTGCCACATCATGCAAGAATTTCTTTCTTTGATGGAAAGAAGGATTTTCTGGAATGACCTCACTCACAACATAATTTGCAAAATTAGCGTACCAAGGCAATTTTCCCATAGCAGCAACCAAGATCTCCTCATCAGGAAATACATTATTTATCTCTATTTCATCACTAATTGCCTTCTCACCTTCCATTCTAGACAGATGATCCACAACTTGGTTTTCACACCCTTTTCTATCTTTGACTTCAAAGTCAAATTCTTGTAGGCTTGGTTTTGCATCCTTTTTAGCCATCAAATACCTCAAAGTTGCATGGTCAGTGTGACCAACCACCTTGGTCCTAAGCAGATAAGCCTTGAATTTCTCAAAAGCATATACTACAGCCAGAAGTTCCTGCTCAATGACGATGTAGTTCTTTTGTGCTCTATTCAGTGCTTTGCTGGCATAATATATTGGATGAAATAGTTTGTCTCTCTTTTGTCCCAATACAGCTCCAAGAGCAACACCACTTGCATCACACATTATCTCAAATGATTTTGACCTGTCCGGTGCAACAATGATAGGGGCCTCAACTAGCTTCTTTTTAAGGCATTCAAATGCCTTCAAGCACTCATCATTGAAGGAAAACATTACTTCTTTCTCCAAAAGTTTTCAAAGTGGATTTGTAACTTTCGAGAAATCTCTTATAAATCTCCGGTAAAAAATACCATGCCCAAGGAAACTACACACTCCCTTCACTGAAATGGGAGGTGGTAGTTTCTCAATAACTTCAACCTTGGCTTGATCAACTTCTATTCCTTTTTCTGAAATTTTGTGCTCGAGAACGATGCTCTCCTTTACCATAAAGTGGTATTTCTCCCAATTAAGCACCAAATTAAATTCGACACATCGTTGCAGGGCCATACTCAGGTTTACCAAACATAACTCAAATGAGTCTCCCACCATAGAGAAATCATCCATGAATACCTCTATGGTGTCCTCCACTATATCCGAGAAGATAGACATCATGCACCGTTGAAAAGTAGCGGGTGCATTGCACAACCTAAACGGTATCCTCTTAAATGTAAAGGTGACATATGGGCACGTGAATGTAGTCATCTCCTGATCTTCAGGAGCAATACAGATCTGATTATATCCAGAATAGCCATCTAAGAAGCAGTACCATCTCCTTCTGGCCAATCGATCAAGCATTTGGTCTATAAAGGGCATTGGGAAGTGGTCTTTCAAAGTCCATGAATTTAGTTTACGGTAGTCCATGAAAACTCTCCACCCATTCACAGGCCTAAGTGGAATTAGCACATTTCTGTCATTTGCAACCACAGTCATGCCCCCTTTCTTGGGAACACATTGAAATGGGCTCACTCATTTACTATCTGAAATAGGGTAAACCACTTTTGTATCCAACCACTTAATAATTTCCTTCTTAACTACTTCCTATATTAGTGGGTTAAGACGGCACTGGTGCTCGATGGTCAGAATACAAGCTTCCTCAAGTTGTATTTTATGCATGCAGATGCCAGGGGGAATGCCAATAATATCTGCGATAGTCCATCCGATTGCTCTCTTATACCTCTGAAGTACAGAAATAAGTGCTTCTACCTGTTGCTCACCCAAATCAGCCACAATAATCATAGGTAGCGTGTTTCTATAGCCCAAAAACATGTACCTTAAATGCCAAAGCAGTTCTTTCAATTCCAACACTGGTGGCTCTTCAATGGATGGCTAAGCCGGCGGTGTCAGTCGATTCGCAAGATCAAGGTCTATATTCTTAGGATCATAAGGGTATGAGCCCATTCCTGACAAAGCACAAACAGTCTCATCATATTCCTCCATGCCTTCACGATCAAAATTCATCAGAACTGCAGCTAAAGGCTTGACAACAAATTGATCCTCTATTGACATCTCCTGTTCGTCCTCATAATACACATCAACCACTGAGAACACACTCATTTCTTCATGCTGCTTCATTGACTTGCGCACATCAAATCGTACCACCTTATCATTCATCCTGAATAAGAGCTCATTCACTCTCAAATCAATCAACACACTTCTGGTTGTGAGGAAAGGTCTCCCAAAGATTATGGGCACCTCAAAGTCCACCTCACAATCCAGAATCATGAAATCAGTAGGGAATATAAAGCTATCTACCTTTACTAATATATCATACAAAATACCAACAGGTTGTTTTACCTACTGGTCTGCCATCACGAGTCGCATGTTGGTGAGTGTGGGATTTCCCAGTCCCACATTTCTATATACAGCCAGTGGCATCAAATTAATTCTTGCTCCCAGAACACATAATGCCTTACCGAATTCCATAGACACAATCGTACAGGGAATAGTGAATGCTCCTGGATCTGGCTTCTTCTACACCAAAGTCCACGTAGAGATAGCACTATAATAGAGGAGATTATCCTCTAGATCGTAGATCAAAGCTCTTTTCTTAGTCACAAGGTCCTTCATGAACTTCGCATATCCTAGCATTTGCTCGAGTGCCGCAACTAATGGCATATTCACCGTCAATTGTTTGAGTGTTGCCATGAACTTGCTGAATTTTGCATCATTAGATTTTTCTTTAATCATTGAGGAAAGGGAGGTGGTGGTCTTGGGAGAGTTTTCAACACTACCTCCTTCTCCCTTTTTTTCTCTTTTTCTAGAGGACCATCAAAACCATCCAGCTTCTCAGACTCTACTGGACATTCTTCTTTGGGTTCATCCTCTGCCTCAGTTACATCTTCAACTAAAATTTTTCCCACAGAAGGGCCAGGTAACATCTTACCACTCCTAGTGGTAATTTCTATACATGAGCCATCATTTCGCAGATTCTGGACTGTATCTCTTGGTAACATTCCATTCTTCCTCTGGTTAAATGCTTCGGAGAGTTGGCTCATCTGCTACTCCAACTATTTGATTACGGTGGAGTGTGAGTTTACCAACTGACTAATAGATAATAGATCAATCTTCATGGTAGTCACACCATAGTTGGTAGCCTCCACTCCCTTCATAAACTTAGCCATCATGTACTCTATGGACATTTTTTCAGAACTTTTTGTAGCAGCCTCACAATTTCCAGGAGGGACATAGAGCCCTCTCCTATCATTATTGTTCCTCCAATTTCCCTACTCCCTATCTTAATAACCAGGCTTATCATAATAATTTCGACCTTGATTCCCTTGGCCATTGCCTCGAAAACCCCCTGATTATTAACATAGTTCACCTCTTCTTCTGCATCCGCATCAACTCTATCTAGAGATCCTACAATTTTCACCTTCTCAGTCTTTCCTGATAGAAAGTGCTTGCTTAGCAGATCTATCTGCGTTTTTAGGTGATCCATGTCTTGGTCACACTCCTCATCTCTTTTGTATTGTTACGCAGTCATGCCCACAGAAATAGTGGGGTTGGCTACCACAGAGTCTCTGGTATACCATGCTCGACTCTGTTTGGTCATTCTCTCTAGCATCTTTGAAGTCTCTGGAATGTAAGATCAACAAACAAATCACCACCAGCATTATCTACAATTGATTTTATGACAGAGTTAAGAGCCCTGTACAAAGTCTCCATCAAGTGTATGTCCGTCATATTGTGGTTCGGACACTGTATCAGCTTCTTCTTGAATCTCTCCCAGGTTTCATGTAAGGCTTCAGTTGGGAGCTGCCTAAAGTTATTGATCTCATCCCTCAACTGTACCCTTCTAGAAGGCGGAAAGAACCTTTTTAGGAAAGCTCCTTTCAACTGCCTCAAGTTGGTTATAGAATCGGGTGCCAGCTCATTAAGCCACAATGTTGCCTTCCCAGACAGAGACAATGGAAACAACCTCAATCGGATAGCATTCTGACCCACTCCTAGGTTATCAAAAGATTTACAGATGGTGACAAAGTTCACCAAATTGAAGTTTGGGTCATCCCAAGGAAGGCCACCAAACAACCCCTTTAGATTAAGGAGTTGAATCATAGTACTCGTAATGTTGAATTTTTCCCCAGGTGCCAATGGTGGAGGAATAATTGCACCCATTACACCCGCTTCATCCTTTCCATCTTCATCATCATTGAGGTTATACTTGACCGGCTGGTAATCTTGCCTTCCTCGGAATGGACGGTTCCTGTTAGCATTACGTTGTACTGGTGCAACTACTTACTCTACACGCATTGGGTTACAAGAATTTAGAAACTCCTCATCTCCCAAATCTTCATCCTCAGGATTTGGATGTCGTGTTTGTTGCCCGACATTCTGCACATTCACCTGAGCTCTAGCTAAGGCTGCTAGTATGTCAGCCTCTTGCTGGTCTGCTATTCTACCAATTCGTTGCGGTTCTGGATTAAGTGGTACAAATGGTTCTCCGAAACTTCTAGTTCTTGGCATACACTACAAATATCCTGCAATAAAAAAAACAACAAATAAACATAAAACTAGGAAACTTGAATAACAGTCAATTAGCGCACAAAAACATCAATTTACAACCGTATTCCCCGACAACGGTGCCATTTTTGATAACACTCAAACTACACCTCTCTAATGAGAATGTAAGCGATCTTTGTCAATATATAACCCAACTAGGTTGGGGTCGAATCCCACAGGGAATATGGTGTGAACTTAAGTCGTTTGCAAGTTAATCAACTGATAGTTGGATGTTTCCTAAAATTGGGGGTTTTGAGTTTAACAAATAATTGTTGGTCACTTTAGCTTCAGTGTTTGTAATCAAGAGTTTATGGAAAATCAGAATTACGTTCACTATGGGTTTTGGTACTTGACAGATGCTAATAGTGATTCAAGATTCTCACAGTAAATAGGACAATAAATTATCTTTATCAAAGTTATGCCTAAATGTCTCTCGACCTACTTAAGCATTTAATTACCTAATCCTCTCAGACTTAGGGAATTTATATTCATTGACCAGACTTTACCTCAGGTTAATCAACCTTGTTACAACGTCAAATATTAAATGGAAGTTTTTAGTACTTCCAAGTCCCTGCTGATAGTTCACTTCCTACTATAATTGATTTCTTATCTCAAGCAAATCAAAACAGGTGCTATCTATTGTATGCGACCAATAGACAATGATTAAAATCTTGGAATTATCAAGGACTCCTATTACCTTTTGAATCTTAAACACTTAGCATCTTATCAAGACTTACTCCTAGATACCATAATTTAGGTTAGAGGGGTTTAGCCACTCATGATGTAATAATCGAACCAATTAGATTAATTCATAATTTGAAAGATAAACTTACCATAAGATGAATAATAACAAGTGATTCTCAGATTAGATCACAATAGGAATCCCCAAAGTATTGATGGAAACTCTTCAAAGTTAATTATTTTTCAAGCCAAGAAACTAAAGAGAAAAGTAACAAAATACGTGTCTCCAAAAGAAGTTCGAAACTCCTTAGAAAACCCTAAATAATGCTTTAAATATTTCACCCTAATTATGGAAACAAAATCATAGAGTGCAGCAATTTCTCAGACAGGTGACTCCTTATCAGGAGGCTGACGTCTTATCATAAATGTCGTCATCTCTTCTTTGATTTTGACATTTGCTGCCTTTGGATGACGATGAATTGTGACAGCCTATCAGATCTTTGACGTCTTATCACGAATGTCATCACTTATCTACCTCAGCTCCTATGTTCTGCCTTAGACTGACGACAATTTTGACGACCTATCAACTCCTTGAAGGCTTATCACAAAATATCATCACAACTTTCAGCTGAGGTCCATTCTCTGTCTAAGGCTGACGATAAAGCTGATAACTTATCACAGGGATGAAAACTTATCAGGAATGTCGTCAGCCATACTTTTCTTCTTTTTGCTTCAGATTTCAACTTTTTTGCTTCCATCCTTGTTGGTTCTCTAGCATCTTAGCTTCTACTGCAAAATCAAAGATAAAACACTCAAAAATGACAAAAATTGCTTAAGACTTTGCAGTTATTCTCATTTAAAAGCCTCAAATGTGTTAGCATCAGCTCACACATCATCACCCTTAACTTAAAATAATTGTTTGTCCTTAAGCAACTCAAACACAACTAAGAGAATACAAAGTACATTTGGCAGTCAATCATCTATATTATCTCAAACATCTTTACCATTTTCAAGGTTAGTCAATTGAAGAACAACTGTGTATATTATTGAAGAACACCAATGCAACACACGGGAATCAAGATATGGCACCAACTCAGCAACACAACCATGAATTCATCAAGTTTACCCTATCCGAACAAGTCAGTAACTAGCGATGTAACCAGTGTGCCCTCGCTACAAAGAAATCCCCCTTTTCTTATATCAAATATCACATATATAACAATGGGGATAATCACAAGACACTCACTCTCAGAATGAAGTTTCAATCAATGTATGCCGAATACCATAGGCTTGCCCTTATTTTTATTACCCAGATCGTTAGACAGGTCAGTTAGGATTACTATAGGTCTTCTCTTTGGCTTGTAATGTGGTCTAGGGGCTGGTATGATACTCGATGATATTTAAAGTGACTAAGCCTCCTTGACACTACACTAGATTTTTGGGGTTTCACTCATTAGCCTTTTTCTATTCTTCTCTTTTCTTGATCACACTTATTCAGGATGGGTGCGGTCTTTTTTACAATCACTTTTTCTTTTTCACAACTTTTTTTTTTCTTACTCTTTTCTACCGTACCCAACTTTTTATTCTTTTCTTTTACTCTATCTTTCTTCCTACTCATTTTACATCACGCACCTCTATAATAGTCACTCTCAACTTAGGCCATTTGCCTAACTCAAGGTGCACAGTGTCTAAGAAGGACCAGGGCCAAAATAAGTTCATTATGATATAAACTGGAAGGTGACAGGTGTCATAAAAAAATAGGCTAATCAGGCTCAAAGTAGGGATCAAGGGATATTCTACATACAGGGAAGGTCATTTAGGCTAACAGTGGGCTAATATCAAAATGGCTTATGATCCTTTCCTACTTCCTATCCTTCAACCTAGGTAAGACTAACCAGCCAAGTTCTAGATTCAACATACAATAGGAACTGAGTAAGATCTCACACACAGATGGCACACAAGTATATCACAAGCTACTACTCGTTTAGTTCATGCAGTTGTTTAGCACTGATTATTTCATCACTAGAACTAATGTCATACAAAGATGCACAGTGGTCACTCTTAGATGCAATTCACACAAGTAACTACTCTGTCCATTGGAGAGGTGCTCAAAAATTACAATAAACAAGTTAACTGCCTTAAGTACTAGTATTTTTCCTAGTCGACTACAACATTTTACAACAACAATTTTCCCTACACCCTCAACTTAAAATCAAAGAAAAATTGAACTAAGGATTAGGGTATACCTGGAGTAGATCAATCATGAGGATCATGGGTTGCCTCCCATGTACCGCCTTATTTAACGTCGTGGCATGACTCAGGTATCTCAATTACTTCATACTTTATCGAGACAGAGACCAGAACTACTTTTCATTGATTCTTTTGGACCAATTTAAAGTTTGAATTGGTTCCCATTCACCAGGTTCCCACAACCCTAGTTATTATTCCATCAGGTTCCCACAACCCTAGTTAGGTGGTTTAGCTTCTCATGAATGCAAAAACATCCATTGAATTCATGAAAGAAAGCATATGAATAACCTTACAATAATTGAAGTATGAAAACCAACATTCTCAAATTAACATTCAGCCATAAAACCAAGAACAAAGGATTCTAATATCAAAAGTCGAATCTCAGAATCAATATAGTGTTGTGAATATAAAAAGTGCGTAAACTAATACAAAATATCTAAAGGGTATTTATAGAATACATCAGAATCCTAAAATTCCTAACCAAAATAAAAAAAGGAAAACTTAGTCAGCAACAACTTACAGGTCGTAAGTTCCACTTACGGTCCCCTAGTGGGTTGTAAGTATTAGAACAAATCAAGATGCTGCAGAACACCACCTACGATGGCACTTATGAGGGGCGTAAGTTGTACTTACATTCCGTAAGTGACCCTCTATTACTCTCAAGGCACAAACTTTAGACTTCAGCTTCTCAGAACATTTTTCTTCTGACACTTATATGGCC
Source organism: Capsicum pubescens (assembly GCA_030864215.1). Lineage (NCBI taxonomy): Eukaryota > Viridiplantae > Streptophyta > Magnoliopsida > Solanales > Solanaceae > Capsicum > Capsicum pubescens. The sequence goes on along the minus strand of CM061548.1, from coordinate 71,879,689 downwards.
ACTTATGGTGGCTGTAAGTGCCACTTACAACTCGTAAGTGGTGTCCTTTACACTCTTCAACTCTTTTTCTTCATTTTAGCTCCAGAACCAAGTTTCCTGCAATACAAACATAAAAACACATCATATCTAACAAAACAGACCTAAGTACAAGCATATTTTCCAATTTAAGTATTGAAAGTGCCAAAACCATGGCACATCAGTTATTAAGTGTTCTAATAAAAGCTTCAGCCAAGTCATTAGATGGTGCACTATAGTTTGACGACTCATGATTCTTAAAACTAAACTTCTTGCACAAACTCTTCATTTTCTTGTTGTCAAAGGGAATTCCATTATCAGTAATTATGTAACTTGATATACCATACCCAAAAAATATGTTGTACTTGATAAAGTCAACAACAACTTACTTCTTCACTTCTTTCAATGGTACAACTTCACCCCACCTCGAGAAGTAGTCTATGACTACAAAGATTTATATCTCCCTTTTTGAAGACTTGAAAGAGGTCTAATAACATCAAGTCCCCACTTATTGAAAGGCCACAAAGCCACTATTGGATTAAGAGGTATTGGAGGTTGTGTATAAAATTAGCATGGAATTGACACACTTGATATATTTTAGCATGCTCTAGAGAAACCATCACCATTGTAGAACAGTAGTATCTCATCCTCTTGATGCAGAAATGTTTGACTGGTGTTCTTTACAAGTGCCAGAATACACTTCCTCCATTATTTTTCAAGCTTTTTCTTGGTTAAGACACTATAGAAATAGTCCTTTATAAGACTGACAAAATAATATTTCTTGATAGAAGGTGAATTGTGGTGCTATCTCTTAATGTCTCCTGTCTTTCATAGATACTCAGACAATCTTTCATATTTGAGGTATTCAATTAGTGGTTGTCTCCAATATTCTTCTTCTTCTTCTTCTTTTTTCATTCACTTTTATAAATATATGGTGCCTTTAATTGATTTAAGGATCAAGACGTCCATGGATGACCTATCAATGACATATACACACCTTTGTTGACCCAGTTTCTCTCAATGCCATGATCATAGTTCAACTTTTGTGATACAATTGTCATCTCTTAGAACATGGCATAAGAACACTTGATCAAAGCTTCCAAGTAAACAAGTAACATAGTGATGATATGGAAAATAGGTTGTCTTTCTTTACCTCATAATTTCCAAAAAGTTAATTGATGATCAACTTAGAAACTCTATAAATATCCAACTGGGAAATCCTCATATCTGATGTCATTTCAAGAAGAAAAATTAAAGCTCTATAATCTTCAACATTGTTAGAGCCTATTTCACCTAGAACAAAGAAAAATGGCAAAACTATCCTTCTAAGGATATCAACACAACACTTGCCTCATCAAAGAGCATTGTCCATGCTAAAGTTTCATTAATGAATAGTGCATCTTTATTTGGGAACTCATCCAAAACTTACCATTCTTATAAAAGAGGTTGATTGGTGAGGAAATTGGCTAGTGCTTGTCCTTTTAACACTTTTATGGTGTATAAGCAATGCCATATTGGTTAAACAATATGGACCATCTTGCTAGACGTCCAGAGAGAATTAGTTGAGTCATTACAAATTTTACAGTAACAGCTCGAGAGAATATCTTGATGGTATATGCTTCAAAATAGTGTCTTAGTTTATTTATTACATAAAGTAATGCTAAATATATCTTCTTAATTCGGTATAGTTCCACTCCGCTCCTACCAAAGTTTGACATAGATAGTACAATACCTATTCCCTTTTAGCCTTATTTTCTTGAGTCAGTAATGCCTTAAGTAATTACTTTTTTGGCATAATGTAGAGTTTCAACGGCTTCTATTAGACATCTTAGCAATAGTCATTGATCTTTTATTTCTTCTTTTGAATCAACATCATTGGGGTTTGCTGGTGTTGGTAGCTCCATATCTAATTCACAAGAATCAAAGTAAAATTTTGCATCCACAAAGCACGACTGTGTCTTAGTTAAATGATTGATATTCGTGTCAATTTTGACTACTTTATCGCCTTTCATATAATTCATGCATTGATATAAAGTAGATGATACCACTCTATTTTCAAGCATCCAGAGGAGTCCAAGTAACAAGGTGTATGATGATTTGGCATAACCATGAATCAAAATATTTAATTACATATTTCCAATGGACAATCCTGCATGACTCTTATCTATGGCTCATTGTCCTTCTTAATTAAACCTTGGATTGTTATATTACTTTTGGACTGTTTATCAATAGAGATTTTGGGCCTTTTGAGCACCATTTTTGGCATGATATTGACTGCTAAACCATTATTGATTAGTATGCAATTGAGATATTGTCCTTGAATATCTTCTATGACAAAAAACCATGTTATGTAGTTTAGACCCTAATAACAAGTCATCATTTGTGAAGAAAATTATGACAAAATACAGTGTGACTTCTGTATTAGCATGATATTCTTGTGATATTGTTAGTCGACGCTTATCTTTTCTTTTCTTTATTTCCTTTGTGCTAGAAACTATATGTGTCGCACTAATTTGACTATCCAAACAGAATTCATGCAATGTGATAGGCCTTCGGACCTTCTATAACAAGAAACCATCTATCTTATTGGTAGTATCAAATATAATATTTTTGATGGTTTTAACTTATTCGTGTTACTCCTCGTTACTCTTGGATTAGGAAGTCGTATCCTTAGTATCGCTTGATATCTTTATATCTTATGAGAAATCAAGGTCCAACCATGATTCTCATTATCTTTGGAGTTTTCGTCTAACTCTGTTGAACCTTAGAGAGTTTTTCTTGTAATATCAGCTTCAATCATCTTGAAACTCTCAAATTAAAATAAGATAGTATGTGCCATAGTCTATGACATTAAACATTTCTTTTGATTATCTACAACACTTGAATGATTTGCATCCACTGTTTAATCTATGTCAATGATGGTTTTTCATTCACTTATTAGCGTTATGATTCTCTTTTTCAAGATAAAGCATTTTTCCTATTGGGTGGCGAATAACGCGATGAAACATGCATTATTTGGGATATTGACCTTATTGATTTCATTGGGCCTCTTTGATTTAGAAATATTGATGACTTTCTTGACTAGAATTCATCAAGGATCATAGGTATGTCTGAACTTTTTCTTCTAACCCTTTCTAAGTTGGAAGACATTTTCATCCCTCGGATATTAACTCAGGACTTCATCTTCCTTTACCTTTTGCTTGGTTGTGATTTTTACTAAAGTTGCTTTCACCGCCATGGATTTTTTAGTATGGATCTTTGAGGTCGTATCTTTCTTGAACTTCTTCTTCTTTTTTGTAAGATCGAGGAGATGTCACGACCCAAAATCTAAGGGTCATGATGACACTAATCGTGACGAACCTTGACGAGTAAGCCTATCACCTAAACTGATACACAAAGGGAAAAAGATAGAAATACTCGCAGGGTAAGGCTTCTAGAATAAAGTTGAACCATATAAATATAATAAATGTGGAAAGACTATAATCAACAACCCAACTATAACTCCCAAACCCTTATGTCAACAGTATAAGAATGTAACTAGTACAATCCGAATCCAAAGAAAATACATAAGATGTCCAAAGACGAGAAACTCTGTCGCTGAAATAAAAATAAAGACATAGTCTATAAGAAAGGTAGTAGAATATATCTGGATGCTTGAAAGTCAACCACTTCCTTAAAATCACAAAATATCACCTGAATCAACCGAGTTGTGGCACACTTGAAATAGGACCTGCACTGAAAGGGAGCAGTAGGCTTGAGTACGATCCACTTGTACTTAGTAAGTATCATAGACCGACCGAGAAAAGTTATTAACACAATATACAAAATATACATAAAGGGCACGTCACCTGAAATAGAAAATGACCCAGAATGGTAGCCCACACCTCTTGCACTAACAGTTCTACCATATATATATATATCATGTATAATACAATAACACAACAAGGTAGAATACATGTTTACATCATAATCCATACAAGAAAAAATAAGAAAGAACATGTATATACAAGAATGCCAAGTAAAAATAATGGAAGATAGAGCAAATACGCATATGATAGGTCAATATGGTAATCAGTCACAACATAAACACAATAAAGTAAGTTCAATGTATAAGATGGCAATGATGATAATGATGAATGTTGATGAGGCTGATGATGCCCGAGGTTGTTGCAAAACCTCCGTACACACCTACGAAGGCAAGTTTCTCGACGTAAGACCCATGGGGGGTTCGTCAATCCATATTCATATCTCTTCCTTGGCACATCCCTCGGGGAGGGTTTATAAGATGTCACATTTTCTATTGTAAAAAGGCATTGCCAGTGTTTCCTAGATTCTACTACGGTGATACCAGTTGTTTCATGAATGAATATGATATGAGGATGAGATGCTCAAAACCAATCACAATGAATATTTCCACAACCAACCATAAGATGTACTTCTACAACCAGCCACAATGATATATTCAACAACCACGTGAGCAAATAACCCCTCCTTATTTCCATCATCCATGAATTTCCACATGATTCGTATGTCAACAAAGTATGAATATGTCATAATACATCAAGGTATCACAATAGGCATTTCTAGAAACACCATACAATTATCCATACATATTTATGGCTATCAACACTACATAAGACCACACACGATCACACATATGACATATCATTCAGAATTCAACAATTACATCACATATAGGCTCCCACACGGACACAAAACATAGATAGATATTATTCATGATTAGTTCCCACCCTTAACATGTATTTTGGTATACAAATTAACTACCCAACCTAGTTTGAAGAGTTAAGCCATAACCTATCTCAATGCCAAAATTGGTCTACAATACTTTGATCTCAAAGTTTTACTCCTCACGAACGATCCCAAAATCAATTAAGACTAAGAAATATAGAGTCTATGCGTTAAAAATAAGCCAACGATACTTATATTGCCTATTTTTGGTTTGGGGGTCAAAATAGACCTCTAAAATGGGTTTTCAAAAATGAAAGGCAAGATTGGAACTTCATTTCAAAAACATGTTTTCCATAATTTTGGTAATCTATAGCTGAAAACTCAAGTCAAATCGAGTTAAAAACAAGGTTCAAATTCAAGAAAAATCATTTTAAGACTTTACTAAGTAAAACCTTTGATATTAGCTTTAAATCCAAGAATCAAAGTTTTTTTTAAGGTTAAATCTAGAAAAACTAGTATTACAGGATTAGAAACATTATACAAGTGAAAAGGAGTGAAATTTGGGAATAAATCAATTAATAAGGTTTTTAGGGTTTTGAACAATGAATAAAAAAATTGACTAAGAAAAGGGTGAATTCATACCTTAAATCCGTAAGAGAATCGAGAAATGGATGTTAATCTAGCTTCCCAAGCACCCACAAGCTTCTGTTTTAAGCTCTTATACTATTTTAGGGTTTATCTCTCAAGAGGCAATGTAAAAAATGAGCAAAAACGCGACCTAAGGGGCCTTTTAATACCCTTTCCAGGTATCAGGGTTTGCTATCGCATAACCAAATGTGTGATCGGACACAGGTCTATAGGAGGAGAAGTTGTAATTACAACACTCCCTCTATCCTATCACACTACCCTCAGCATAAGAGGTGCGATCACGGCCCACACCAGATATCAGTTAAAACTTGGAATAGTTTTTCAACGTTCCGTTAAGGCCTCGGGATTCATTCAAAATTTGACTGATACAAACAAACTATGTAACCACACTAAATTTGATGCTCCACACTCAATGGAGATATCATATTTTTGAAAAGACGTCATTTTTCACAAAGTTGACCCCCAAAATTTAAAATCTCAATTTCCAAATCGAGGGTCAAAATGAGATTAAAAGTTGTAAAACCAAATCAAACATGTTACCACTCTAAAATTGACATTTCGGATCTGCTAGCACAGTTAGTTTAGTCATCCATCGTGCAGATAACAATATAACTACATAGGTCCATAATAAGGCTCTCGTAGCCATCATAATCACAACATCACATAAAAGGTATCAAAATGCATCGAGAATTATGCCAATCACCCCCATACCTTAGAAATACCATAATGCAACTATAGGAAGGGGTAAAATAGTAAAATCATACAGAAACACATACTTCATTGAATTTTCAAGTTGTTACATCACCCACCGCTAAAAATCTAGTTCTCCCTCAAACTAAGGCAAAGAAATACTTGAATCAATAAAGAGATGGGGATTAAAACTACGTATATCAGACTCAACCGGTCAAGTAGCCTAATCTACAAGTCGATGTTGTCATTGAACCTTAACCAAAGGGATAACTCTAGAGCGCAATCGCCTAACATCCTAGCAAAAATTGAGATTGAATCCTCAATGAAAAATAACCGCTCATCTAACTGTACCGACTCCTAATGAATGGCATGAGACTCACCACGAATGTAACGGCGAAGCATAGAAACATGAAAAATTGGATGACCAACCGGCAAATCTGGGGGCAAAGCCAACTAATAGGCCACATCACCCATGGTTCGAAGAATCTTAAATGGACCAGTATATATAGGGCTAAGGTTATCCCTTCCTTCCAAATGTCATCACACCATTCATGGGTGAAACTCATATGAAAACACAGTCACCAACACCAAATTTCAATGCATGAAGTCTATGATCCGCATAGCACTTTTTCCTACTCTGAGACACTAAAAGTTTATCCTGAATGACCCAAACTGTAACGCCTCATATTTTTTAGCTAGAAATTGAATTGTCATCCCTACGCGTGTAAGCTCTAATTCCATGGTTTATGTATAGATTCATGTGTTATAATCTTTTACCTAGTATATAAAGTGATTATGAGGTGAAAAATGTTAATAGAAATGGCCTAGAGCAAAGTTAAGCGAAGAACCTTTCATTCATCCAAAATTAGATATTCGATTCTACAAAGGTATACTTTGAATGTGTATAAATTTTGATACACATAGAATTTTGTATCTCAAGACAACCAAATTGTAGATAATTAAATTAGCTTTCCAACTATACCAATTTTACCAAAATCCAAAAATCGAGCAAAAAGTTTTGGCATTTTTCGTGTGAGGCAGTAAGCCGATGCGATCTTGATGCATCGTGTCGACTGCGCCCCGACACAAAACCTGACACGAATTTAAAGTTGTTTTATGCATTATTTCAGTTCCTAATGGGTGTAAGGGCATTTTGGTCACTTTCTCTCACCCAAAATTCGTCTATAACATAGAATTTCAGCCCCAAGAAGCCAAAATTTCCTATTATCACTCTTCCTCTCCAAATCAAAACCCTAACTCCTTCCCCTAAAGATAAGAAATTCATCTCTAGGATCAAGAATTCTAAGAAAACTGATTAAGATTCGGATTCCATTCCTCGAACTATGAAATCTAAGGTACGTGGGGTTTTCCTAAACTACACGGGCATAAAAAAATTGTTTCAACAACATTTAAATATTGTGAAATCATGAATTTCCAAAAGGGTTTTAGAATTTGTATTACAATGTTGCTTTATGAATTCTTTAATGACATTATTGTTTTGGTCTTGAGGCCTTCCCCCCCTAAACATGATTTATAACCATGTATAGTATATATATATATGTGTGTGTGTTTGATGAATTTGAATAATGAATTGAGAGAATGATCAATTAGAAATCCCTCTATTGTTTACAAGTTTCTTATTTTCGTAAGTTATGATTTATTCGAAATGCATTATTGGAAATATGATATACATGTCTTGATTTTATCAATGATTTGACTATGGTTTTGAATTGAAGAGAGGGGTTTTTACATGTTGATAAATGCTGAAAATATATAATGAAAGAATCGCATGGTTTTGTCAAAAATACATGACCACCACATGTTTGTTGAAATTGTTGAAAAGATGAGAATCTTTGCATGGTTTTGACTTATGTTTTGAAATATGAATTTCCTTATACTTGTTTGAATGCTTTGGTGGTCTGAACATCATTTTAAATGAAAGAATCTTGCATGATATTTCATGGCTTAGAAATATGACTTGCAAGTCTTGGTATGACGATACCAATACAGATAATGCCATGGTAATTCAGAATAGAATAGAATGCAGATTTTCATTCAGATTTTTATATTTTGAACTTAGAACTATGCATGTTCAGAAAAGGTTAAAAATGGGAATAAAGATATATTAGGTGGTTACCCGAAGAAGGCACGAGTTCACAAAAATCATTGCCCAAAATCATATTTTGTCGATATGAGTTATTATGTCCCTTAGAGGGATTATACACTGGCCTAGTTCCCTATGGCATATCAGAATCAGAAACTCCAACTCTTGTGGAAAACTGGGGTTGGGGGCTTGGCTGCCGAGTTAAGGGCAGACTCCATATAGCCCGTGGGGTCATAGAATTATAGGGTGTACCACCTAACTCAGAAGTAATACAAAGAATAGAACTTCATTGACAAGAATGTTTTATGATTATCAAAGATTTGCGCATGTATTTTTAAACTATATCATACATGATGTTTCATGAGTTGATCTTATTTATTTTATATATATAAATATATTATTTTGGATTGATTTGTGTACCAGTACAATTGTATTGACCCATATATTTCAGGGTCTAAGGCTCAGTCTAGAGGTCCTGCTAAACCATAGAGTTATTTAGACAGGAGTGTGCAGTTGGTGAGCTTTCTTTGTTCTGGAAGGCCTGTTTCTTTCCAGATACTTGTTACTTACTTTGGTTTAGGTTCACTGGGGGTCTTGTCCCAAATTTAAGACAAATGTCACTTTTAGTTGTTAGAGATTTCGCAGACCAGTGTCAGGTGTTTTGAATGTTTCATTAACTCATTATTTTTATATTATTTAGTTAAATAAAAACCTAGTGACCATGTTTCCATCTTGACTTATGTTTCTGCATCTTTTCTTTATTATATGAATGTTGTGCATGATTACCAGATATCGAAGGGCGCCCGGGCCTCTATGGTTCGGGATGCCCATCACGGCTAGGGCCCCAGCTCAGGTCATGACAAACTTAGTATCAGAGCATGGTTCATGGTCCCAGGGTGTCTGTAAAATCGTGTCTAGTAGAGTCTTGCTTATGGGTGTATTATGCACCACACTTATAATTAGGAGGCTATTGAGAATTTAGGAGTTGTTTATTATTCTTTCATACTCTAGATCATGCTATAACATCTTCCATAAGAAAGTTATTCAAATTCCTTCCTTATTCTAATTTTCATGGGCCATGCCTTACTGTTGAGTCGATAAAAGTCTAAGAGTCTAGCTCCCCCAATAATATGGTTCTCTCTGATTGAGTTATCCATAAAGTTATGGGATAACATGAGGACTTTACAGGAGTCCATTAGTTCTTCAAAGTGTATTGATTTGAGTGTATGCCTATATTCTGATGAAATCGTGCCTTTCTGAGGTACAAAGTCTATTCAGTCCTATTTTAAAATTCTTATTGCAGATATCTTCCGTAAGGGTAATGATGTGTAGAAGAATATTGGAATTGTATTTCCTCCTGAGTAGTAGGGTATGATAAAGCTCCATGACCTATGGGTAGAAAAATTTGTCCATGAAGTTGGTGATATAAAGTCACAATGTTAGAAGTTAGAGTGAGGGTGAGTTTTGCGTAAATAAATAGTTTTAGTTATATAATCGGGGATTTAGGAGTGGGTTACCATTGTAGAGTGATAGACTAATGTGGTAGAGTGATAGACTAATGTGTAGCAATATTTGTAGATTGTATGGTAGTCTGTGAAGGAAGATACAGGATATGATTATTATTTATTCAGAATAGGGAAGGATCTCAGAATGGACGGTTATGGTGGTTGTAGAAATCATTTATGGGTTGTGAATGGAAAGGGGTAGATTAGTTAATAAGTTGTTGGTAGTGGCTTATTAGTGTTTATTGAATTTTGAAGACCATTGTGATGTATGATTAGATAAGTAACTATGATGTGAGAAAGTAAAATATGTTGATAAGATTGTAATAGGTTATATTATAAGACTTAGACCATCTATTCTTAGTTAGTGACTTCCCCCCCCCCACCGCCCCAATTTTTCTCTCTCTAGTAGTTGTAAACTAGTACCTCATGTGAGGAGGTATGTAGTGGATGTTGAGTTGTAATGGTGATGCCATGGAGGGGTTGTGGTTGTAGGTAGTAGCTAAGTAAAGTGAAGTATTTGGGTTGATTTCCCAATTTAAAGGACTAGTATAGTATGTGGCATGCTTTACCGGTGGTATATAATTGAGGATAGATAACAGGCTTGAACTTTAGATGTGGAGTTTAGGTGTAGAGTGTAGTGGTGATAATAATAGATTAAGATTAATGATGCATGTTTTATGGAGTAATTAGCAGGACTAATGTGATGTGCGAAATGGCCTAGGTTGATGATTTATGAAAAGTTTAACTGGTAATCATAAGGTATATGTGTACATAAGGACTAGTGTTAAAATGATGAATTATAGTTGAATCATTAATTGGATGAGAACGTGAGTATACAGGAATAAGTTGAACCCCCTGGTAGCAGGTTGCTAAATAACGTTTTATGTGTATAAGTGTTTTGTGTACCTAGATATAATCATTGAATCTTGTAGTATGGAAAAATCTGGGAAGTTGTTGTATGGTGCTCTTTGGAGTTCAATTGAGGAAAAATAGGTAGGCAATGTGAGCCTTGGGTATGGTTTTACAAATTTTTATTAAGTTGCAAGTTATGTGATTTTAGGTGCAATGCGAGTATTCTAAGGAATTGAAGATAGAGTATTAAGTGTTCAAAAGTGTGGGTGTCTATACCCATGATAATGGTAGTCGTAATATGATGACCTTGGGGGTTAGAGGAAATTCTGATTTGTGTCCCTGAGAGGGGATGACCTAGAAAATAATTTAGCATCTTTGCATTAGAGATTAATGAGAGGAGTTTGTACTCTTGTATATACTGATACCCTTTTTATGATAAAGAGTGTGGATGTGTACGCTCATGAGAGTGGGGGTTGTAGAGTGATGGCTATAGAGACTAGCGGAAGTCAAAAGTAGCACTTACAGAAAAGCAAGGCCTTCAGTGTATAGTTCTTCAGGGAAAGTTTAGAGTTTAAGTATGTGGTGATGCCTCTTTTATGTTGAGAGTTGTGTCTATAGATTTGATAAGGGGATATGTTCGTAAGTCTAGGATTGTGACTTTGATCTAAGGGGGAGATGGGGAATTAAGTTAGTTCCCAAATTTTTCTCAATGCGGCAAGTTGAGGGAAAGAGTCATGATAAATCTATTCCTACTCAAGCATACTCCTCCTACTTCCATTTCAGAGATTATTCTACTAATGTCCTACGTATGTGTTCAAGTCATACCTGTTCCTATTGTTCGAGTTCTCTATGGATTTATGTTTATGATATGACCTCCAAACTAGAAACAATTATGTCTCTTAGTAATCCAGTCTTACATATATTCAAGCCATATGTTATGTTGCCCGTGATCCAAATCTATGTCTCTCAGCATGCTTGGTCCTAAGGAAATATGTTTCTATATGTCACTGATTCATCCTATGTTAGTTTTAGCCAAAGTGATAAAGTTTATACAAACTCATGAAAGAATCTCAGTTCTCTAAATGAGGAATAATCGCTTAAAGAAAAAATCTTTGTCTTTATTGTAATGTAACACCCAGTAGCGTTACGACTCAATACCACTCTTGGTTGCATGTGTAGAGAACTGACAACCTGAAAATTTTCTTTTTCTAATTGTTAAAAGACTTAGTCATATTATTGAGCTCTTACCTTTCAGGATTTTGAAATTGATCTTCCCGACCCCAAATCATAGATTTTTGAGTTGATTTATGTTTAGGGATGTAAAGGGGAAGTTTTAGGGAAGTTTTGGATTTTTTGGACAACATTAGAGATGTGTTTAGATGTTGAAAATAGTGTCCCGGTGCGAAGTTGATGCGTCACGTCGATGATCGCGTTGATGAAGCAGTAGCCCGATGTGATGTCAACGCATCGCATTGGTTGGCGCGTCGGTGCCCAGTTTGTTTTACTGAATTTAGGGTCCAGGAAGGTAATTCAGTTTCTTTCCCTCATTTTATCTTGATACGTGCACCAATGTTTTCTCACTGTGCTTTATCCTAAGAATTCATGCTATATTGTGTTTCTTTAGAACGACTCTCCACCTATGATCCAAACACTTGATATATAAAGCACTTCGTGTCTATTCTATTGTATCTTCATTTCATGTCCCTCCTTGAGTAGTGCGATAAGTATAAGTTGTGGTATAATAACGTTACTTCCATTCATGACGTTATTCTCGGGTCCCTTAATGACCCTCCATGTGATAGTATAATGGTGGTTGTGGAAGAGTGGTGATGTGTTAGGTAGGAAAGTAGATGTTCTTGAAGGTGAAATTGATGTGATTCTCGAGTTAAGGTTATAAGTGAAAGGGAAAAGAAAGAGATGAACTTTGGTTGTGTGAAATAGCTAAGAAGGAGGGATGGGGTAAAAATAATTATGGGAGTGATTGAAATTGTTGGTCTTAGTTGGGATATCCTTGTAGTGGGTGTAGTAATGATTAGGCTTGAACGTTTTGATTGATAAAAACACAAACCTTTGTGCTATGTGGTTAGTACTCTCTTAATTAAAACCCGAGGGTGTTTGATGGTACTGATAAGGTGAAGAAGGATTCTTAAGAGGATGTATAGTACAGGTCCCCATAGCTTAAGTTAGCATTTTTTAACTCCGAGTTAGGCTTCAACATAGCATTTCTAAGTCGTGAGATATGGTTAGATGTGTGATAGGAGAATTGTAAAATGGAAAGGACAAAATATGTTATTTAATGTTGGGGCATAGCTGAGTGGTGCCTTTAAGCTAAATCTATTTGTTGTATCCTAAGGGGTGGAGAATGCTTCTATCCCGATCTTCCGCGAAATCTTAGTCCATGATTAGTACCAATACAAATCAGTTCTATGATCATCAAATAAATTCATGCCTTATGTTGTGATGATTATGGTGCATAGAACTCATGTGCAAGATCATCCCAATGTAAAGTCTCATTATCCCATGTTTCGTGCTTACACATTTCAGTCGGGGTTATCACGAAACTCCTTTGATGCTTTTGCATGTTTTGTTTAGGAAAATTATTCAATGCGAGATTACGTTCTTCATTCTACACTTTTAGATCCTCATAGGTCCCTACCTATCATTCGGGGACGAATGATCCCAAGGGGGACATAATGTAACACCCCACATTTTTGAGCTTGAAATTGAATCATCGTCCCTACGTGTGTAAGCTCTAATTTCATGGTTTATATTTAGATTCATGTGTCATGATCTTTCGCCTAGTATATGAAGTGATTATGAGGTGGAAAATGTTCATAGAAATGGCCTAGAGCAAAGTTAAGAGAAGAACCTTTCATTCATCCAAAATTAGATATTCGATTCTACAAGAGTCTATTTTGAACGTGTATAACTTTTGATACAAATAGAATTTTGCAGCTCAAGACCCACCAAATTGTATATAATTGAATTATCTTTCCAACGATAATAATTTTTCCAAAATCCTATAACCGAGCAAAAAGTTGTGGCATTTTCCGTGTGAGGCAGTAAGCCGACGCGATCTTGACGCATCGCGTCGACTGCGCCCCGACATGAAACCTGATGCAAATTTAAAGTTGTTTTACGCATTATTTCAGTTCCTAATGGGTCTAGGGCCATTTTGGTCACTTTCCCTTACACAAAATACATCTATAACATAGAATTTCAGCCCTAAGAAGCCAAAATTGCCTATTATTCACTCTTCCTCTAAAAATAAAAACCCTAACTCCTTCCTCCAAATATCAAGAACTCATCTCTAGGATCAAGAATTCCATGAAAACTGATTAAGATTCGGATTTCATTCCTCGAACTACGAAATCTAAGGTACGTGGAGTTTTTCTAAACTACATGGGCATAAGAAAATTATTTCAACAACATTTAAATATTATGAAATCATGAATTTCCAAAGGGGTTTTAGAATTTGTATTACAATGTTGCTTTATGAATTCTTTAATGACATTATTGTTTTGGTCTTGAGGCCTCCCCCCCCCCCAAACTTGATTTATAACCATGTATAGTATATATATATATATATATATGTATGTGTTTGATGAATTTGAATGATAAATTGAGAGCATGATCTATTAGAAATCCCTCTCTTGTTTACAAGTTTCTTATTTTCGTAAGTTATGATTTATTCGAAATATACTGTTGAAAATATGATATGCATGTCTTGATTTTGTCTATGATTTGACTATGGTTTTGAATTGAAGAGAGGGGGTTTTACATATTGATAAATGCTGAAAATATATAATGAAAGAATCGCATGGTTTTGTCAAAAATACATGACCACCACATGTTTGTTGAAATTGTTGAAAAGATGAGAATCTTTGCATGGTTTTGACTTATGTTTTGAAAGATGGATTCCCTTATACTTGTCTGAATAATTTCGTGGTCTGAACATCGTTTTAAATAAAAAAAATCTTGCATGATATTTCATGGCTCAGAAATACGACTTGCAAGTCTTGGTCTGACGATACCAATACAGATAATGCTATGGTAATTCAGAACAAAACAGAATGCAGATTTTTAGATTTTGAACTTAGAACTATGCATGTTCATAAAAGGTTAAAAATGGGCATAAAAATATGTTAGGTGGTTACCCAAAGAAGGCACAAGCTCAGAAAACTCATTGCTTGAAACCGTGTTTTGTTGATACGGGTTATTATGTCCCCTAGAGGGATTATACGCTGGCCTAGTGCCCTGTGGCGTATCAGAATCAGAAACTCCAACTCTTGCGGAAAACTTGGGTTGGGGGCTTGGCAGCCGAGTTAAAGGCGGACTCCATATAGTTCGTGGAGTCGTAGAATTGTAGGGTGTACCACCTAACTCAGAAGTAATACAAAGAATAGAACTGCATTGACAAGAATGTTTTATGATTATCAAAGATTTTCCCATGTATTTTTAAACTATATCATGCATGATATTTCATGAGTTTCTCTAATCTATTTTATATATATAAATATATTATTTTGGATTGCTCTGCGTACCAGTACAATTGTATTGACCCCTATATTTCTGGGTCTGAGGCTCAGTCTAGAGGTCCTGGGAAGCCGTAGAGTTATTCAGACAGAAGTATGTAGTTGGTGAGCTTTCTTTATTCCGAAAGGCCTGTTTCTTTCCAGATACTTGTTACTTACTTTGGTTTAGGTCCACTGGGGGCCTTGTCCCAGATTTAAGACAGATGTCATTTTCAGTTGTTAGAGATTTCGCAGACTAGTGTCAGGTGTTTTGAATATTACATGAACTCATTGTTTTTGTATTGTTTAGTTAAAGAAAAAGATAGTGACCATGTTTCCATCTTGACTTATATTTCCGCATCTTTTCTTTATTATATGAATATTGTTCATGATTACCAGATATAGAAGGGCGGTTGGGCCTCCATGGTTCGGGATGCCCATCACGGCTAGGGCCCCGGCTCGGGTCGTGACACGAACCCTATCCAAAGACTCATGAAGCAAGTCCATACCTCAAGGTCTAACCATAAAAACATCAAACTAACCAACTGGAGAGCGACAATGCTTACAACACAACGCCTCAAAAAGAGTTTTGTCCATACTGGAATGGTAGTTGTTATTATAAGCAAACTCTGCTAAATCCAAATACTGCTCCCACTGGCCCCCAAAATCCATCACACACATACGAAGCATATCCTCTAAATCCTGGATAGTCCGCTCTAATTGACCATCAGTCTGGGGGTGAAACACTATGCTAAGATCAACTCGAGTGCCCAACTCATCCTGAAAGTCTTCCAAAAGTGCGGTGTGAACATAAAGCCTCGATCTAAAAGGATAGACATGGGCATACCATATAGTTGCACAATCTCTTAAATATAGATATGGGCCAGCCTCTTGACACTAAAGAAAACCTTGATTGGAATAAATGAGCTGACTTGGTCAATCAATCCATGATGACCCAAACACTATCAAAACCATGCGAACTTGATGTTCGGTGTATTTATGCATTCTAGAGTTACTATTCTAACCTTTTTAGCCGTGTTTTGAGGATGATTCTTATGATTTATGTGTTGATAAATATATAAATGAGAATTTTGTGTCAAAGTATGTGTTTACAATTTTTAATGCTGGTTTCACATGATTTTTAATTCAATTTGAGCATTTAGAAGTCAATCGAGAAAACTAGTGTAACTAGCTTGAGCTAGGTGTTTTTCTAGTCTCTTGTGTTGGGTGATAATGTGTTTTAATGAGTTACTAAGGTTTTTATTATGTATTTATATGTAAAAATACTTAGTTATAATGTTCAAGGGTCAATTGGATCAAGAAAAGAGTGAAACAATGAGTTAAAGCTCAATGTGAATTTAGCCTATGCTTAGCTCGTGTTTCTAGTTCATCGGTGAGGATGTTGTGTTGTTTTGAGCTCTTAATTGATGTGTTTAATGATTTAGGGTGCTTTTTGAATGAATTATTATTATATATTAAGGATATACAAGCTTCAAATCAAGTGTAAACAACTCAAAAAGGCTCGAAAATGACCACGGAAGCACAAGACGCAAGCTGGACGCAATTTGGACCCCTGAAAAGCATAGGGAGAGTGTGGACTGTACAGGTATCCAATGGATGATTTAAAAACATCACTAGATTCATAAGAGGTCCAAATGTTTTACCCATAGGCACGTGTAGCTTATAGTGGAATTTACGGAGGCCCCGTGACTCGTTGAAATAGCGACTAGCTACTGGAATTTGACAAATTTTTTGACAATTGTGACCTGGAACTATGGTGCGACGTGGGGAGACAAAAATTGGGAAAATTTCGCCCAGCTGAACGAAAAAACCGTGTAATCCTAATCCAACTTGGTATATAACTTGTCTACTATAAATATAACGTCCTAAAAAATATTTTAAGCATCTTGGGACCTCTTGGAAACCATAGATCAGCTTGGAACATCATTGGAGGCTACCACAACTTCTTTTTAGGTTTTATCATTATTTAATTTAGATTTTTTATGGTTTGTATCATCATTCCAAGAGATTGGATGATGAATATTCTCATTCAAGGCTAAACCCTCTTTCCGGGGTTAAGCCAAGAACATGATTAGTATTGTTTTGGATTAATTTTGTTTAATTTGCTTATCATTATTGGTTGTTTGTTTATTCTTGTTTTAATTATTTTATGGATTGATCACCCATGAAATACATATATTGTCGACCTTTTGATCTCGAAAGTGGGAATAAGGAGATAGAACATAGGAATAAATAACGTTTAGGTTTTTATTCTTTTATAAAATAAAGGATTGAACTTAGCATCTAGGACAGGGATGTACTTAGATGCCTTACTTGATTCAAACGTAGGATGATAACTTTAATTAACTTAATTAGATTATTACATTCCCGCTCAACAATGTAGTTGTAATGTCCATATTAGGTAAAAGATTAGAGGTTAGGAAATCATGATCATGCAATTAACTCTACGAATCAACAACCAAGATAAGTAAGTTAACGAAGGAAATTCAATAACATAGTATGATTGTTCGAAGTGATTTAACCCTGGACTTTAATCCATTGATTGTCTGAAGAATTTTATTTTTACGCATTAATTATTTTATTTTTAATTTACAAAATTACAAACTCTCTTTTTGTTTATTTTTTCTCAATTAGTTAGACTAGAATTAAATAGGCGGCAAACGCAAGTCCCTGAGAGATTGATACTTAGGCTTTCTTGAAGCCACTATATTATTTGATAAGACCACGTACACTTGCGTGTGCGCTTGGGCGCTGTCATGTTTTTGGCGCCGCTGTCGGGGACTTGTTATTAGGCAACTATCTTATTTTTAGTTTTTCTATATTGAGTTGTAAATAATTTTTGTTTAGTTTCTTTTTGTTTTTCTTTATTTCTATGTATCTCACACTCTTCTCGAGATGTCAGTCTGGGATAGATAGTTTTCAATTATTGGCAATTCTAGTTATTTTTATGGAGGATACCACCTTGTGCCTTATTATCCAGATTTTTTATGAAAGTGCGTGGATGGAGCCTTCACAATATGATGTAGATAATTTGAGGAAGTCTGAGTACTCGAAAATTGATATTGTGGAAATTATTAAGGAGACACCACTTCCACCATGTCTACAGTGGCTAAGCAAAGAAATATATGTGGAGGATATTAGCCAATATGTGGAGCAAACACAAGAATTGCAGCCACTCGATTGCCATCTTGATCTTGAGAATGAAATTGAGGAGGTGAATAAAAGTGAGTGTGTAGTAGATTGTATAAATTATGAAGTAGGATTTGTTGGGCCGCACTCAAAACACTTTTGTATATTATGTTTAGATGATGTCTTGTCTGTGGAATCATTTAAAATAGTGGAAGAGTCTGAAGATGAGGAACAAGAATCCTATATTCTTAATTTTACACCAGACAAGCAACATAAAAACACACTTCACTTCAAGGCCGAGTGGTTTACCATGCATATTCTATTACTCAATTCCTTAATCTTTGTACCACCACCCTATGAGCAAGAAAAAAAGATGGATGCGATATTGGGGGTGAAATTTATATCCTCAAGGTGGAGGAAAATGTTGATTGGGTCGTTTCGCGACACTAAATTAGGCGCTTCTTGGAAGGCAACCCAAGTTAAGGTATGTTTTCTTTTTAGTTTTTCGTAGTTTTTATTTCACGTAGTTTTTGTTTTTGGTTGAGTCACAGATTAATGGGAAGTCTGAGTATCATAAACTTGAGCTTGAAGCATGACAAAGAATGAGTGTGGGGTCCCATGGATCTCCTTTATGAGAAGATGCTACTAGCTAAGACTAGAGGCCTCAGGGAGTATTTCTATCTCTTACTTTTAAGTTCACTTTGGGGACAAAGTAGATTTTTAAGTGTGGGGTGGGAAAATTCCCAAATTTTGACTCAATTTAATTTATTTTTTAGGTTAGGAATAAGTGAGATATTCTTGTTGGTGTTATTTTTTATTACATGATGCAAGTGGGTTTGTTGATAAAAGGATGTTGATTGAGTAAATTGTTATTTTTGATACTCTTAGGCTCATGTTTGTGACTCTAGTATTTGTTGGCTTAATTTTGAATTCATGTTATTGTTTGGTTGGGAGTCTATGATAATCCTATTGAGTTGGGCATGTGCCATGTGCGTGTAAAGTTTTTTGTATATTTCTTGTTGCATGTGATGTCTAGAACTTTCCCGGTGTGTGTGTAAAGTGAAATAAAGAGTGTAGATTTAGGAGATGATATAGACATTTCTTTGATAGCCTTAGTTTATACCTTCTATTTATCCTACCCTTTGTGCATTGTCCTAGTTAACCCTCATTGAGCCTTTAACTTATTTTCTTTGGTAGCCTCATATGTAGCCTAATCCCCATCTTTGATAAACTATAATTTGATTAAAAAAAAAACTCCTAAGTGCTTTAATGAAAAATTGAATTAATAAGGAGTTTGAGAAATTGAAGAAGAAAAAGGTGAAATTGATGCCCCAAGGTAAGAGTTATTGGTGTTTATATTTGATGTGTGGTGGTTGAGGTTGATATAAATGGTGTTAGAATATTCCCATGATTGTAGAAAAAGAAAAAAAATTGAAGGGATAAACAACACACCCACCAAGTGTTTATGAAAATGCTTAAAAGTGATGGGGCAAAAAATTAAAAGGTATGGGTGGATGAAAAAGTGTAATTTGATTGTTGGATATTGATTTTAAATGTATAATGTAGTTCATTAAATCTCTAGAGAAGTTAGTCACTATTCTTGGCCAAAATAGTTTCTACCCTCCCTTAGCCTACATTACAACCCGGAAAAGTCCTAATTGATCCTAAGTTCATCATTCCGATATTATTGGATAATTACACTAAGGGAAAGCCTATGGTTCATTATGTGTAACTTGTGAATTCTTTGTGAGAGTGAGCGTAATTTGATTCTTGTACCCACTATGTTATAAATTGTATTATTGTGAGAGATTATCGGTAACTCTCTTGTTGTGAGGGCCACATAGTTGATGAATGTTGTTGATTTGTATGATGTCCTTGATTGAGCAATAAGCATGAGTTTTCCAACTAGGTGAGTCAATTCTTGAGGCAAGGTTGTTTTGGAGTAGTGTTCTTGAGCTTTCAATTGTGTAAATAGTGTAGAAACTTGCATTCGTTTAGTCATTGTAGTGTTAGCATGAGTTTCTTGCATGTAGTAGAAGTGTGGAGTCTCTTCATCTCATGGTGTTTATATTTAATAATTGTTCGAGGACCAACACGGCTTTAAGTGTGGGGTGGTGATGTTGGGTGTATTTATGCATTCTAGAGTTACTATTCTAGCATTTTTAGCCTTGTTTTGAGGATGATTCTTATGATATATGTGTTGATAATGATATAAATGAGCATTTATGTGTCCAAGTATGTGTTTACAATTTTTAATGGTGGTTTCACATGAGTTTTGATTCAATTTGAGAATTTAGAAGTCAATCGAGAAAACTAGTGTAACTAGCTTGAGCTAGGTATTTTTCTAGTCTCTTGTGTTGGGTTCTAATGTGTTTTAATGAGTTACTAAGGATGTTATTATCTATTTATATGTAAAACAACTTAATTATAATGTTCAAGGGTCAATCGGATCAAGAAAAGAGTGAAAACAATGAGTTAAAGCTCAATGTGAATTTAGCCTATGCTTAGCTCGTGTTTCTAGTTTATCGGTGAGGATGTTGTGTTGTTTTGAGATCTTAATTGATGTGTTTAATGATTTAGGGTGCTTTTTGAATGAAGTATTATTATATATTAAGGATATACAAGCTTCAAATCAAGTGTAAACAACTCAAAAAGGCTCGAAAATGATCACGGAAGCACAAGACACAAGCTGGACGCAATTTGGACCTCTGAAAAGTGTGGGGAGCGTGTCGACTGTACGGATAGAAAATGGATTATTTAAAAATATAAATGAATTCGTAAGAGGTACAATATTTTGACCCATAGGCGCATGTAGCTTATAATGGGTTTTAAGGAGGCCCTGTGACGCGTTGAAATAGAGACTAGCTACTGGAATTTGGCAGATTTTTTGACAATTGTGACCTGGAACTATGGCGCGACACGAGGAGCACCAAAATCGGGAAAATTTCAACCAGATGAAGGAAAAAAGCGTGTAAACCTAATCCAACATGGTATATAACTTGTCTACTATAAATATAACGTCCTAAAAAATATTTTAATCTTCTTGGGACGTCTTGGAAACCCTAGATCAACTTGGAACATCAGTTGGAGGCTACCACAACTTCTTTTTAGGTTTTATCATTCTTTAATTTAGTTTTTTTATGGTTTGTATCATCATTCCAAGGGATTGGATGATTAATATTTTCATTCAATGCTAAACTCTCTTTCCGGGGTTAAATCCAAGAACATGATTATTATTGTTTTGGATTAATTTTGTTTAATTCGCTTATCATTATTGGTTGTTTGTTTATTCTTGTTTTAATTATTTTATGGATTGATCACCCATGAAATACATATATTGTTGAATTTTTTATCTCGGGAGAGGGTATAGGGAGATAGAACATGAAAATAAACAAAGTTTGGGTTTTTATTCTTTTATAAAATAAAGAATTGAACTTAGAGTCTAGGACAGGGATGTACTTAGATGCCTTACTTGATTCAAACATAGGATGATAGCTTTAATTAACTTAATTGGATTATTACATCCCCGCTCAATAATGTAGTTGTAACTTCCATATTAGGTAAAAGATTAGAGGTTGGGAAACCATGATCATGTAATTAACCTTACGAATCAACAACTAAGATAAGTAAGCTAATGAAGGAAATTCAATAACATAGTATGATTGTTCGAAGTGTTTTAATCCTGGGCTTTAATCCATTGATTGTTTCAAGAATTTTATTTTTACACATTATTTATTTTATTTTTAATTTACAAAATCACAAACTCTCTTTTTGTTTATTTTTTCTCAATTAGTTAGACTAGAATTAGATAGGCGGGGAATGCAAGTCCCTGAGAGATTGATACTTGGGCTTTCTTGAAACCACTATATTACTTGAAAAGACCACGTACACTTGCGTGTGCACTTGGGAGCTGTCAGAAGTGCGAGGCAAACCAATCACAAAGTCCATGGTGATCCGTTCCTATTTCCACTTGGGAATGGGTAACCACTGAAGCAATCCACCAGGTCTCATATGTTCGGCCTTACCTGCTGACAACAAAGGCAATGAGCCACAAAGTCCACTACATCCTTCCTCATACCACCCCACCAGTTATGCTGCCTTAACACACAATATATCTTGGTCACTTCCGAATGGATAGAGTATCTAAAATAATAAGCCTCCTCCAAAATCAATATAATCCAATCACCTACACTCAACACACAAACTCAGTTCCTAATCATCAAAACACCTTTTGAATCAAGTGAGGCTTCCTTAGCCTCGCCACTCAACATCTTATCTCAAATAGATCTCAAACCCACATCATCAAATTGATGAGCTCAAATCTGGTCCATCAAAGAAAACCTAGCCTCCATAAATTCCAAAACACACCCAAGTGTCGAAATATCAAGCCTAACTATCTATTAGCTAAAGACTGAATCTTTAAGGCTAAAGGCCTCTCCTGGGTCAAGAGAAGCGCCAAGATACCCATCCGACTCAATGCATCCACAACCATATTAGCCTTTCCTGAATGATAGAGAATAGTCAGGTCATAATCCTTGAGAAACTCAAGCCAACAATGCTGCCTCATATTATGATTTCTCTGGGTGAAGAAGTACTAAAGGCTACAATGATCCGAGAGAATCTCAAAACAGACTCCATACAAGTAGTACCTCCACAACTTCAAAGAAAAACCAACCGCACACAACTCCAAATCATGGGTAGGTAATTCTTCTTATGGGGCTTCAACTAACAAGATGCATAAGTAATCACCTTACCCTCCTGTATCAACACAACACCTAATCCAACACCTAAAGCATCACAAAATATGGTAAAGCCCATGCCCTCTTTGGGAAAAGTCAAGATAAAAGCTGAAGTCAACAAATCCTTGAGCTTTTGAAAGCTCGCCTCATAAGTATCAAACCACTAAATGGAAATCTTTTTCTGAGTAAACTTAGTCAAAAGAGAGGCAATGGATGAGAAACCCTCAATAAAACATCTATAATAACTTTCCAAGCCAACAAAACTCTAAATCTCGATGGGGAAAAGTAGGTCTAGGCCAATCGCGATCCGCTGTAATCTTGGTTGTATAAACCATAATACCATACTAAGTCACCACATGATCCAAGAATGAAACAACCTCCAACCAAAACTCACACTTAAAAAACTTGGTATACAACTTCTCATCCCTCAATCTCTGAATCATGATACGTAAATGCTCTTCATGCTCAGCCTCACTCTTGGAGTAAACCAAGATATCATCTATAAATATAATAACAAGAGATTCGATATATGGTCGAAATACATAATCCATCAACTCCATGAATGAGGCAGGGGCATTAGTCAACCCAAAAGATATGACCAAAATCTCATAATGCCCATATCGATTCTGTAAAGCTATCTTTGGAATATCCAAAGATCTAATCCACAACTGGTGATAGTCGAACCTCAATCAATCTTTGAAAAAATCGTAGCACCCTAAATCTAATCAAATAAATCATTAATATAAGAAAGATGATACTTCTTCTTAATCGTCACCCTTTTATTTAGAAATAAGACAGGCACACCCCAAGGAGATATACTAGGCCAGATAAATCCCATATCCAACAACTCCTGCAACTAATCTTTCAATTTTTTCAACTCGATTGGGTTCATCTAATAAGGAGGAATGGAAGTGGGCTTAGTTCCCGGCTCAACATCAATAGCAAAATCTATATCGCGATCTAAAGGTAACTAAGCAAAACAGTAGGGAACACATCCATGAACTTGCATAAACCACGAACAAAATCCAAAGAACGAGGTGACACTACACTAGTATCACAAATATGATCCAAATAAGACAAACATCCTCTCTCAACCAAATGATGAGCCTGAACATAAGATATAACTCTCTTAGGTCTCAAATAAAGCGCACCCTTCCAAGCTCTCTTTGGCACACCCGGCGAAGCAAAAGTCACAGTCTTATAGAATAATCTAGGATTGCATGATAAGGAGCCGACCAATCCATACCCAAAATAACGATAAAATCGACCATATTTAATACAAACAAATCTACTCAAGTCTCATGGCTTGAGAAAGTCACAACATATGATTGATACACTTGATCCACCACTAAAGAATCACCTATTGGGTAGATACATAAATAGGCATGAAAAAAGTCTTACTAATAGAATCAAAACCCAATGTAAAATACATAAACACATAGAATAATCGATCTAGGATCAAATAACACAGATACATGTCTGAAATAAATGGGGATAATACCTATGATCATAACATCTAAGGCCTCTGCCTCTGGTCTAGCTGGTATGACATAACCCTGTCTACGACCACCAACTACCTGAGTGGCCCAACAACCACCACCACGAGCTCCACCACCTCTTTTCCTTACTCCTCTAGCAGCTCTTCTACCTCTCACAACTAAAATAGAAGTAGCTTTGAAGACATGGCGAGGGACAATTCTTGGCCTATGACCAGTCTCATCACACAAAAATCAAGCTTTACGGACAAACTCCCTAGGATAAGGTACAACTGTGCCTAAACGACCACCCTGAGCTACCGCACCAGAAGATCCACCACTAGAACTCTGCAGGGCCTCCTGTACTTTCCTACCCTGATATTCATGAGAACCTCTAAAATCTCAACAATAAGGAACATGGCCTCTGAACTCACCAAAATGGTGCACCTCCTTAGAGCCTCCTTAAGATGCCCAAAAAATACCTTTAGTTATCTTAGCATAATCCACTATACTTAAAAAAAAAAAGGATTCAAATACAACCATCTGAGATGTAGCCAACTTAAATGAGACACTCAAATCCTTCACAAACTTCTAAATCTTCTCAGACTCAGTAAAAATACTAGCATAAGATGCAACACCCCGTATTTTTGGGCTAGTCTTTGAACCATCGTTCCTACGTGTATAAGCTAATACAAATGATTTCCATGTGAATATAAGTTTCATGATATTTATCCTCATATTTGATTTTCTTTTGAGGTGAAAAATGTTCATAAAAATCAGTTAGAACAAAGTTGAGCTTAGAGCCTTTGATTCGTCCAAAGTTTGGTATTTGATTCTACAAGAGTCTACTTTAAATATGTATAACTTTTTATATATGTAGAATTTTTCAGATCAAGACTCACCAAAGTATAGATAATTGAATTAGATTTCCAACGATACCAATTTTTCCTTAATCTGATACCCGAGCGAAAAGTTATGGCACTTTCCGTATGAGGCAGTAAACCAATGCGATTGGGACGCGACGCATTGGACACCGCGTTACAGAACTATTTCACATGCTATTTAAATTTCTAAAGGGTCTAGGGGAACTTTGGTCACTTTCCCTCATCCAAATCTGCCCATAACACTTAATTTCAGCCCCCAAAAGCATTAGATACATGATTTCTCGTCTTTTTCTCTCCAAGAAAACCCTAGCCCCCTCAAGAACATCAAGAACTTCATCAAAGTTTCTTAAATACAATCAAGAAATTAAGGTTCCTAATCCAAGAAGTTCAAGAAAAAGCATTCAGTAACATTCCTAAGGCTTCCAAGTCAAGCTTTCAATTTCAAATCATCTATTAATGTATGTGGGAGTTAATCCACGGGTCCTGTTACACCCATGGAGTCCAAAAACCATTTTATTTCAATTAAAGAATGAATTTCTTTATCATTATGTTAATGTTTAAGAAAGATTGAATTGCATTTTTTCATAGTGATTTTAATTAATTTCAGCCCATGTGTGATTCCATGCAAGATTTTGAATTCCTCATGCAATTAATTTGAGTTTTTCATGCTTAATTCAAGTAAATTCCATGATAGATCCTAAATTCATGATGTTTAGCAATATTCCCATGTTTTGAATTCTTGTCTTCCACATGTTTGATGAAATTCCCATATCATGTTCAATCAATTTCAAGATGAATCCTCAAGTTATGAATTTTTCCATGTAACTCTATTGTTCCCTCATGTTTAAGACATTCTTACATTCAAGTTATGATCTTTACATGTTTTTATGAAACGCCCATGTCCTATTTCAAGCGAATTTCATGTGAATTCCTAAATTCATGATTTTAGTTATGTAATCATGCTATGCTCTCATGTTTAAGATATTCCCATGTCCAAGTTCATGATCCCTATGTATTTAGTGAATTGCCCCATGTTAAAGTATTAATCCCCATGTGTTTGATGAAATGCCCAAGTGATGAGTTTCTTTAAATAAGGCTTACTTATTATGGTATTAAATGTGCTCATGTGTTCTTATTGTTATTGCTATCGAGTCCTAGGGGTTATGAATACCTGAAATTTAGTTGTTGTCTAGTTTTCCAGTATCTATAGAATGATTTCAATTATACCATAGGAAATATCATTCAGTCAGTAATATAGTCCTATTTCAGTCCCAATATCAGTTCAATTATTAATAATTACCTCAGAATATGTATGCACTGTTATTTTCAGAATACCATAACCTGAGCTTATTAGTTATCAGTTAACAATGCATACACCAATTAGTATTCTAGTGTCATTCTGTTAGGAGTAGGATTTAGCATCGAGCGAACCCAGGGATGGGGGCATTCCTGCCAGCAGAAGGTTTGACCCTTAGTAGCAATCCTTGAGTTACAGAACTACGTAGCCAGCGTAGGTTTGAGATGTCTTCCTGCCAGTTTAGGGTTGACACATATCTCATGAGTTTCCTGCCAGTATAGGGTTACTCCTTAGTCATTTAGGACACCAGTTTAGTAGATCCACACAGCCAGTGTTAGTACACGTGGAACGGTACTATCACCCTTCCAAATGGGGTTACAGGTTGGACCCCAAATCAGTCTATAATTGTGGTATGTCGGTTAGATGATAACTCCCATAGTCTCAGTTACAGTCTCAGTTCAGTATTCAGTTCAGAGTTTAGTTTCAGGTTTGCTTGACCATAGCATACAGTTATCAGTTATTTTATTATTATTATTTTAGTATTTCAGTTTACAAACTATTTTAGAATCATGTTATATGCTTGGTCTTGCATTCTCAGATAATACAGTTTACATGCATTCATGTTCGATCATCTCATGTTGTTCAGTTAGTCCTTGTCTCATATACATAGTACTCTACAGTTTTAGTCCAGTTATTCAAACTAAGTATAGTCTAGTCTTACATAACCAGTATTCAGCTATCAGTCATTCAGTTAATCAGATAAGCTTAGTATATGTCACGTTTGGTTCTGTATGTTTAGATATTTGTGCTTAGTATAATTGTATATTCAGATCCCCAATGTTATGTCAGTTTTCATCACGTAGTTTCATACTCGGTATTCATAAAGTATTCATATTTTACCATATCCCAGCTTTAGTTCTACATATATCATTAAAGTGTAGTTTTACATAAACTAAGTGTAGAGATTCAACATCTTATCAGAGTACGTTTGTCACTCATGATTTAAGATGTTTTCATCTTTCAGTTTATTCTAGCCTATTGGTGAGTCTACTTACACTTAGCATACATGTTTTATGATTATGTATGAAATCAGTTTTACTTATTGCATTCACCCCTGCATACTCAGTACATTCCAGAAGTATTGATCTAATTATACGTCTATGTGACTACATTGTTTTATAATGTAGGTACCATTTGTAGCCCACACATCACGATCAGACAGTTGCAGATTCCAGCCAACAGGTGATGAGTTCTCCTACTTCGAGAACTCCAGACAGTTTTAGTTCATGTACAGTTCATTTATTTTCATGTGTATTGATTAGTGGTAGTTGGAGGCATGTCTCATCTATCTATAGTCGGTATAGTAGAGGCTTCATAGATGTCAGTCAGAGTCATTCATGTAATTTCAGTTCTTTTCTCAGTTTTAATCAGATTGTAAACTTTATCAGTATTGTACTTATTCAGATTATGCCATGATTATGTTTCTGCACAGCAAAACTTGTTATTTATTTTATTATAATTCAGTCTCTTAACAGTATGCCAGTTCATGGGTTACCTTGGGATCACTTGTGGTTCCAAGCATCGTGTGGCATCTAGGGTGTATTCTCAAGGCATTACAAAAGAATATCTGGACAAGGCATGGAAATGCGTCTCATATTGTGCTAGATTCATGGAGCCCTAGTCCAGGTGATCAAACTCATCACACATTCGATCCCTCCGACTGTAAGGAACAAAACTCTCCAGAAATATATCGACAAACTAATCCCACGACATATTAAGAGCATCAAGAGGTCTACAACCCAAGAGCAACCTCCACCAATCTGTAGCAGTGTCTCTTAACTGATAAGTGACATAAAAAACTCTATGCGACTCCAGCAAACCCAAATTATGAAACTTCTCTCGATAATTAATCGGGAACTCATAGCATCTTAGTCCACAACACCACTGAATCTAGGAGGACCCAAATAAGTAAATCTCGCAAACCTCTTCTGATTCTCTCAAACCTTTTTTGATCCTCAGAAGACATAACAGTACTTGCTGCAAGAGAACACATGTGAATCTGGCGAGACAAGATCCCATCTGTGGAGGAAACATAGATGAAGGCTAAACTTCTGATCCCAGCGCAACATACTCAAATATCGGTGCTGATGAAGGAATAGGACTCCATGTGTGAGGAGTACCCAAAATAGAAGCAGGTGCAATAGGATGATCCACACTCAGAATTGGAGAAACACCCAGCATAACCAAAGGAGAACCCTCTAAGCAGGTTATCTTACACACCAAAAACCCCTCCAAAACTGGGTCAAACGAACTCTGAGGAACTAACAATAAACATGTACCCCCAACATGCTCCACCTGAGCCTTAGAGGAGAGTCACATCTCACTACTCCTAACGAGGCTGATCCATGAGTCTATCCACTCCATTGAGTCTGCCCACAACTCAAGGCTCGCCCTCTGGGTGAAGGTTCCACATCTATACTCTCGTGGGATTTAGTCAAAACCATCTACACAGAAAGAGTAAAACATAACTCAAAAATAAAAGAATTTCTCACGATAAGGAACAAAGTTTCCTAGAGATATCCTATAGCCTATCAAAGATAGATACAAACGTCTATGTACCGATCTGTGAGACGCTATTATACATCCCGTTCTTAAACCATTGAGGCCAATAAACATGGTTGCTCTAATATCAATTCGTCATGACCCAAAATTTAAGGGTCATGATGGCACTCATCTCGGCGAACCATGATGAGTAAGATTATCACCCAAACTAATACCCAAAGGGAAAAAACAAAAATACCCAGGGTAAGGCTTCTAGAATGAAGTCAAACCATATAAGTATAATAAACGTGGAAAGAATATAATCAACAACAAAACCATAACTCCCAAACCTGATGTCTACAGTATAAGAACGTATCTAAGACAACTCGGATCTAAAGAAAATACATAAGATGTCCAAATATAAGAGAAACTCTATCTCTGAAATAAAAATAAAGACAGTCTATAAGAAAGGTACTAGAAGACATCCAGATGCTTGAAATTCAACCACTACCTTGAAAGCACCAAATATCGCTCAAATCAACCAAGATGGGGCACACTCAAACTAGGACCTGCATTGATAAGGCGCAGTAAGCATGAGTACGATCAACTTGTACTCGGTAGGTATCATAGGCTAACCGAACAAAGTAGATAACACAATATACAAAATACATATAAAAGGCACGTCACCTGCAATAAAAAAATATCCCACAACGGTAGCCCACACTGCTTACACTAACAGTTCTACTATATATATATCACGTATATTACAACAACATAACGAGGTAGAACACGAGTTTACATCATAATCCATACAAGTAGAAAATGGAAGCACATGTACATAGAAGAATGCCAAATACAAATAATGAAAAATAGAGCAAATAGGCATATGATAAGTCAATATGGTAATTCAATCACAACATAAAGGCAATAACGCAAGTGCAATGTATAAGATGACAATGATGATGATGATGAATGATGATGACGATGATGCATGAGGTTGTCGCACAACCTTCGTATACACCAATAGAGGCAAGCCTCCCGACGTGGAACCCATGGGGGGGTAGTCAACCCATATACAACAAATATACATATCCTTATCCATATCCATATATCCTCTCTGGCATATCCCTCAGGGAAAATTTATAAGATGTTATATTTTCTGTCGTAAAAAGGTGTTGTCAGTATTTCCCAGATGTTACCATACTGGTACCAGTTGTTTCATGAATGAGTATGATATGAGGATGAGATTCTCCCAACCAATAACAATGAATATTTTCACAACCAACCACAAGATGTACTTCCACAACCAGACATAATGATATATTTCACAACCACGTGAGCCAATAACCACTCATTATTTTTATCATCCATGAATTTTCACATGATTCATATGCCAACAAAGTATGAATATGTCATAGTACATCAAGGTATCATAATAGGCATTTCTAGAAACACAATACGATTATTCATATGTATTCAAGGCTATCAACAACACATATGATCCCAAACGGTCACACATATCATATATCATTCCAAATTCGACAATTACATCACATATAGGTCCCCACACAGACACAACACATAGATATCTATTATTCATGATTAGTTACCACACTTAACATGCATTTTGATATATAAATTAACTACCTAGCCCAGTTAGAAGAGTTAAGCCATAACCTACCTCAATGTCAAAAATGGTCTGCAACACTTCGATCCCAAAGTTCTACTCCTCACAAATGATCTTAAAATTAGCCAAGACCAAAAAATATGGAATCTACGCATCAAAACTAAGCCAATGATACTCATATTGCCTATTTTTGGTTCAGAAACAAAATGAATCCCCGAAATAGATTTTCAAAAAAGAAGGGCAAGATCCAAAATTCATTTAAAAATATGTTTCTCATGCTATTAGGAACCTATAGTTAAAAACTCAGGTTAAATCGAGTTAAAAATAGGTTCAAATCGAAGAAAAAATATTTTTAGACTTTACTGGGTAAAACCATTGAAATCCGCTATAAATCCCAGAATCGAAGTTGTCTCACATATTAAATTGATGAAAAATAGTAATTATAAGATTAGAATTATTATACAAGTGAAAAGGAGTCAAATTTGGAGATAAATCAAGTAATAAGGTTTTTGGAAATTTGAACAATTAATAAAAATTTGACTAAGAAAAGGGTGAATTCATACCTTAAATTCTTAAAAGAATCGATAAATGGATGCTAATATAGACTCCCAAGCACCCACAAGCTTCACTTTTAAGCTCTCACACTATTTTAGGATTTATCTCTCAAGAGGCAAGGTGAAAAATGATCAAAAACGCAACCTAAGAGGCATTTTAATACCCTTTCCAGGTCATCAAGTCTTGCTATCGCACAACCAAGTGTTTGATCGCACACAGGGATGCAGGAGGAGATGAAGTACTTTGCAACTCTCCCTCTATGCAATCGTACTACCCTTTGCATAAGAGGTGCGATCGCGGCTCACACCAGATATCAGCTGAAACTTAAAAAAAATTTACAAGTTTTTGCCAAGGCCTCGGAATTCATATCTGATTTATGTAAAAACAAACATGTAACCACACTAAATTCAATGCTATGTACTTAATAGAGATATAAATGTTTTAAAAAGACATCATTTTCACATAGTTGACCCCTGAAATTTAAAATCTCAATTTCCAAATCGAGGATCGAAATGAGTTTAAAAGCCATAAAATTAGACCAAATATGTTACCACCCTAAAACTAATATTCTGGATCTGTTGGCACAGTTCGTTCAGTCATCCATCGCATGGATCACAAGATAATCACATAAGTCCATAATAAGGTTTTCGAAGCCATCAAAAAATACAATATAACACAAAAACTATCAAAAATGCATCAGGAATCGTGCCAATCACCCCCATACCCCAGAAATACCACAATGCAATTATGGGAAGGGGTAAATAGTCAAATCACACAAAAACATATATTTCACACATTTTATCAAATTTTCAGGTCGTTACAGGCAAAGCTTTCCCATGACTTGCAATGCTCAACTCCATGTCATGTGTTCATGTATAAAGTTATTCAAATGCTTGCAATTTGATTCCTTGTAATATGTATAGAAGCCCCTAATGCATTCCTTGAATGCATATCTCCACAATAAATATTTTAGAAAGGCAGTCTTTGTGGTCTAAACTCAATGATCTCCAAATTTGATGTAATCCATCATAGGATTATCCTTCCATCATAATATAAACTCAGGTGATGACTTTTACCATAGATAATCATGTTATTATTATTACATTGCATTACATCATTTGCATTACCTTCTTTGATATGGTTTGATACCGTGTTAGTATTTTACTCTTGTATTATATTATCGTGTTAGAACCTTGTTTTTAATATTGTGTTTGAGTATTCATTTCACTTTATTACATAATCTTATATCATCTTATACTGATTGGGAGATTGAGATTCTATGAGACTTGGGGTATGGTCGTGGCTTGATAGGAGAGATAGTTGTTAGCACCTTTTGGTAGCATGATATACACTCTTATATAAGTGCACTCCCAGTTTTTAACCTATATATTTGGTTGATTATAATTGATTAAGCCTGATATATTGGGTTAGTGGATCTTCTTCATAAATTACTTCCCTTAATTATTGATCATGAAATGAATAGTTTGACTCATCTAGATTAAAGTGCCTACCTTGTAGTTGTGGTAAGTTTGGTGACTGTTGTGTTGGGTTACCCTGGCAGGATAAAGTAATATATTTGTGGTTATAGATGGTTTGAGAAACATTGGGTAGTATTGATGGTGGTTCTTGTTATCACTTTGGATAAGGGTCAGTTATAGATGATGCTTACTGAGTACACACAGTTTTTTCTAGCATTGACATTGCGGAGATCGAGGTAGTGCTGGCAGACTCCAAGCTTACCCAGATCGCTCTTTATTTATTTTATGCTTACTCACATTTAAGATACTTTAGCTATTGTTATCATTCTGTATTTAGATTCTTTTACTAATGATAACCAGACCAAGGATGTATCTTTAAGGCTTGTGTCTCATAATTACATATATATATATATATGTATATATGGGATTATTTGTTTTTTAGGTCGGCTTTATTTTCTTTCATCTGTATTTCTTGGGATGGATTAGGCTTACTTGTCCTGCGGGTTTGACGATAACCATCACATTTTTAGTTTGGGTCATGACACTCCTAAAGGTCTTTGCTTTGTAAAGTAAAGCGATCTGGACAAGCGGGGACGTGGATTGACTTTCTAGGTGCAAATCCCTCCAACTAGTTCACAAGTTGAGTGATGTGAAGATTTTATCCTCAATAGATTTCTTCCAGACTTTAATGATTTGTTTCATCATTGTAATTTTTTCATCCATATTAGTTGTGTCAGTCATCAAGGTGTTGACTTTCACTGAAATTAGAGAATTCATTGAATCTTTAGATACATCTAAATTGTTGTGTATTTAAGAAAGTTCATTAAAGAGCAAGGATGCCAGGTTTATATGTGTATTTCATCCCAAGAATGTCTAGTATTAGATTCTAAATTGAATGATGGTTATTCCATAAGGAATTTTCAAGATTTTTACTTTTTGTAAAGTGGGAAATTCAATAAGCTTTCCATCGATATAAGATTCATCCGAATCTGATAATCGGGTCAGAAGTTATGACTATTTAAAATTCCCATAAAAAAACAGCGCCATATTGGTCAGTGGCGCGCCGCACCACAAGCTAAAATGACAATTTTTCTTTTCCAGTGTCTCAGTGCGATTTCCTTTGCGTCGCACCAAAGTTTCAGGTCGCAAAAGAAAGGGCAATGTGGTGGCTCCGCATCGCGTCATCCCTCAGTTTCCCAATTGTCAAACTCCAGTGACATGGCGCGATAGCGCCGCGTCGCGCCAGGGGATCAATTCGGGAAAATTTTACTGAAATTACAAGACGCATCCAAAGGTTAAAAGGGTTAATTTCCTACCCCTATTTAAACCCAATAACACGTGATTTAGCCATTCTTCACCCAAAATATACTAGTTTCTCTCAAGTTTCTCTCAAGAACAATCTAGGGCTTTTCATAGAAGATTCAGAATCAAGAATTTCCTCCGTCAATCTTCATGAAATCACGAACCAAGGTATGCGTAGTGTTCATTTATGGACTCCTTTCGTCCATGAAGCCCAAGAATCTCTTTTCTAAGTTTAAGTTTATGGATTTCTTTATGAATTTCATGTTGGGTTTGTTTTGTTTATGTTGAGAAAGATCAATTGAATTCAAATCCATGTTGGGTGATTAATTTTATGTGGAATTGATTTGTATAGATGTATATTCATGTGAACCTATGATTAAAACCTAGATGATGAAATTAGAGATGAATCATGAAGATTAATTATTGTATAATGTTGTCTACATGTGTTATGCCTACCATGTGTTTGATTAAATGCCTAGATCAAAGAACAATGCCCAACTAGTATGATATCATGAAATACCCATGTATGTACAAGTTATGCCTATCACATGTTTTGATGGAATGCTTATATAAATGTATTATGGATTATGATGTTAGTTATATGTTCAAGTAAGTTATGCTTGGTCAGTTTTCCTTCCATCAAGTCTTGGGGGTACTTGTACCCAAAATATTAGTTGTGTGCCTAGAGCCATGTCATGTTTCCATGATACTCTCAGTCAAGCTATGAATCCTTAGACTTCAGACAGTCTTATGACTCAGGAAATCTCCATGATCTCATGAACTCAGTCAGTTGTCAGATATCAGTAATATTCCTTCAGTCCACAGAATTCAGTAACTTAGTCTATGTTCAGTTCATAAATTATGTTCAGTGTCTATTCAGATGGGAGTAGAAATTAGCACCGAGTGAACCCAAGGATGGGAACTCACCTGTTATATGAGGGTGTAATTCTTAGAAGCAATTCTTACGTTTCAGAAATATGTAGCCAGCATAGGTTAAGACATCATAGCCTACTATATGAGGGTAGATAAGGTGGCTTAGCCTGCTGTATGAGGGTTCCCACCGTTCACACTAGAGTTACCTGTTATATTAGGGTCACTCACATATTGTCCTTACCAGTAGCGCGGTATTCACACCCTTCCAACCAGGGCATAGATTGGACCTCAATTCAGCTATAATGCATCATTTGGGGCATGTCGGTTAGATGCCTACCTCCCACAGTCTCAGTATCAATCTCAGTAAAAGAACTCAGATAGTTCTTCAGAATTTAGGACTGTCCGATACAGTCAACTCAGACACAGTATAGAACATAGATAGTTCCATCAGATTCAGGACTATCAGATACAGTCACTTATGTTATCAGTTATATTCAGATTCAGTAATCATGTTATCACAGTATTAGTTTCAGTTGTGATGTCTCATGCATGTATTCTCACGCTCATGATAGTTAGTCAGTTATTATTATTGTTCTTGCATATGAACCCTATGCATTCAGCCTACCTCACATGCATACCCGTACATTCAAAGTACTAACGCATTTACGCTATGGTGTCTTATACCATAGGTTCAGAGACACGAGCTCCAGATCTGTAGTAGATTCTAGTTTCAACAGTTAGAGTTAGAAGTGAGTCCTTATCATTCGAGGATATGATTATTCCCTATTATTTTATTAATTAGTTTATTAGTAGGAGTTAGTGGGAGACATGTCCCATTAGCTCCTTACTCAGATAGGTCAGTCAGTTAGAGGATTTCTAGACTATCATATTTCAGACTTCAGTATGTTCAGTTTTGTTTTGGGTATTCTATTACCCCACACAGAGGTTATATTATTTAGACCATGTTTAATATTGAACCTTATGGCCTTTCATTTCATGTTTTCGCATTATAAAGTATTTTATGCAGTATACAGGTACAGATATCAGTCATGGGTTAGCTTGTGGTCTTTCGGGGTCATGAGCACCGTGTAGCATTCTGGGTACCAGATTCGGGGCATTACAAACTTCGTATCAGATCCTAAGGTTCAATAGAGTCCTAGGAAGTCTGAAAGCTGCATATAGTAGAGTCTTATACATGGGTGTGTTGTGCGCCACATTTATGTACAGAAGGTTATAAGATGTTTTAGGAATAGTTTCTCCTCTTTCAGTATTTATGTCATGCCGGTGAGCATAATCTCAAGTTAATCTCTCAGTCTAATTCATTCTCTCTTTTTTTTTACAGAACATGCCTCCTAAAAGAAGAAATGGAAATCAGTTAGCCTCTCAGCCCGAAGATCCCTTGTACAAACATGTTTCTCATGTAGAGTTCTGAGTTGCATTCACTACTCTTGCTAACTCAGTTTCTACTCAGAATAAATGACCAGATGTCGTTCTGGACAATCCAGTGGCCAATTCAACTACAGCCAAGATTTGTGATTTCACCTAAATGAATCCTCCACCCTTTCTCAGGTCTAAAATAGATGAGGACCCTCAGAAATTCCTAGATTAGGTGCAGAAGGTTACATACATAATGGGGGTTACTTCTAGTGAGAGTGATGAGCTAGCTGCATATCAGTTGTAGGATGTGGCTCATACTTGGTTCAAGCAGTGGAAGTCAGAGAGGGCAGACGATGCAGGGTCAGTTGAGTGGGAGAAGTTTGTGTCTGTTTTCCTCGATAGATTCTTTCTCCTAGAGCTTAGGAAAGATAAGGTGTTAGAATTCATCAACCTCAGGCAGGGAAATATGATAGTAAAAGAGTATTCTCTTAAGTTTACTCAATTAGCCAGGTATGCCCCTTATGTGGTTGCAGATAGCAGGGCAAGGATGAGTAAGTTTGTTTCAAGAGTGAATGATAGCATGGTTAATGAGTGTAGATCCGCCATGCTAAATAGTGACATGACTTTAGCCAGTCTTATGAATCATACACAGCAGATTGAGGAGAAAAAGATTAAGATGAGGGAGAAACAGAATAAGAGAGCAAAGACAAGTAGTTTCAACTTCGCTCAGCCTAAGTCAGAAGGAGGAAACCGTTCTCAGTTTTGTCCTAAGTCATCAGTTCTAGATCCTTCTTCAGCCAGTGCTCCAGTTCCTAAGTTCAGAGAGGGTAGAAAAGATAGAGCGCCAGGCTCTAAGTCCCAGGACAGTGTTAGCAGTGCCTGCACTTATCCTCTTTCCAGACTTGTGGCAAGCACCATCAGGGTATTTGTAGAGCTGGTAGTGGTATTTTTTTCAGATATGGCAAACCAGGCCACAGAGTCAGAGACTGTCCTCAGCCAGGTCCTCAGGGTCAACAGAATCGCTCCTTAGCTTAGTTCGATCGCCCAAATCAGCAGGGTGCCACCTCCAGTGCTACTAGTGGGCAACGCCCAAATCATCTCTATACTCTTTAGTCCCGACAGGGTCAGGAAAATTCTCCTAATGTAGTTACTGGTACGTTACAGATCTTTTATGTGCATGTTTACGCTTTGCTAGATCTAGGAGCTTCTTTGTCTTTTGTTACTCCCTATATAGCAAGCGATTTCAGAATCAGACCCAAAATCCTAGTAGAGACCTTTTCACTCTCTACCCCAGTGGGTAAAACCATCATAGCCCGGTGGGTATACAAGAACTGCCCGTTAGAAAGTCACTTCAGCAGATTTAGTCGAATTAGAGATGACTGATTTTGATGTCATTCTCATCATGGATTGGCTTCATTCCTTCTATGCCACAGTCGACTACAGAAATAGAATAGTCCAGTTTCAGTTCCCAAATGAACCCGTCCTAGAGTGGAAGGGTAGTGTATCCATTTTCAGAGGTCAGCTTATTTCCTACCTTCGGGCAAGGAAATTAATATCTAAGGGATGTGTCTATCATCTTGTTCATGTCAAGGATTCCCGTTCCGAGACTCGCAGTGTTGAATTAGTCCCAGTAGTAAATAAATATTTAGATGTTTTTCCTGAAGATCTTCCAGGAATTTCTCCCACAAAGAAAATAGACTTTGGTATTGATCTTCTTCCAGATACTCAACCTATCTCTATTCCGCCATACAGAATGGCACCAAAAGAACTCAGAGAACTGAAAGAACAATTGAAGAATCTCTTAGATAAGGGATTCATCAGGCCCAGCATTTCCCCATGGGTGCTCCAGTATTATTCGTGCGCAATAAAGACGGTTCTCTTAGGATGTGTATAGACTATCATCAACTCAATAAGCTCATGGTCAAGAAAAAGTATCCTCTTCCCAGAACCGATGACTTGTTTGACCAACTTCAGGGTGCCAATTATTTCTCTAAGATAGACCTCAGATACGGCTATCATCAGCTTAGAGTCAGAGAATGTGACATTCCAAAAATAGCTTTCCATACTCGGTATGGTCACTTCGAATTCCTAGTCATGTCATTTGGTCTTACCAATGCCCCAGCCTCTTACATGAACTTGATGAACCGTGTGTTCAGGCAGTACTTGGACATATTTGTCATAGTCTTCATAGATAATATCCTGTTCTATTTCCGCAGTGAGCGCGATCATGCAGACCATCTCAGAACAGTACTTCAGACTCTCAGAGATCATCAGCTATTCGTCAAATTCAGTAAGTGCAAATTTTGGCTAAGGTCAATAGGATTCCTTGGTCATATCATTTCCGATGATGGCATTAGAGTGGATTCTCAAAAGATCGAAGCGGTAAGAAACTAGCCCAGACCTGTCTCTCCATCAGATATCAGGAGTTTCTTGGGTTTGGCTGGCTATTACAGGCAGTTTGTTGAGGGATTTTATTTTATTGCATCCCCTATGTCCAGATTGACTTAGAATAAAGTCAATTTTGAGTGGTCAGATCCTTGCAAGAAGAGTTTTTAGGAGTTGAAGACTCGACTCACCTCAACTCCAGTTTTAGCTCTTCCAGATGGTTCAGATGGGTTCGTAGTGTATTGTGATGCGTCCATAGTTGGCTTAGGTTGTGTCCTCATGCATCATGATAAGGTCATAGCCTACACCTCCAGATAGCTTAAATACCATGAAAAGAATTATCCTACTCATGATCTTGAGTTAGGAGCCGTAGTCTATGCCTTGAAGATTTGAAGGCATTATCTGGACGGTGTTCATGTAGATGTGTTCACTGATCATAAAAGCCTTCAGTATGTCTTTTCTCAGAAAGATCTTAATTTTCGTCAGACAAGATGGTTAGAGCTCTTGAAAGATTATAACATGAGTGTCCTTTATCATGCGGGCAAGGCCAACGTAGTGGCTGACACTCTCAGTAGACTATCCATGGGTAGTGTTGCTCATGTGGATGACAGTAAGAAGAAGTTATCTTAGGAAGTACATCAGCTTGCCAGACTAGGCGTTCTCTTAGTCGATGTAGATAAGGGTGATATATGGGTTCAGAGTATTTTAGAATCATCTCTAGTTTCTGAGGTAAAAGAAAAGCAAGATAGAGATCCCAGCCTAGTCAAGTTGAAAGAGTCAGTTCAGGAAGAGAAAGTAGAGGTTTTCTCCTAAGGGGTAGATGGTGTTTTGTGTTGTCAGGGTCGTATCTGTGTTCCAGGTGTAGATGACTTAAGGCAATGAATTCTTGTAGAAGCGCATGGTGCGTGCTACTCTATTCATCCAGGGGCCACAAAGATATACCGTGACTTGCGGGAAGTCTATTGGTGGAGTGGGATGAAGAGATATATTACAGAGGTTGTGGCTAAGTGCTCTATATGTCAGCAGGTTAAGATAGAGCATCAGAAGCCTAGTGGGTCCATGCAGGAGTTTCGTATTCCTACTTGGAAGTGAGAAGTTTTGAACATGGACTTCGTGATGGGTTTGCCTCGAACTCGTCATCAGCATGATTCAGTCTGGGTCATTGTAGATAGAATGACCAAATCATCTTATTTTCTTCCAGTTCATACCTCTTATTCAGCCGAGGATTACGCCAAACTCTA
The DNA here is from genome assembly GCA_030864215.1 of Capsicum pubescens. Lineage (NCBI taxonomy): Eukaryota > Viridiplantae > Streptophyta > Magnoliopsida > Solanales > Solanaceae > Capsicum > Capsicum pubescens. The sequence continues at coordinate 71,839,748 of CM061548.1, read as the reverse complement.
CATCAAGGAGTTGGTTAGATTTCACGGTGTTCCATTGTCCATTATCTCTGATAGAGGTACCCAGTTCACCTCTCATTTCTGGAAAGCATTCCAAAAGGGTCTTGGTACCCAAGTTCATCTTAGTACAGACTTTTATCCTCAGACAAATGGACAAGAAGAAAGGACCATTCAAACTTTAGAAGATATGCCAAAAGCGTGTGCAATTGATTTCAAAGTGAGTTGGGATGGCCACTTGTCTTTGATTGATTTTACATCCAATAATAGCTATTATTCCAGTAATCAGATGGCTCCATTCGAAGCTCTCTATGGTACAAGATGTAGATCTCTAATTGGTTGGTTCAAAGTTAGTGAGGCCTCAATCATAGGTCCTGACTTGGTATTTGACGCCTTAGAAAAAGTCCAGTTGATTAGAGAAAGACTCCGGGTTGCTCAAAGCCGACAGAAGTCTTATGCAGATATTCGTATAAAAGATCTCGAGTTTGATATTGATGATCATATCTATCTAAAGATCTATCCCATGAAGGGAGTGAAGATATTCGACAAGAAGGGAAAGCTTAGTCCCCGATATGTCGGTCCCTTCAAGATTCTCAGTTGCTTTGGCAAGGTAGCCTATGAGCTTGAATTGCCTTCATATCTAGCCTCAGTTCATCAGGTCTTTCATGTCTCTTTGCTCAAGAAGTGCATAGGTGAACCATCAGTTGTAGTCCCTATTCAGAGTATTGGTGTTCAGAACACTCTTTCTTATGAAGAGGTTCCGGTCGAAATCTTAGACTATCAGACTCGTAGATTGAGGAACAAAGAAGTCCCTCTAGTTAAAGTTCTTTAGAAAAATCAGTCTGTCGAGGGAGCTACTTGGGAAGCAGAGGAAGACATGCGTACCACGTATCCTCATCTCTTCTTCGCCAACTCAGATCAAGATCAAGGTAACAGTTCTTCTTAAGCTTACTCAGTTTCATATCTAGTGTTCATCACAAACTTGGTATGCAGTTTCATGCTCATTTTCCCATTATAAACTTGGTATCAAGTACCATTGTATATTTAGTCATGCACTCATATATCAATTCAGTTATGTACTTATGCATCAGACATGCATTCTCATTGTGAGAAACTTAGTTCTTCAGAACACTCAGTCATGCATTCATGAATCAGTCACACATTCATCAGATATGCATGTTCAGATTTGTTCAGCTTGTCAGTCATGTCAGTCATGAGATCACGTTCTAGTTATTCATGTTCAGTATATATGTCAGTTGTCTTTTCTCCCCTCTCGGTCAGTCTCAATTGAGGAAGAATGTTCTCAAGGGGGAGATATTGTAATACCTCGTACTTTTTCCTAGCTAATTTCATCCCAAAAATGCCTAGTATTATCTTCTAAATTGAATGATGGTTATTCCATGAGGAATTTTTAAGATTTTCACATTTTGTCATGTAGGAAATTCAATAAGCTTTCCATCGATATAAGATTCGCCCAAATCCAATAACCGGGTCAGAAGTTACGACTATTTCAAGTTCCCATCATAAAACAGCGCCATATTGGTCAGTGGCGTGCCGCGCCACAAGCTAAAATGGCAATTTTCCTTTTCCAGTGTCTCAGTACGATTTCCTTCGCGTCGTACCAAAGTTTCAGGTCGCAAAAGAAAGGGCAATATGATTGCTCCGCGTCGCGCCATCCCTCAGTTTCCCAATTGTCTAACTCCAGTGACATAGCGCGATAGCGCCGAGTTGCGCCAGGGGTTTAATTCGGGAAAATTTTACAGAAATTACAAGATGCATCCAAGGGTTAAAAGGGTCAATTTCCCACCCCTATTTAAACCCAATAACACGTGATTTAGCCATTCTTCACCCAAAATATACTAGTTTCTCTCAAGAACAACCAAGGGCTTTTCATAGAAGATTCAGAATCAAGAATTTCCTCCGTCAATCTTCACGTAATCATGAACCAAGGTATGCATAGTGTTCATTTATGAACTAATTTCGTCCATGAAGCCCAAGAATCTCTTTTCTAAGTTTAAGTTTATGGATTTCTTTATGAATTTTATGTTGGGTGTGTTTTGTTTATGTTGAGAAAGATTAATTGAATTTAAATCTATGTTGGGTGATCAATTTTATGTGGAATTGATTTGTATAGATGTATATTCATGTGAACCTATGAATAAACCCTAGATGAAGAAATTAGAGATGAATCATGATGATTAATTATTGTATAATGTTGTCTATATGTGCTATGCCTACCATGTGTTTGATTAAATGCCTAGATGAAGGAACAATGCCCAACTAGTATGATATCATGAAATCCCCATGTATGTACAAGTTATGCTTATCACATGTTTTGATGGAATGCTTCTATAAATGTATTATGGATTATGATATTAGTTATATGTTCAACTAAGTTATGCTTGGTCAGTTTTCCTTCCATCGAGTCTTAAGGGTACTTGTACCCGAAATATTAGTTGTGTACCTAGAGCCATGTCATGTTTCCATGATACTCTCAGTCAAGCTACGAATCCTTAGACTTCAGACAGTCTTATGACTCAGAAAATCTCCATGATCTCATGAACTCAGTCAGTTGTCAGATATCAGTAATATTCCTTCAGTCAACGGAATTTAGTAACTCAGTCCATGTTCAGTTCAGTAAATTATGTTCAGTGTCTATTTATATGGAAGTAGAAATTAGCACCGAGTGAACCCAAGGATGGGAACTCACCTGTTATATGAGGGTGTGATTCTTAGAAGCAATCCTTACGTTCCAGAACTATGTAGCCAGCATAGGTTGAGACATCATAGCCTGCTATATGAGGGTAGATGAGGTGGATTAGCCTGCTATATGAGGGTTCCTACCGTTCTCACTAGAGTTACCTGTTATATTAGGGTCACTCACATGTTGTCCTTATCAGTGGCGCGGTATTGATACCCTTCCAATCAGGGCATAGATTGGACCCCAATTCAGCTATAATGCATCACTTGGGGTATGTCGGTTAAATGACTACCTCCCACAGTCTCAGTATCAGTCTCAGTAAAAGAACTCAGATAGTTCTTCAAAATTAAGGATTGTCAGATACAGTCAACGCAAACACAGTATGAAACTCATATAGTTCCATCAGATTCAGGACTGTCAGATGCAGTCACTTATGTTATCAGTTATATTCAGAATCAGTAATCATGTTATCACAATATTAGTGTCAGTTGTTATGTCTCATGCATGTATTCTCACGCTCATGATAGTTAGTCAGTTATTATTATTGTTCATGCATATAAACCCCATACATTTAGCCTACCTCACATGCATACCAGTACATTCAAAGTACTAACGCATTTGCGCTATGGTGTCTTATACCATAGGTTCAGAGACACGAGCTCCAGATCAGCAGTAGATTCCAGTTTCAGCAGTCAGAGTTAGAAGTGAGTCCTCATCATTTAAGGACATGATTATTCCCTATTATTTTATTAATTAGTTTATTAGTTGGAGTTAGTTGGGGACATGTCCCATCAGCTCCTTACTCAGACAGTTCACTTAGTTAGAGGCTTTCTAGACTATCATGTTTCAGACTTTAGTATGTTCAATTTTGTTTTGGGTATTCTATTACCCCACACAGAGGTTATGTAATTCAGACCATGTTCAGTATTGAACCTTATGGCCTTTCAGTTCATGTTTCCACATTATAAAGTATTTTATGCAGTATACAGGTACAGATATCAGTCATGGGTTAGCTTATGGTCCTTCGGGGTCATGATCACTGTGTAGTATTCTGGGTACCAAATTCGGGGCGTTACAACCTGGGGGTTGTAGTTACAGTTGTCATATGAGATTTGCTCTTTTTCACCATCTCCAAAGAGGTGAAGTATTCAGATTTATCCAACCACACTAGTCTTAAACTTGGATCGAGTGAGTGAACTAATGTGATTAAACTCATCAGAATGGTAATAGTAGAGTTCTTTCTTGAGTGAGTAAACTAATGTGATTGAACTCATCATATGTGGTATTAATAGAGTTTTTTTATGAGCCACCACTGATCTTTTCGAAGTCCATTACAGCAACTGAGTTTGATTTGTAAGAGGAACGGATGAAAAGTAAGACTGGTTCCACTAGGCGTGTCAAAATTTATTCACAATAAATTATCGTTATATGCTGAAAATTAATTGTAATAGAAGATAAATAAAATAAAAATAATTTTATCAAATTAGTTTTTGCAGGTGCAACTCTTCTCTTCTAAAGCTTTTTCATTATTCAAAGGCCTTCCATAGCATACTTATCAAACTTTTGGATGATCTAAACCTCCTAGAAACGCATTTGGATTTCTAGAAATGTCGAACAACACTTTGTTGTTTTGAGTTGATCTCCGTACAGAGCTTCGTTGATCAGTTCTTTGACGAATTGTGTAGCCAATACATACATTTTCTTCAATACTTGTCAAATGTCCTCAGAAAATTTTGTAACCCTCCTATTTATAGTTGTTGGGATAAGTATTCCAAGTGCAAATAACCTCTTTTGCCTCATTTTGATTGGTCCATCAAGTCATCAAGCTTATCACAAATGCTATGTGATAAGATTGCTTTTGATTGGCCAAAAATATATCATTTTGGATACTTGATAATATTTTATTGATCTTGAATTTGACTTGGCTTGCCACATTATTTGAACGTGGGGTCTCATCTTGCTGGTCTTTAATTTGACTGGACTTGACATGTAGCATGAGTTTGAACTTCAAGGTAAAATTGATCTTGAACTTGAATTTAATAAAATAAATAGAATTAACTACTTTTATAAAAATAATGGCATAATTGTGACCCTATTCAGTGTTTTTCAATTTAGGTATATTATATTTACTGTTGTAGCAGTTTTATATACAATTAACTTTGTCGAGCCTGAATCTTTGCAATAAACCGGGCATCCAAATATATCACGTCATTTTGTTCCTATTTTTTAGGCAAACCTCCTTATCTTCCATACAAATCACATCGCATATCTACTATATTCAATAAAATACTTTTTATTCTATTTTTTTTAATTACAATCGGACTTGGAGCCCTTCTTATTGTAAAAATCAATGCATATTTATGAAGACCAAACCCAAAAATGGACTAGCTAAACTAAAATAATATCAAATTTAGAAAAGAGACAAAGGACATCAAAAACCTAATTTGATCGATTAGGAAAGCTGAAGGGTCTCTTTTTCTTCCCCAAGTCCTTCTTACCCTTACTCTCTGTAACACTGATCTTGAGCTTCAACATAATAATGAGTCTACTCCTTAACAACTAAGTCCTCTAATTCTCTTCTCATTTCTATCACCTTTTTTTTATACAAATGGATTAAGCCACATAGCTAATTCCACCACCCCATGTAAAAAATCGAATCTAGAAATGAGTCTAATTCATGTAATCGTGTATCACGTGCCTGAAATAGTTTTGCTTGAGGATTACTAATTTTAAATTAGTTTGTTTGAATATTTTGGCCATCAACGCTCTAAATTTCACTGAGGCGCAATTTAAATATTCATGGAAATCACTTCCAACAAAAGGTAAATTCAGATTTTTATCATTCCCGCAAATAATAATTCTATTTCACCTGTTTATACATATTTCTATATTAATCCTTTATGTGATATTGATTGCTTGATAATATCTATTATCCTCGATTCCTTTGATGCATGTTCCCGTTATGAGAACTTTTTTCTTGAACAATGTTCATGTATATCTTTGACTACTTTTACATGACCCTTTTCCTTTTTCAATCAAAGTCTCAAGTTGATGGGTTGAGTTTTATGAAAAAAACGATACCACCACAAAACTTAAGCTTAAATTAATAGAGGACAGCAACGTTATAATTCTTCTATTGTAATGACTGAATGCAAACTTCCTGCTTAAGCATAAGTTAACTTGTGGTTTGTATCTTATCTTCATGAATCTTGAATTGATCTTTTAACTTGTGTTGTACCCGTTTTATCAAGACTAATAATCCTTCTGTCCCTTTCTGAAACTTCTGTAAAACTGCTAAAATGAACTTCACTTGAAAAATCAAAAACTAGGTTAGAGAAAAAAGTCAGCAAGAGTGTTACCTTCCCTACAGTGGCTTACCACTCTTACTGTTAGGATCTTCATAAGTGCTCTGATGGATTTTACAATGATAGATACACTCCATGAAACATCCCATTCCCCTTTTAAGTAATTACACCAAAATCCAAGAATCTAACTCCACAATGATCAATTGAATACCCTCATCCCTACAGAACCTTAGACATTCACTGATAGCAGTGTCTTTTGTCACTAAACTTGTTGTATCATGCAGTCTATCACCTTTAGTAACCACTAGATTTCCTTCCCAGTTCCTAATACAAAAAGCAAAGGAGCTAGGGCTAGGGTTACCCCATGAAGAACCATAAGTATATCCTTTAACCATCCATATTCAGGGGATGTCCATCTTACTATTCTAACAGTATAAGTATTGTATAAGCCTGTAATTCATTAATTATATTGGTCCAACTTTTCCCTATCATTTCCTTTTTAAATCTCAACTTAACAAATTTGATGACAGTGTCATTTAATTCCCATATAACCTTCTTTTACGGACATGTACCACCATGTAGAATTGTGTTTCTCCTTTTCCAAAGAAACTGGAGAACTAGAATAGGAATTATTGTGAAAATTTCCTTCACCCTACTATTCCCTTCCTGAAGTCTTCATAATCTTACACTTTCTTTAAAATTAAGTCTATGATCAACAATACCAACCCTACCACTGTAGTGATTTCATATTCTTATAGCAACTTCACCTTTCAGAAAGCGATGCTCAATGATTTCCCTCACTGGATAGGTACAACAACCACAAATTAGGATTAATATCTGAATTCTATTCATGCACTGGGGCGGCCATAAATACTTTTCCTAACCAAATTATCAAGGAAAGGAAAGAGTATTTGAAAGGTATCCCTTTGCACCACTAAGCCGTTAAATCATTATTAGTATCAGCTTTTTGTCTCAGTAACACCCAACACTCTTAGAAGAGAACTTTCCTTTACTATTTTGGTCCACCATTCTTTATCTATCACATCTTCATAGCAAACAAGATTCATTTCATTCACATCTTCATAGCAAACAAGATTCATTTCATTCCTCACATGCTCTACAACATAGTTAGGCAGATGGTCCTGCATGACCTCAAAATTTCACCTCTGCTTCTTAAGAAATTCACCAACATCTTCTAGAGGATGACAAGTGTGCATTTCTGACTGATGCATAAATAATGGACCATTGTTGGTCCAATTATCAAACCAAAGTTAGATGTACCACTTCTTGGCTCCTACCAAATATTTTATTCTAATCTTTCCCTTTTTGTCAACATACTTTTTCACAGTTGGGATCCACTTTTCCACTACACCATAGTAGAAATTTATTTTTTTATAGTACTTGTTCCGTAGGAAGTTAGTCCACAAATAAGCATTGTGTCCTAAATATCCATCATAATTTAATAATAATAGCCTGTGAAACATCATCCAGCGATCTAAACCCTAAACCTCATTCTTGCTTGGGAAGGCAAACCTTCTTCCAAGAAGACCAATGCTTGTCTCTATAAAATTCCTTGTTATGCCAAAATAATTTAACAAAGATTCTTTGAATATCTTTTAAAACTCTCTTTGGTGGAGCAATTGCTGAGAGTATATAAATAGGCAGACTTTGAAGAAAATTTTTAACAACGCTTTCTTTCCACTATATGATAATAATCTCCCTTTATGTGCTTGATATTTAATTTTGATTTTATCCATCAATTCTGATAAATTCTCTTTTTTTTTTTAATTGAGATATGGGACATTCAAGCCATTTCAAAGGAAAAACACCTTTTTACCATCCATGATATTTGTTCAACCTGTTCTAGTACAACTCTTGGAGTATTTTTGTGCATATAGGAAAAACCTTTTTTCTTATTCATCTTTTGGCCTGACTCCTCATATTCTTGCAAAATCAACATAATTTTCTTCATAGAAACTACATTAGAAGAAGAGAAAATTATAATCTCATCAACAAAAGAAAGATGATTGAGATTTGAGATTCACTTAGGTAATTAGTATCCCACATAGATATTATCCTGAAAAAGATGATCCAGGGTTATAGTCATGACCTCAGCATATAGAATAAAGATACCAGGGGATAGAGGATGCCCCTGCTTCACCCCCCTCGTAGAATGAAAAAAATAGTTGACTATCAATTTATTAACACTGTGTAGTAGTTTTTAGAAATCAGCCTCCAAATCGCATCAACCACTCTATTACAGAAGCCCATCTTTCTGAGATCTTTCATTAAAAAAAATTAGAAAATTCTATTATATCTTTTAGCCATATCCACTTTTGTCCCACATTGGATGGTTTACCTCTTTTTCCTATGTCTGAGATTAATTCTTGTGCTACTAGTACATTTTCAATAATACTTCTATCCTTAACAACACTTGATTGATTAGGAAATATCAGTCTAGGAAGGATAGCTTCTAATCTATCATGAACAATCATTAAAAGAATTTTATTCAAAATTACCAAAGCTGATAGGTTTGAAATTTGGAAAAAAAAATTGCACATTCTCTTTTTGGAAACTAAAACCAAGTTAGTATGGGTTATTGATTTAGAAAGAGTGTTCCCTTCAAAGAAGTTCACAATCAACCTAATAATATCCTTACCAATTATATAGCAACAAGTTTGAAAAAACTACCTGACAACCTATATGGATTAGAAGAACTATCTCCATTCAGATTAAACACAATCTTTTTAATCTCTATATCATCTCATTATCCTCCTCCGCAACTAATCCCTGAGATGTGTTCAAGAAGGGGGAACACAGAGGCATCCCTCTCCTGAGTGAATTATTTTTTAAAGAAACCAATAGCTTCATTTGCAATAATATTATCTTCCTCTAAACAGGATTCCTGTTGATTTTTAATTCTGAAAATCTTCAATTTATTACTCCTTTCTTTTACAACACTTTGATAGAAGCTAGTGTTTTTATCCCCACTTTCAAACCCATCATCCCCAGCCTTCTGCTATCAGTAACTTTCCGCTAATTGGAGATATCTGATATATTCAGCTTTGACCTTTTACATCACAACCCTATTCTCGTGAGAGGGACTCTCTTTAATGAAATTCTCTTCTTTGTTTTTGCGATCTCTTCTCTAATAAGTAATTGCTGAAATATATCAACATACACACGTCTACTCTACACTGTAAGGACCTTTTGATATGATAACTTTATAAAATACCTTTTGATATAATAAATTTATATCATGAACATTTATTTCATAAATTTACACAAAAAATATAGCAATAAATTGACTTTGTCACAAATTATATGTATATATAATTATTCATATTAACGATGTTTTATTAAAAAAATACCTTCAATGTAATAATTTATACTATAAATATATATTTCATAAATTTATGCCAAAAATATAACAATAAACTGATTTTGTCACAAATTATAAGTATACCATAAAAATACATGGTATATTGTAGATATAAAGAGCTTATACCATGCATATACTATATAAATATTAATATTTGATAAAAAAAAATTATAGAAAAAATATCTCAATAGAATAATTTATATCATGACTATTTATCCCGTAAATTTATACAAAAAATATAACAATAATCTGAATGTTCCACAAATTTTATCTATACTATAAATATATGGTACTATATTTTAGTTATAAGAAATTTATACCATACATGTATTACATATAAAAAATTATATGCAATATATTGCTAATCCTGATTTTATATGCAAATAAGGAGTGATATTAAAATAATAGAAAAATATAGAAAATATACTTTACAAATTTGCATTTTATTTTCGTTGCCTAAAATTACATTACATTACATTTCATGGCTCAAAATCAGATATAACCCAAATCTGCAAATTTACCTCTTTGTTATTTATATAGGGAAAAGAGACTGCTCCTTCAAAATTGAATCTTCTTCTTACAGATTATTAACTCCAAAATCTCACCAAAAAACGTCATACTCCTTATGCACCTCAATATATATATATATATATATATATATATATATATATAATGCAACTCAAAAATTTCGTTTATATAAGTAATTGGTGAAAAAATTCAACATTATTTTAAATTTTTTACTGTCATTCAAGCTTCAATTTTGAATTTCAGTAAATACTTTCGATTTTGAGTGGGTATGGCTATAAAAGATCGATTATGTATTGAGGAATCCAAATCTGAAATTTAAATGATTTGATGTAGTTTTGAGGTGTTAATGAATGTATTTGATGCTTGAATTCGAAGAAGAAGATGAAGTCTATTTTTTGGTATAACAGTGTATATATTTGAATATTGTGTTATATATTATTGTATATTTATATATTATACTGTATAGTGTTGTATATACGATACAGTCTTTTTGTTTTAGTGATTTTCTTCTTCCTCTTTATTTTATACACACCTATACAACTTGATACATTATTTAAATATTATATACACATATGCAAATATTTCTTTAATTATGTATATTATTGTGTAATTGTATATATACACCTAATATACAACATTATGCAAAATTATAAGAGGCGTATATATACTCATATACAATTTATATAAATACTATAGAAAAAATTGACTTTGTCTTCTTTCTTGATTAATAAAAAAATTAACCTCATCTACTAATAATAGTATGAACCATGAAATCAGAAGTTTATCCAAATTATTTCTTGCTAATAAAAATACGTACCATTAAATATATAATTTTAGAGAGACTAATAAAACTGTAAGATGACCATTAATCAATTAAATACATTGAATGATAAAGAATTACTGCAAAATCTTAATTAATTGATAACGTATAAGGAAAACAGAGAAAATAAAGCAAAAACTTTGACATTCTTTTCATTTGTTTCACATGTACATAATAAAAAAAACAAAAAATCAATGATCATAAATCAAACTGATAAAAAAATTTCAGAAATGGAAGAAACAATTATCAGATAGTTCCTATTTTTGTAATATTATATCCAACTAAAAGGGGCATAAACAAATTTAATTATTGTCACTTTAATTAGTAGTAGTTAGATTTTATGTACGGAACCATTTTGTCAATAATCAAACAAAGGAGCATCGTAGAAATGAAAGGAGATATCAATTTTCTATTTTGTGAGATGAAGATAGGAGATGTGAGAGAAAGAGTAATAATTTAATTAAGAATATAAAGTAATTTTTTTTCCTATATAACTGCGCTTTTAGTAATATATATAATATAGAATTTTCTATATTTTATAATGCATATTATTAGTTGCATTTTTTTATAATTTTTCCTAAAATTAAATGAACTAATCTTCTATGAAATCTTGGAACGTAGTAACTAGGGGTTTTGAGTTGTAGGTGACAAAAGACTTTGAAAATGAGATGTAGGTGAATCAAGTCTTAATAATTGAGTGTAGGTGACAATTACTTTATTAAGTATTAAGAAAGTTGGGAAAGTTTGAAAATAACCCACAAGTTTTTGAATTTACACTTTGATTCATATGTTAGTTAATATAACAGGAAACCGAGGGAAAAAAAGACGTGTTTCTCTCTCTTCTCATCCATTGTTGTTTTCTCTCTCTTCACGATTATTGTTGTTCATTATTGATGTTGCTTTATTCATCATCTTTTGCTTCATTATCATCATCTTCTACTTTATTATCATCTTCATCTTCTTCTTTTAGACCATTGTTGTTGTTGTTGTTACCACTACTGCTGCCATCTGACCAATTTGTTAGGTCAAATTTTATTTCTTTCATCACTTTTCACTTCGGCATTACTTCATAGGTGACTTTGGTAAGTAAAATTATAATTTTTAGTCAAATTTGTCTCCTGTGTACACAGCTACTGCTGCTTTTTCCAACAATGGATAGAACCCAATTATGAATCCAACATAAGTGTCCACAATTTAAATAGATCACTCATCTGTTGCATCTGATGAGTAATCTGTTGCAACGGAAGACTCATATGTTGGATTCATGTTTATGGTTCTATAGTGCCCATAATATGAATCGAACAGATGGGTAATCTGTTGCAACATAAGAGTTATTTGTTGCAACAGACTAGTTATCTGTTACAACAGACTTATTATATGTTGCATCAGACTGATTATCTGTTGCAACATATGAGTAATCTGTTGCAACAGATGGGTAATCTATTTGGAACAACACAAATATGCCCCTGCCACAAACCCCAACAGATAACCAATATGTTTAAACTCATGCTATTGCTACTGGATCCAAAATTTCTCCTTACGTCCAATCGTTGACATGTTTGTTGAGAAGGTAACAGATAGAATAAAAATTAAATATGAATTAAAATGACAAAAACGATCAACAGACTAGTTATCTGTTGCAAAAAATTTATTGTCTGTTGCATCAGACTGATTATCTGTTGCATCAGACTGATTATTTGTTGTAACAGATGATTAATCTATTTGAAACAACACAAATCAGCCCCTGCCACAAACCTAACAGATAACCAATATGTTTCAACTCTTGCTATTTCTACTGGATTCAAAATTATTCCTTACATTCAATCGTCGACATGCTTGTTGAGATAGACAGAATGAAAATTATAGATGAATTAAAACGTCAAAGTTGATCATACATAATTTTCTTTATCAAACAAAAACAAATAAAAATACATAGACTAAAAGAAAAAAGTAATCTAATTATTATTATTACTATCATTATTATTATTATTATTATTGTCAGCTGGTCAATCTTCAACCGGCAGCAGCAGGTCCCTCCTCAGCCCGCGGATCTCACGGAGCATCCTTGCTCTCACTGCTCCCAACTCTCACTGCAAGTCACGAACCTGCATCCGAAGTTCATTCACAGTGTCTTACAGAAAAGCAACGTCCCACACTGGATCAGCCATATCTCGAACACACATGAATTGATAAAAAACGTAAAAACAAAAGTAAGGAAAAGAATTTGAATGTAAGACAACATATACTACAAATTGAGTATACTTACACACAAAGCAAGAAAAAAACTTACCTGGGTCAGGGAAGAGAAAGTGATGGAGGTGTAATATGAAAGACAAGATGCGATAAATGAATAGAGAGTAGTTAAATGAACGATTGAGTAAGGAGGAGTCTATTTATAGAGGATTGAATTTGAATGAGTTAGGCAAAAGACGCGATTTTTTATCTCCATTTATTAATTATATTTTTTATTACTGTGAAAAGTTATGACTTAATTAAATTAAGCAATATTGTGACAAGTCATGACTTTTGCGCTTATTATCATTAATTAGTTCTTTCCAAGAATCATTTTATTGAGTTGTGACAACAGATTTTATATCTGTTGCATTAGATAACTCATCTGTGATAACATATATATCATCTGTTGCAACAAATAGACAGCCTGTTGCATCAGATAATCTATTTGTTGCACTATATAATCTATTTTTTAAAATTATCATCATATCATTAATCCAAATTTGCTGACTTTTTTATTATATAAACTAAAAAAATAAATTTAAAAACAAAAATATTTTTTGTGAAAAGAAATGACGCCTATTTAATATTAATGTCAATTATTCAAATTAAATAACCATTTTCTTATTAACTTTGTTTTTTATTGTGTTTATCATGTATTTCCTTATTATTTTATGTGAAAAGAAATGAGTTAATTAAATCAAGCTGGTGAGTTTTTTATTATTGTGACAAGTCATGACTTTTCAGTTTATTATTATTAATTAGTTTTTAAATTTAAATAATTGTTTTCTCAATTTAAAAATCAAAGACACCTTTTTTCAATAACCGTTTCTCTAATAAAATAATAACTATTTTTATTGAGTTGTGGCAACAGATATATATCTATTGCATCAGATAACACATCTGTTGCAATAAATATACCATCTGTTGCAACAAATCGACCATTTATTTTAGGAGTTTTTTTATTTCTTCTAATAGTTGATTCATCAGTCGCAACAGATGGAGAATTTGATGCATCAACAAACATTGTTGAATGTGTTTAGACAAAAAGTCATGACTGTTCACTTTTTTCTTAACAATCATCATATTAACTTTAGTTAATCCAATGTTGTGATTTTTTTATTATATAATAATAAATAATTTTAAAAAAATAAATTTAAAAACAAATATGGTGAAAAGTCACGATCAGTTATTAAAATTAAATAATCGTTCTTTTACGGTTATAAATTGTGTTTATTATTTATTTACGAATCGTTTTTCACATTAAATAATCGAAAAGTTGTGAATTTTCACCCTTTCAATAACAATAGTAACCTTTTTTATTATTAATAACCGCCTGTTGCAATATATGATTTATCTGTCGCATCAGATTAACCTCTGTTTCCACAAATGCTCAATCCCTACCTCCAATCGTCGACATGTTGAAAATAAGGAATAAACAGAATGATAATTAAAAATTAAATAAGAATTAAAAATTCAAGGTCGACCAAACATAGATTTTTCAATCCATTATATACAAATATATACAATAAAAAAACATACCCTTCGGTAGATCCGATATTAAAAAAAATACATATGCTAAAAGAAAAATATAATCTAATTACTATTACTAATATTATTATTATCATTATTAGTATTAGTATTGGTATTAGTATTAGTATTAGTATTAGTATTAGTATTAGTATTAGTATTAGTATTAGTATTAGTATTAGTATTAGTATTAGTATTAGTATTAGTATTAGTATTAGTATTAGTATTAGTATTAGTATTAGTATTAGTATTAGTAGTATTAGTATTAGTATTAGTATTAGTATTAGTATTAGTATTAGTATTAGTATTAGTATTAGTATTAGTATTAGTATTAGTATTAGTATTGATATATTAGTATTAGTATTGATATATTAGTATTGGTATTGGTATTGGTATTGGTATTGGTATTGGTATTTAGTATTTAGTATTTAGTATTTAGTATTTAGTATTTAGTATTTAGTATTAGTATTAGTATTAGTATTAGTATTAGTATTAGTATTAGTATTTAGTAATTAGTATTAGTATTAGTAGTAGTATTAGTATTTAGTATTAGTATTAGTATTAGTATTACTGTCATCCGGCAGCAGCAGGGCCCTCCTCAGCCTTGCTCTGAAGTCGCCCAAGTCCCTTCAGAGTTCATGCATTTGAATTTCAAGTTCCCGCAAGGACTCGAGATGAATCACTTTGTACAAATCTAGATCAGCCATATCTAGAAGTGGAGTAGAATGAACGAGTAAGAAGGGACCTATTTATAAAGGATTGAATTCGCATGGGTTAGTCAAAAAGTTATGACTGTTCACCTCTTTTTAAATAAAAATGCTGACTTTTCAGCTTATGTAAATTAAAAAAATGGATCTAAATACAACATATTATCTTTATTGTATAAGAAAAGAAACTTACTTTAAAATAAATCTAACAGATGGGTAATCTGTTGCAAAATATATTCCATCTGTCAGATAACTTACAATATATTGACAATCTATTGCAACAGATGGATTATCTATTAGATTTTTCCAACAGATATGTCTTATATTGTAACAGATTGATCATCTGTCATAGCAAATGTCTGTAATTGTTTGACAATTTAAACAGATATAGCATCTGTTGCAACTTGTTAGTCATTTATTTATTCAATTTAAGCCATAGATGGGCTTAAAAGAATAAGGTGCATACAGATGGATGGATCCACTTTCATGTGTGGAGTTAAGTATTAATGATAAGGTCATCGGGACAACACACACAAAGTACAATATTTTTGTGAATGCAGTTTTTAACCGATTAGGCACTGATCATTCAAACAAGATCCTACATTGTACAGTTAAGTTTGATGGGTTCAAATTGATAAGGATGAGGGCCCCATGATGATGGTGTTGATACCATGTTACGAATTACTGATGGTTGTTGCTCATGTTTATGCGTGTCAAGTTTTGAGAAGGGATTAATATTTAGTGTCATTGCAGAGATCCAATAGCGATTGGACTAAACTTTAAGTGTGCATTGGACTCTGACAAGGCCTTCGAAGCCTCGCACTACATCAAACAAGTACTATTAGTCATGCCTTCTCAAGACTTTCGCTGTGGAAAGAATTTTTGGCGATGGTGTAGACTTTTGCATAGCGGGTATCTTGTTATCTATATGGGAGAAGAGTGATCAGTAGAAAGGCTGAGAGATTGAACTCGTTTGATTTGTGCACTAACTCGAGCAAAGGTTTTGATAGGGTAATGAGCCTGGAGTTACGTAACATTTGATAGGCTTGGTAGAATCAGTTTAGATCAAACATTACGTAATTCCAAGCTAATTGACCTATCAAAACCTTTGAAGGTTTGTTGAGAAAGCTGCATTGAACAACGCTCGATAAAAGTGAGTTATTCAACTGTTGGGTCCACTGCTTAAGTGTGCGTGCATCAACACATTTTGACCTAAAACAAACATAGCGAACCCTACATGTATCATTTAATCCTACTGAAGAAAGTGTTCTGGAAGCCTTCTGAAGGCCTTATATAATGCCACAACTTTAAAGAAAGTGTTCCTCATTTACAAGCTCATAAAAGACCAATAACTCTACACTGGCCTTGACGACAACAACGACAAGATTGAATACGAATCAGCAAGTTGGAGGCAAGCTTGAAAATTATCGAGATTCACGTACTACAGTAAGCCTCTGATCTTCTCCAAGATATGTTGAAAGCATGCTAAGGCTAGAAAACATAATCAATTATATACATATTGCTAAGGGATTAATTATACTCAATCTGTCTTTCAATCTTGTTTGTGGTTCCAACAGGTCAAATCAATAGCAGTGGACCTAATCAGAACCACAAACAAGAAGGCATAGGATGCAATTTAAAATTCAGAAATTGACGCCTTCTCTTAGATTATTTATTTTAACTACAGCTGTTATTGGCATAAGTTTTCTCGACTTACTGTACATCATTTCAACCCTCAATGCTGACGAAGTTGCTTTCTTGGTGTTCTGCTATTTTCTATGTAGGTGATCATCCCGACCATGCTACCTAGTCACTGCTCCCTAGCAAAGAGACCATCTACACTATTTTTTTTCCAGAGAAACAACAGAGGGATTTTTCATTACTGGATACACTTTTATATTTGCACTTGATTCAGATTTCTAATGTTCTAAGTCAGTTTCATCGGCCAGATTCGCTAGAAGTTCCTTTCTACCCTGTGTTTCCTCTTCAATTTGCTCTCAGTTGATATAATTTTTCATCAACCCCCTATTTACCCTAGCATGCATTCTCCTACCGCACCTTCTGGCGTATAATCATCACCCCGAGCAACCCAACTATATAAATTTAGGATAGGGCAATAACGATATTAATTTTCATTCTTGGTTGATGCAGTGGGAGGCTTCAAAGGCCCTCTCAGAGTCCAATGCACCCTAAAAGTTAGTCCAATCGCTATTGAATCTCTTTATAATGACACAAAAACTATATCCCTTCACAGTGCTTGACAAATAAACATGAGCAACAATCGACATTAAATCTTAACAGGATATCAAAACCATATTCATGGTCCCTCAGCCTAATCAGTTTGGACCTATCAAACTTAACTATAAAATTATAGATATGTTATTTGAATGATCAATGACTAAATGGTAAAAACAACATTCATAAAATCAGTGTACTCTATGTGTGTTTTCACGATAACATTATCAATAATACATACCTCCCATATATAAAGTGATTTCATCTGCAAGCAGCTTATTCCTCCGAACCTATCTTTACTGTAACCTCTTATGTTGGTCGGGCAAAAGTTGATCAATTTTCAGTTCCTTATATCTACAAAGAAGAGGAAAAAATTAATGTCAAATAAGAGAAGAAAAGAAAGAATATTATCCATTTATTGCAACAGATGTGTAGTCTGTTGCAACAGATGTGGAGTCTGTTGCAACAAATGTGGAGTCTATTGGAATACATCAAACCAGCCTTGCTAGTGGTTTGATTTGTTCCAACAGTTCCTCCGTCTATTGCAACATTAACAATAGCATAAACTACAAAGAAACAACAAATTAAAAATATCAACAATAAAAAAATAACATTATTTGTTCCAACACTATCAACAATATCATCACCAACAAAGAAGCAACATCCTTTGTTCCAACACCATCAAAAACACCACACAACAAGTTCCAACAACACCAACCCCACCAACAACATCAATAACAACATCAACAACAAAGAAACAAACAAAATACTTAAAAATATGATACTGCCAACAAGGCTTTTAAACTTCTTCCAACAGATGACTTTTTTCACATATTGTAATAAAAATTCTCGATTCGTTTATTCAACACTTAAAAGTTTCTTCAAATTTTTGAAATAAATATGATATGGGTAAATGGTAATTAAATAAAAAAAATATAAGTAACTTGAAAAGAAGAAGACGAAAATGAAAGAGCAGTAGTAAAACATACCTTACCTGCAATATCAAAAGGCGATCAAAACAATAATTTTAGTCGAGGAAAGATATGGATCGATTTAGATCCAAAAGAATCTTTATGAGAAAGAGGAGAGAAAAGAGAGAGAAAAGGTTGTGATAACCCTAAAGAGAAGAGAAAGAAAAAGATGAGAGATGAATAAAATAAATTTAGGGTTGAAGGAGAGAGAGATGAGATAATTTTAGATGTAGACATGAGTTTAAATATTCATTAATAACTTAAGGGGCACGAGAAAGACGGGAAACATTGAAAAGACAAGATAAGACTACTCAATAAGATTTTTTAGTTATCCAAGAAATATTTTTTACCGTCTTTAGTAGTACTATTTTATCTACGTATCTTTCTTCTTTCGGACAGAATCTTGCTTTAAAATTAAAAGAAAAAAGATTTTCAAATAGATATGTCATATGTTGCAACAGATATCAATATCTATATGTAAAAATCCAACATCTCAATCGTCGGTAACAACAGATGCAAATGTCCATTTGATAATTAAATCAGATATGTCATCTGTTACAACTGATATCAATATTTGTTTGAAAAAATCCAACAATGTAGTTATCTGTACCAATAGATGCAAATGTCCATTTGATAATTAAATTAGATATGTCATCTGTTGCAACAGATAAGAATATTTAGTTAAAAATTTCCAACAGCTCAATCGTTTGTTGCAATAGATTTCATTGTAATTGATTTAGGTAGAACTAGGGATGAGTTCATAGGATCAACTACAACATCAATTGAGTATTTGCGATTGTATGGTGTTGGTATTGTGTTCATCCCAACCCAAGTCGTCGATCGATCACTCTGAGTTAAAAAGATTCTCATTAACTTAATGGTAATCTAGTACCTAAATTAATTTAGGTAGAACTAGGGATGGATGAGTTCATAGGGTCAACTACATCATCAATTGAGTCTTTACAATTGCATGGTGTTGGTATTGCGTTTATCTCGACCCGAGTCATCGATAGGTCACTTTGAGTTGAAAAGATTCTCATTAACTTAATGTTAAGCTAGTACCTAAATAGATTTAGGTATAACTAGGGATGAATAAGTTTATATGGTCAACTACAACATCAATTGAGTCTTTGCAATTGAATGGTGTTGGTATTGCGTTCATCCCGACCCGAGTCGTAGATCGATCACTCTGAGTTAAAAATATTCTCATTAACTTAATGTTAAGCTAGTACCTAAATTGATTTAGGAATAACTAGGTATGGATGAGTTCATAGGGTCAACTACAACATTAATTGAGTCTTTGAAATTGCATTGTGTTGGTATTG
Organism: Capsicum pubescens; assembly: GCA_030864215.1. Classification (NCBI taxonomy): domain Eukaryota; kingdom Viridiplantae; phylum Streptophyta; class Magnoliopsida; order Solanales; family Solanaceae; genus Capsicum; species Capsicum pubescens. Next base: position 71,820,018 of record CM061548.1, on the reverse strand, counting down.
CGTTCATCTCAACCCGAGTCGTCGAATGATCACTCTGAGTTGAAAAGAGTCTCATTAACCTAATTTTAAGCTAGTACCTAAATTTACTTAGGTATAACTAGGTATGGATGATTTCATAGGGTCAACTACAACATCAATTGAGTCTTTGCAATTGTATAGTGTTAGTATTGCATTCATCCCGACCCGAGTCATCGATCGATCACTCTGAGTTTAAAAAATTCTCATTAACTTAAGGTTAAGCTAGTACCTAAATTTATTTAGGTATAACTAGGGATGAATGAGTTCATAGGGTCAACTACAACATCAATTGAGTCTTTGCAATTGCATGGTGGTGGTATTGCGTTCATCTCGACCCGAGTCATCGATCGATCACTCTGAATTGAAAAGATTCTCATTAACTTAAGGTTAAGCTAGTACCTAAATTTATTTAGGTATAACTAGGGATGAATGAGTTCATAGGGTCAACTACAACATCAATTGAGTCTTTACAATTGCATGGTGGTGGTATTGCGTTTATCTCGACCCGAGTCATCGATCGATCACTCTGAATTGAAAAGATTCTCATTAACTTAATGTTAAGCTAGTACCTAAATTGATTTAGGTAGAACTAGGGATGGATGAGTTCATAGGGTCAACTACAACATTAATTGAGTCTTTACAATTGCATAGTATTGGTATTGCGTTCATCCCAACCCGAGCCGTCGATCAATCACTCTGAGTTGAAAAGATTCTCATTAACTTAATGTTAAGCTAGTACCTAAATTAATTTTTGTAGAACTAGGGATGGATGAGTTCATAGGGTCAACTACAACTTCAATTGAGTCTTTGCATTTGCATGGTGTTGGTATTGCATTTATCCCGACCCAAGTCGTCAATTGATCACTCTGAGTTAAAAAGATTCTCATTAACTTAATATTTTAAAAACTATATCTTTTAAAATTTTAAAAATAAATTAAGATCAAATCGGACCAAATTAACAATTTCAAAACTTGTCATTCTTTTCCAAAATTACAAATCAACCCATACAAATCATCCATTTGCAGGAAAAAATTTTCCTCTTTTCAAATCTCAAGTTCTCGCTCTTTTCTCTCTCACTCTCAATAATACAGACAACAACTACTCAACATACTACTCGACCCTTCAAAACAGATTGATTTTCTTCCTATTTCCGACCATATAGTTGTTATTTTTTACTTCATTCTCGCTTGTATCCATCATTTTCTCTGTCTTCACAGGTAACAGAGTTTGAGAAGATTTCTACATTTGTGCTTTTCGAGAAGAGTTCTACATTTGTTCTTTCTTCTAAAAATTAGGGCTTTTTAGTTAATGATGAAAAAGAAGACTTTTACTTGTATTATCTTCGAGAATGGGTTAACAATTTTGAGTTTTGATTCTAAAAATGTAAGAAGCACCCGAGAAAACCCTAGTTTTTATTGCAGTGTTTTCTTGACTGTCGTGGTTTTGTTAGATGGTGTTTGTGGTGTTGTTTGAGGCTGTTTTTGGTGGTGTCGGTATTTGTGATTTTGGTGGTGGTGTCGGTGGTCTTGGTGTTGGTATTGGCGGTAATGTTGGCGGTCTTGGTATTATTGTTGGTATTAGTGGCATTGGTGGTGATCTTGGTGGTCCATCTATTGCAACAGGTGGAAGATCTGTTGGGAGATATTAAATAGGTCTTCAAACAAATTCCCCATCTGTTCCAACTGATGTGTTATCCGTTGGAGTATTTTTTTATAATGTAGCGTATAATAATTTATTGAAATTTGTCTTACTTTTTTTTTAAAATATTATGCAGACATCAAATGTAATGTATTTTTAATTTTTCTGTTATTTGTAATTAAAAGATGTCTCCCAAAAGAAAAAAAAAACTGAAAGTGGATCAACTCTTAACCACCCAACAAAAAAGGCTAGAGTACTTATAGATTCGGAGGAACTTCCTGAACAATCTCAGTCAGGGCAAATTAAAGCTGAGGAAAGTGAGAACTCCTTCTCACCAATGGGGCGTGAATTGATATTGAAATCCCAGCATGATCCTGTCAAAACCGTTAGTATTGACAGGTTTTAAGTTACGATGTTGATAGATTACCCTGCAAAAGTAACTGCTGATCTTGTACTTAAATGTCAGTTAGAGAAAGGTTTTGATGAATTTAGGAGTATTATAAAGAATGAAAACATAGATGGACTTTTTAAGAGGAGTTGTTTTGCATACTTTCTTACGCTGCCTGAGGACCACACTCTCCGTTTCTAAATGAGTATGGTATATGGTCTTCTCAAGCGCAGGATCAAGTACGCGGGGGATGATAAAGATTCGAAGGAGAGTGAAAAAAATGGATGAAATCTGGATCAACTACTGTGTCATGCCGGTTTGTTTTGGATTGAAGGAGTTTACCATAGTGACGGGCTTGAGATGCGATAGTCCAGAAGAACCTCTCATCAAGGAAACACCCCACAAAAGGTCTAACAAACGCAAGGAAAAAAAGATGGGTTGTCAGGCATTATTGGATGTAGCTACAAACTGGGGGATTTAATAGCAGATCTCAAGGATAAAACCATACCAAAGCATTACATGGAGAAATTATGCTTAGGTTGGTTTGTCCATTCCGTTATATTGGCAAGAGACATCAAGAAAGTCATAGAGGATGATTTGTTGGTGCTTGCTGATGATTTTGAGAAATTCAACGACTATCCTTGGGGATATGACATCTACTACTTGACTGTCAAATATTTACTGACAAGCTATCCCCAGGAACGATCATATTATACGGCTTTCCTTGGGCTTTCATGTTAAAATTAATTACTATTTTTACTCATCCATTAATTTATATTGAATATAGTTAGTATGACTTTTTTTGCTTGCTTCATGTTTACATTTTTTATGCTTGGGCATTTGAAGCCATTCCTCCCTTCTGAAAGCAGTTTAAGGATTACCCGAATGAGGTTTCTCATCTAAGGATCCTTAGGTGGTTGGCTGCAAAAAGCAGCAAAAAAATTAAGGAGGGTGATTTCTTTAACCCTCTGAATGATGCGGTACGTCTTCTTTTAACTAAAATAATTTGCCTCAAAGAAAGATATTGAAACAGATGTGTCATCTGTTGCGATAGATGGGTCGTCTGTTGCGATAAATTACCCATCAACTGCAACCGATGCAACAGATAGGTAATCTGTTATGACAGACAATCCATATTTCATAAAAAAATTAACCATCTATTGTTGTGGTTCCCTGAACCTGACTCAACAGATTGCCCATCTACTATAGATTATGCAACAGATGGGTAATTTGATACAATATATTATCAATTTGTTATGACATACAGATCAGCTATTGCAGTAGATAGATCATCTGTTGCATAAGTTGTCTATGTTAACATGTAACCCAACTGATTGCAAATTATTATGTGTGAGAAGTATAAAAGAAAAATATAATTGAACTGGTGTAACTACATTATTACATTGAGGCCATATTTATAGACACTACATTCCAATCCTTTTCCTAATAGGATACTACGTTACAATCCTTTGCCTAATAGGATTCTATATGCTATTCCTATTCCTACTTATATTCTAGCACTCCCTCTCAAGCTGGTGCATAGAAGACATATGTACCAAGCTTGTTATGGATGTAACTAATATGAGAATCGGTGAGGGACTTGGTGAAGATTATCTGCAAGAAAACTGATAAGGACTGCTTTAGAAGTTTGGGAGACCTCAATTAAAATGGAACAAACAAAAAAAATGATCCAAAAAGTAGTAAATATTGTCGTAAAGTCGATGTGTCGCTGGAAAATTGCCGAAAACTGGTTTAAAATATACGGGTCATCTCAAAATCAAGAGACGAGTAGATCTTGAACATGAAAGTCATCGGAAACTTAGCCGAAACATGCTCACACACCGGATTATTAGATTTGATGGCTGAAAAGTGACTACAATCTGAGGGAAAAAAAAGTATATAGGTAGGGTCGGAATAATGACATGACCCTACTGTAAAAGAGAAATATGTGTAGGGTCAGAATGATGGCACAAACCTATTGAGAAATAGAAATTATATGAGTAGGGTCGTAATGATGGCATGATCCTACTGGAAAAGAGAAATTATATGGGCAGGGTCAGAATGATGGCACGACCCTACTGAAAAAGATCTGAGGAGTCATCGGAAAGACGTACGGAACTATGTAAATTAAATCTGAGGAGTCACCAGAAAGATGCAAGGTGCTATGCAACTCAGATATGAGACAGTAGTTCGGAAAGATGCACGGTGCTACGCAAATCAGATATGAGAAAATAGTCACCGAAAAGAAGCACGGTGCTAAGAAAAATAGATATGAAAAAGTAGTCACCGGACAGATGCATGGTGCTACGCAAAGATATGAGAAAATAGTCACTAGAAAGCTACACAGTGAGTCAGTGACCCAACTTTTGATAACATATTCATTGTCCAGACGGGCGGCATATATGGATTATAGTCACCCGCTGGCAGCGGAAACTATTTGGTTCTTTACTAAGATCATGGAAGCTCTGATACCATGTGAGAAATATAAAAGAAAAATATTATTGAGTTGTTGTAACTACATTATTACATTGAGGCCTTATTTATAGACACTACATTCCAATTCTTTTCCTAATAGGATACTACGTTACAATCCTTTTCCTAATAGGATTCTATATGCTATTCCTATTCCTACTCATATTCTAACAATATGATTTAAATGCCTTTTGTCTTTTTTTATAGGTTGTGCATCCTTGGATCGGGCCTACTGAGCAGGAGTTGGGGATGACTTCTTTATTACTCTAGGTCTTGTTGACACAACAGCATACCCCATAGTGGAGTTAATAAAGAATGAATTGGCTGGAGCAACAGCTATAAGAGGAGTAGTTAGGCCAGATCAACCTAATGTTGAAGCTCTTCATGACCAACCTACTGCAACAGATCCGGGTGCTTCTTCTGGGGGTGTTGCTGGAAGAGTTGTTGATGATGGTGACATACATCCTGATGTTGTTGCTACTGCCAGTTGTAATTATGAGCATGTTGGTGCTCAAGAAAAAATAAATACATTTGAAAACAACCCTTGCACAGATCTCTCTCACCCCTCTTCACCTTCATGTTCTGATTGCAAATGCAAAGTGTGCAAGGACAGAGAGGATAAACTCCTTGAAAAACTAGAGGCTATTGTTGAAGTTGTTGAGGAGTTAAAATCTAAGAGAGGTGTCATACCATCCAAGAAGGTGAGGAATCCATACACTCCTACAGTGGCGGTTAGAAAAAAGAGAAGAAACATTAGCCAAATACTCTCCATTCTGAAAACAGAAAAAATTACAACTCCTCCCACTCCAAGAGTTATTGAAGTTCAGGGGCCGCTGAAGAAGGTAGACATATATGCAAAACTTGTCAATGAAGAGAAGAAGGAACTAGAAAAAATCATGACTGACGAGATAAAACCTCCACAAGAATACACCATGCATCTATTTACCGCCCAAGACTTCATAAGTATGACAAATATGCGTGAGTGGTATGTGGACAATGTAAGTTTACTTTTGCTAACCTAATCTTTCAATATACTCTATGAAGAAGAATCTATGCAACAATGTGTAATCTGTTGCAACACAGCTGGGTATTCTGTTGCAACATAATACACATCTGTTACATAAGTTGTGTTAGCTGGGTAATCTATGAACTAATTTAGAGAACCCACTGCAATAGAATCTTTTCACTGTGTTTTTTATCTTTACAATTACTAACTTATTTAAAAATTGTCTTCTTATACCATAGTATGTTGATGAAATTCTCTGCCTCATGAGGGATAGGTAATTAGCGTACCGGGATGCTTACGATGCTGCCAATAGGATTATGGACCTCAACTTCTACAACAATTTCAAGAGTAGGTACGATACTCTCCGTAGGCAAGATCCTCCCAGTGTTGGGGGGATTTGATCAGTTAGTTTCTATGTTCAAATTAGAGGGAAGAGACCATATCCACACGGCAAGAGATGGATCAAGGCAAAGAGAATCCTTGCAGTCATGAACGTCGAAGTCAAACATTTTCTCGCTATTGAGATACTACTCGACGAGGGAAAGATTAAGGTTTGTGACTGAAACTCACCTGTCTTCAGGGAGGCCACATTTTTAACCCACGTACAGCCACTCTTGAAGTTGTTCCCCAAGTTGTTAACGCGGAGTAAACTGATGGATCATTTATCGGTGAAAGTCTTGAAGAAGAAATCATGAGATTTTCAAGGTCGAAATAAGAACATCCACGTTCAAAAAAATAAAACTGGTGTCGCGTGCGAGCCATACTCACTTGCATACATTGAGTGTTTGTTGACCGACACAGAAATGGCTGGTATGTGCGACAGCATTGTGAAAAAAATGCAAGAGGTCTGGTCTTATAGGGTACTAACTAAATGGCTGGAGCCCGTGTATAAAGAAGAATATGTACAAATACAGAGACGAACATGATAATAATTTTCTTATTTCAAGCCACTTCACTTTACATTGTAGTGGTAATTTTTTATGTCTGACTAAAGTTAAATTTTTATAATGCAACAGATCGTCTATCTGTTATAACAAATATTATACCTGTTGTGACAGATTGATTTTTTGTTACAATAGGTTGATCATCTGTTGCATTATGCAGATATTTCTGTTTGTCTGTCGTAACAGATATGCAATCTGTTGCAACATATAATCTATCTATTGCAACTGATAGATAATCTATTGGAATAAATCAAAAAAGTAGGAAGACCTGTTATATAATTTCCAGCAGATGACCTACATGTTGCAACATATGTCTAATCTGTTTGATAAAATATGTCATCTGTTGCAGCAGATGTATTATTTGTTGCGATATTTGAATCTAGTATTCTATTTCAATTAACAATTTCAAAACTAAGGATTAAATTATATTCATAGACAGCATAAAATAAATCAAAGCCTTCAAAAATTACATGAAATAACTCAACAAATACGTGAAATGTAAAAAAATTATTATAGGTACAAATGATCTACTCTACAAATAAATCAACAAGTTAACCAAGGAGGATAGGTTATTACATTGACAGACTCAAGCTATTAAGATCTACTAAATATGGACAAGTTGTTCTTCATTCGGTGCCACAGAATTTGGCTTTGGTCGTCGAGGATCTTTGATGTCGCTTGCGTACGGTTTCTGATCTTTCGCTTCTCTGTATTTTCATAAAAGAGCAGAATATCTTTTGTAGAGTAATCCGACATCAAGTCCATCATTTGGTACTTGTAATCCATCGCTCAAATTACGTCTGTCAAACGGGCCGGTTTGACTCGGCCCAACTTTGCCCGAACTGACCCGTTTAATAAAATTGGTCCAGTTTGACCCAGCCCGGTCAGCCCATGGGTTGTAGGGTACCAGGTCCCGGGACGATTTAATTTTTTCGTTGGGCCCGGTTAACCCGTCCCGGACCAAGCCCAGTCCAGGCCCGCTGGTTAACCGACCCGGCCCAGTTGTCTTTTTTTTTTAAAATGGAGATTTAGGCCAAACTAGTCGTTGGCCCAACGGTTATATAGCCATTTTGGGGTCCAAGCGGCTAGTTTGGGCACTTTTATTAAAGAAAAAAAATTATTTAAAATATTTTTTAATCCCAAATTTTTTTTTATAAATACCCTACACCTTCAAATCATTTTTCACACAATTTTTCATTCTCTCAAATCTCATTCTCTCTCAAATCTCAAATCTCAATTCTCAAATATTCTATATATTTAATTTCCTAAAGTGCTCACTCTAATTTTTTAATTTTGCGATTTCAAAGTACGAGTGGAAGTTTCTAAAGTCGCAACCTTCGGATACTTCCAAAATTTGGTAATGTCGTTTCATCTCTTACGTTTTATTTTTATTTAGTGTATTAATTGTTGAATATTTAATTATATTATATTTGTGTATTTTGAATTTTTTTAGTTTAATTTATATTATGGATAAATTAAGAAACCTCGCTACTAAAGGTGTTAAAAAAATCTATCCCGGAAGCGGTAGTGGTAGTAAAAAGTGAATTACTAGCGGTAGATGTACTTCAAGTAGTAGATATACCCGTGTGCCTTCGCCTCCAGTACCGCTTGGTACACCTTTTGAGGAAGAAATAGGTGTAGGTGCTCACGATATGGATTATGTAGAAGCTCGGGAATATTATGGTATAGAAGAAGAAAATGAAGTAGTTGCGGTTAATTTAGACGAAGATGAAAATATTGGTGAGACACCCGCAGTAGAAAATGCTAACGTTAGATCTGAATAGGTTAATCTCCCTCCCCGTCCTTTTCGTGCCCCAAGCGCTCGTAAAACAACTAGTATTGCCTGATAATTTTTTGAACGTATATCAGATACTGAGGTGCAATGCAATATTTGTCAACAAATATATAAGCATAAAAGCGGAGGCAAGCAAGGGGGTACGAGTACGTTAATGAGACATATAGGTGATGCTCACGAAAGAGAGTTAAATATTGCACGAGATGGTGGGGATATTGGTGGGCTAACGCAAACTAGAATGGACCCAGCAACCGGTCAGGTAATGAAGAAGTATAATAAATTTAGGGAAAGAAATAGCTAAAATGGTAGTTGTGGGTTGTTTGTCTTTTAGTTTTCCTTCTTCTGATGCATTTATTCATTATATTCAAGCAATTTATAATCCTATTTTTAATGGTATTCCTAGAAGTACTTGTCGGTCTGATATTTTTAGACTTCATTCACAATATTATTTTTATTTATCAACATTGTTAAAAAATATTCAATGTAGATTATCCCTAACTTCTAATCTTGGTCGTGCTGTAAATAAAAATGATTATTTAACCATTACTTGTCACTGGATGGATAGTAATTTTGTGATGCAAAAACGTATTCTTGCTTTTTCATATGATGAAGATCGTAAACATATTGGAGATTTTATTGTTGATTCTATTGTTAAAGTTGCCGAATTTTATGGTATCGAAAATAAAATTGTATGCATTGCTTTTGATAATGCTTCTAACAACAAGACTGCTATAACAAAGTTAAAATCTAAGCTATCTCCGCCGTTACCTGAAATTTTTCATATTAAGTGTGCATGTCATATATATAATTTAATTGTAAAAGATGGTCTTGAGTTTTTTGAGCTTTATATTGAAAAAACCCGTCTTGTTGTTGGTTTTATTCAAGGATAATCAAAGAAAAAAAAATAGAGAATTTAAACTTAGATGTCAAGAAAGTAGACTTGCACCGATATTGATGCCTGAGGAAATTGATATTAGATGGAATTCTACGTATGATTTTTTAAAAACTTGTTATAAATATGGAGTTCCTATTACACTAGCTTTTAACCAATATTGTGGTTCATTTGTTGATTCTGTTGATTGCATGCTACATGATTCTGATTGGGTTGTAATTAATGATCTTGTTAAGTTTTTAGAAAAAATTTATGTAGCTATGGTTGAATTTTTCGGTGCTTATTATCCTACTGTTTGTAATATTTTGGCATATATAGCCGATATTTCTGGTTTGGTCAAAGAATATAAAAATAAAGAAAGTTATAAAGAAGTTGTTGGTGTTATAAAGAAGTTGTTGGTGTCATGTTTACTAAATTTAAAAAATATTTTTACCCGATTCCCCCTATTTACTTGGTTGGTGTTATGCTAAATCCGTGCATGAAATATAATACTATGTGCCACTTTAGTACTATTATTTATGCTAACTTAGAAATAAATACTAATAATGATTCTAAACAAGTACAACCTGATTTGTGGACGGTTATGGGTGATGCGAATGAATACATAGAAAAATTATATAATCACTATGTTGATTTAGTTGATTTAGCCGTACCTACAAATATCACTCCAACTGTCACTCTTTATCCTTCCGAGGAGTCATCGTCTTCTAAAATGCCGGTACAAACATCACTCCAATTGTCGCTCCTTATCCTCCCGAGGAGCCATCGTCTTCTAAAAGGTCGCTACATAGTGGTTTTCCTGATTCATTTTATGATTTACCTTGTTGAAACAGTATTGATGAGAGAGCTTACAATCAACTTATCGGGAAGAGCTTAAATATTATCTTCGGTCGCTGCTAGAGGATCGCAGACGACGAATCAACACGTTGGATTGATAGAGGAGTAATGAAACACAATATCCTGTGCTTTCAAGATTAGCTAGATATATCTTGATGTTCCAATGTCAACCGTTGCATCAGAGAGCGTCTTTAGTCAGGGACGACAGCAGCTTGGAGACAACCGACACTCATTGGGAAGCAATGCAATGAATGTTCTAGTTTACCTTAGAGATTGGATTAGAGTGGAAAGAAGAATCCAAGGAATGGAACCGGAGTCGAACGACGAGCAGAAACTTGAAGAAATTATGTCTTCACGGGAGAACTCAGCAGAATCAAGTCCAATACATGATTTTCCCCCGTTGACTTTGACTATCCTATGCAAGTTCCTGTTAATATTAACATGAATGAGTTGAAAAAAAATGATGCATAATTTGTAGATTTTTCATTCATGTAAATTATAAATTTTGGATCATTTCGCAATCAATAAAATTCAAGATTCATTCACTCCTTAGTCCTTACTTTGTATTTTTTTCATTTAATGATTTAAATTATATTTTTAGTTTAAATTAAAAACTTATTTCTAATATATTATTAATTTACTATCAAGTATTATTAATTTATTATATTAAGTAGCATATGTTTTGTATATTTGTGTATATATCTTCTATAGATGTGTATATTTAATGTATACATGTGTATATGTTTTATAAATTGTATATATATTGTTATATATATATATATATATATATATATATATATATATTGTAGTATATGTTTTATTTAAATTAGTACATATATATTGAATGGTGCGTATATATGTGTATATATCTTCTATAGACATGTATATTTAACGTATACATGTGTATATATTTTATAAATTAGTATATAACTATATATATATATATATATATATATATATATATATATATATATATATATATATATATATATATATATATATTGTATATATAATGTATATATATTGTAGTATATTTTATTTAAAGTAGTACATATATATTGAATGGTGCGTATATATGTGTATATATCTTCTATAGACGTGTATATTTAATGTATACATGTGTATATGTTTTATAAATTAGTATATAACTATATATATATATATATTGTAATGTATATATATTGTAGTATATGTTTTATTTAAAGTAGTACATATATATTGAATGATGCGTATATATGTGTATATATCTTCTATAGACGTGTATATTTAACGTATACATGTGTATATATTTTATAAATTAGTATATAACTATATACAATATATTGTACTATCTATATATGTTATAGTATATTTTATTTAAAGTAGTACATATACATTGAATGGTGCGTATATATGTGTATATATATTCTATAGACATGTATATTTAACGTATACATGTGTATATGTTTTATAAATTAGTATATAACTATATATATATATATATATATATATATATATATATATATATATATATTGTAATGTATATATATTGTTGTATATTTTTTTTAAAGTAGTACATATATATTGAATGGTGCATATATATGTGTAATTGTGTATATGTGTATAGATTTTTAAATTCTAATGTAGTATATACTATATATATAGTGTATATATATTGTTTAACTTATTTAAAATGTATATAGGTGGGTATATATAGTGTATATTGAAAAAACTTTTTTTTTATTTTTGATCGAATTTGACCGGATTTTTAATCGAGTTTGATCGTGTTTAGGTGGGCTTGACCGGATTGGGTTAAGTGGGCCGGGTTAGGGCTATTTTTAAAAAATTTACTGTTGAACCCAGACCAGCCCGGCCCACTTAACCCCAATCTGGACCCGGCTCGGCTCGGCCCACAACCCGGCTAAATTTAATGGGCCAGTTTTGGGTTGACCCGACCCGGCCAACTTAACACCCTTAGCTTAATAATCAATTATATTTTTAATGTATTTTTTGATATTTTAAGTTGTTAACTATTATAATTTATAATACTTTTTTGCCATTGTAATTTACTATTTTAAATTGTTAGGTATTGTTATTTATAATACTCTCCTTGTCTAAAATTTTGTGGCATTTTAATTATATTTAAAAAAAAATTGAATTTTTGTGATTTATAATATTTTTTCTTCTATTCTAATTTAAGTGACACTGATATAATTTTGAGAAACAACCAAGTATCATGATTGAAGTTAAGAAGCAGACATGTCTTAAATGACTCATAATAACTAATTAGAAGTGATATAACAAAATTGCTATAAAACTTGTGAAAAAAAATAATTGGGAATCATATAAGATATCGAGTTAATTTAAAATATCAAGAGTTAACTTATTTTTTTATAATTATTTTATCTTTTTAATTAAATATTACTAATTTTAATACTTAAATGACTTATAATAATTAATTAAGAGTGATATAGTAAAATTACCATTAAAGCAGCTGAAACAGACATGTCATAAATGTCTATTTTATTTTTTAATTAAACGTGATTGATTTTCTAATATGTTAGAGTCAATCAAATATCACAATTGAAGTAACGAAGAAGACATGTTTTAAATTACTAATAATAACTAATTAAAAGTGATATAGCAAAATTGCTATAAAAATTGCTTGTGAAAAAAATTAAGTGGACCTCGTATAAGGTGTCAAGGTAATTTAAAATATTAAGAGTTAATTTATCATTTTATATTTATTTTATTTTTTTAATCAAATATTATTATTTTTTAATACATAGATGACTTAAAATAATTAATTAGGGATGAAATAGTAAAATTACGATTGAAACAGCTAAAGCAGATATGTTATAAATATTTATTTTACCTTTTTTTATTAAATATTATTATTTTTTTAATACGTAAATGACATATAATAATTAATTAGGAATGATATAGTAAAATCATGGAGGAAACAGGTACGTCGACGAAGAGGTGCTTGCTTCTTCACGCTTGTATATTATATATTACTTTACTATTATATATAAGAGAGAATAGAATTTTTTGGTAGTCCTCACATGATTTTTTTTGTTCTCTTATACCCTTAATTGAATTTTTTATTACTTTGCAAGTTAACACACATTTTAGTAAATTTTAAAAAATTTAAGGGTTTTTACATGCCACTAAAAATGAAAAAGGTGATAGTGGGCCCCATAAAGCATACTCCTACATATTTGAGTCTTTATTTTTGAAAATTTTTAGGGTGGATGAGACTTAACCAACCAAAGTTGTGTGAATCACTTTATCCCACACTTTATCCCTTTTTAATTCCGTTTTCTCTCTTATTTTTTTTTCCTATTCCCTCCGTTTAATAATATTTATTCATTATTAACTTGATATGTAATTAAAAAATAATAAATAATAAGAATAATTTTACTTTACCGTATTTGAATATTATAAAATTTAGTTCTTTAGTAAAGAAATTGAGTAAAATAAATAAAAATGAGTAAATTATTATCGATTTTTCAAACTAAACAAGTACTATTAGATATATATGTTTTAGTAACATGGACAAGTATTGTTGGATAACAGAAGTGATAAATTTGGAATTGTATTTGATATAATTTTTGTAAAAAATATTTAAAATAATGTTAATACGTGAATTTACTTAATTAAAGCATCAAAAGTGAAAAATGAGTTGAAAAAAAATATTGTAATCTATTTTCTAAATTTGGATGCACCTTCAAGTTGGATTAGAAATTTTCATTGTTAAATACTAATTTTAAATAAAATAAAAAGTTATTTCAAAAAAATCAGAATTTTATTAATTTGCAAAACCTTATATGTGAAATTAGCTTACGCATAAGTCATAACACATATAAGGTTTGGAAAAAATCGGATAGAGACACATACAAAATATTATTACAGTAATTATCATTTTCCATTTTCTATCCAAATTTAGAAAATAGGTTATAACATTTCTTTTTTCAACTCATTTTTCACTTTTCATGTTTTATTTAAGTAAATTCATGTATTAACATTATTTTAAATCATTTTTACAAAAAAACTACATCAAATACGACCAAATTTATTGTTTCTATTGTCCAATAATACTTATTTATGTTATTCAAAAATACATTGTCTAATAATAGTTGTTCAATTTAAAAAATCAATAATATTTTACTCATTTTTACCCATCTTACTCAATTTCTTTACTAAAAAGGGCAGCTCGGTGCACTAAAGCTACTGTTATGCGCGGTGTTCGAAAAAGGGTCTCACCACAAGGGTGTATCGTATGCAGTCTTACCTTGCATTTCTGCCAAAGTCTGCTTTCAAGGCTTGTCTGTGACCTCCTGATCACATGATATAATAAAATTATTTTTAATATTTATTATTTTTTAATGATATATCAAATTAATAGTGAACAAATATTATTAGACGAAAGAAGAATTAAAAAATGAGACAGAAAATGGAATAAAGAAGGATAAAGTGTGGGACAAAGTTAATGTGGGACCCATATTTCCACTTGTCAAGCAAAGGGTGGAGACTCACTCAACTTTTGTTGGTTGAGCCTCACCCACTCTAAAATTTTCCTTTATTTTTTTTCGAAAATGTTATTGAACTTTATATTTGATCTTAACAATTAATTATAAACACATAAATAGTTATTCTATTGTTCAATTTCTATCCTGAAAATATTTTTCTTATAATATTATTTGTTGATGTTATTTATCATGTTTAATTTGCAATTTAAATTTTTAGTTATTGATTAATAAGTATAGTTTATTTTATTTTAATTTTATCTGTAATTTTATATTGTACATGACGACAAACATAAGTAATCAACAAAAATTTCATTTATATAAATTATATTTTAAACTAAAGAATAACCATAATTAAATTTATTATTGTTAAATACTTTTAAAATGTATCAAAAATACTAGTTATAATCCTTTCATTTCAGTCAAAAAAAAAATTCATAACATGATAGTTAGTTAATCTAATTTTATGTGCGCACATTTTTAATATAAAATTTACCTGATAAATGATCATATTAAAAATAAATAATAAATATTATTTTTGTATAGATTTTGAAAATGCTGCGAGAAAAAGGTAGTTAAAGAAATTATAATTTCATCTCCTAATAATTTATGATAAAAGCTCAATTTGAATAATCAGAGATCAGAAACTCAAAAGATTTCAGTAAAATAGAAATTAGAACTTTTAAAAAAAATATTATCCTTTAACTTTTCAATACCATTTTGTACTGTACTATTTTAAAACTCCTTAAAAACTATTACACTGATGATACAAAAAAATAAAAAAAATAAGAAATAAAATAAAATAAAAAATATCTATAAATTTATTTTTTAAATGTTAGTTTGGGCCCAGGCTTAGCCCGAGCTAAATGAAACTAGTACTTATATATAAGAGAGCAATAAACCTTGGTAGTCCTCACAAGGCTATTTTAGTAATTTTAATTAGTTTGTTAGTCCAATAAAATTATGATATGTAGTTGATATAGATAAAACTATTTTATTTTTTTGTTTCGCCAAATGAAACTTTCTATGTGGTGTGTCATAATATGAGAAATCATTATTGAATTTTTCCTTGAATTTTTAATAGTTCAACTATTTTGTTTTTAAAAAAAAAAGAAAATTAGAAGGAAATTACAAAATGAGGAAACAAATCTTCACCAATTAGGTGAGAGTTAAAGCTGACAATCAGCTGAATTATTTAGATTCCTCTGTTGTTTAACTGATCGATAAATCTCTTAACTAATTGTATAAGGTTATATTTATTTATGATAGACTGAGTATGGTTCTCAATATTTGCTAATTACTTTTTATGAATTGAATAAAAAAATTTATGGACAATTGTATCTTGCTTTTGAAGTTATCGATAAAATATTTCAAATATTGAAAGTTGAAATTATTGATAAAATTAAAAATGAAGGTAGTGGTATCAATTAAGATCAGATTATTTTTAAAATATCTTTTTTGATTATTTAGAATTAATATTCTTAGGCATAAACTAAATATAAAGAACTAATAGATTCTCGAGGTTCATTTTGATGAACTTAGTTTTTTTTCCTTAATTAAAGTAAAACAAAGCTGAAATTACCATGTTAACTAAATTAAATTCTTGCCACGTTAAATTATGAATAAAATTAAGACTTTATAAATATCTAAAAAAATATATTTCTATTTATATTTATAGAATATATGTTCATAAATTCATAAAAATATTAATGTTTTTCATTTTATGATCTTTGTGAGTTATAATTATTTTATATATTTAATCATATTATAATAAAAAATATTAAATTACTTGAGTTTGGGTACGAGCTTAGCACGGGCCTTATACAACTAGTATGTATAATAAAGATGAGGGAGAATTTATTTTAGTGTTGTATTCTCTTGGTCCAAGTATTGTATATTATTGTTTTGATACACGTAGTAAGAAATAACAAAATAATTTTATTATATCACTATTTGAATATAATAAAATTTATATCTAAAAAAATATATTGAGTGATAAATATTATTTAATAACAAGAATAAAATATTTAAAAATAAATTAATGATCAATTAATTTTTTAAATTAAATAAGTATTGTCAGATATTTAAAAATAGTATAATGAACAACTATGATGGACGAAGGGAGTAATTATTCGTAGCTCTTATTAAAATTGCATTATATGCAATAAAATCTCTTTTACTTGCAATATTTAAAAATAAGTAATTAAGTTTTAAGAATAATCTTATCCTATAATTTTTTCAATAAAAAATATTTTTATTATATTTAAAGTATAAATTAATTTCGACCTAAATAAATATAAATTCAATCTAAATATGATATGAATATGGTCCAATTAATTTTGGAGAAAGAACAGAAACGACACTTCAAATTAAAATATTCCACGAAAATGGACATGAAATATAAATTTCGCTTTCTAGCCATCTTCTCATCATGTTTCTGCTTCGTTCCACCCGGTCAAAACACACCTGCTCATCAGCTAACCATATGGTAATGTCGAAAGACTTGAAACCAACATTTGAAAAAAATCTTGTTTCTCCCTTGTCTTTCAATTTGTTGGCTTGTTTTATATCGTTTCTACATGTCTTCTATACAGCTTTTATACATATCTTATACATATAAAAATTCTATACGAAAATTATATAGTTTCGATACACAATTTATATAATAGTTGTATTTTTTTTACACATTTTGTACAATAATTATATAATTTTTATACACTTTCTATATATATTTTAACAATATACATATTTGATAGAGCTATACAATTTCTATACATATATCTTATATAGATACATATTCTATATAACAATTATACCATTTTTATATAATTATATTTAATTATTATTTTTAAACAATTAAAAAAATAGATTTTTTTAAGTTAAAAAATTTATAGCTAAAAAGAAATAAATATTTTTAAAAGAGTCAAATGATCCAAGTTGAAAATTATATTTGTATTATATAGGATGTATGAATTATATCTGAACTATATAGATTAAAATAATTCAAATTAAGAAATAACTATAAAGTGGAAATAATATAAGAACTTACCATTTTTTGAAAAAAAATATTAAATTTAAGGTATTTATTTTAAAAAGTGTTGGACAGTGTCTTTTTTTCCCATTTAACTTTTGTGTGTCTATAGGCCCAACATCAGATGAATGACGTTTTTATTCTACTTTACTTTCAACAGTTTAGGACATTTTTGTTCCTCCAAATTTCTCGCGAATTTTCTAGAATCCTCTTCCAACCCTGTCAAACATTAAAATAAGAACATCCTAGATTACACTAGAGTTGCACAAATTCCTTTAAATAGAATAATACTTTGCACCTTGTTCGCTCATCATCAGCAACTGCAATCTGCAAAGTCATCAGACAAATCAAAGTCCAGTTTCCAGCCTTTGTTTTCTTCACTAAAAAAAAAAACACAATGTCCTTAATCCCAAGTTTTTTCGGTGGTAGTAGGAGCAACGTCTTCGACCCATTTTCCCTCGACCTTTGGGATCCCTTCGAAGGCTTTCCAACTTCAACCACTCTCGCCAACATCCCATCATCATCTGCTCGCGAAACCTCTGCTTTTGCAAATGCAAGAATCTATTGGAACGAGACCCCAAAAGCACAACTATTCAAAGTGGATGTTCCGGGATGAAGAAAGAGGAAGTGAAAGTAGAAGTGGAAGAAGGAAGAGTGCTACAGATAAGTGGTGAGAGGAGCAGAGAGCAAGAAGAGAAGAATGAGCAAGTGGCATCGTATGGAGAGGAGTAGTGGCAAGTTTGTAAGGAGATTCAGGTTGCCGGAGAATGTTAAAATGGTGGAAATTAAGGCAGGGATGGAGAATGGAGTGCTTACTGTGACTGTTCCGAAAGAAGAGCAGAAGAAACCTCAGGTGAAGACGATTGATATCTCTGGTTAAAATTATTAACAGCCATGTGTTTAATGTAATGGGGAGGTTAAAGCTTTTAATCTGAATTTATATGTGATTCTGTATAATTGTCTATTCGGAGTCTTTGATTTGTAATTTATGGGGAGGTTAAAGCTTTTAATCTGAATTTATATGTGATTCTGTATAATTGTCTATTCCTGTTTGTTGGTCTTTAATCCAGAGATTAATAGAATAATAAGCAACGTTTCATTGTCATTTAGTAAGTTTTTTGCAGCTGTTACTCAATTTCCTTTCTTCATGTTAAATTCCTTGTTTGAATGAAATCACTTTAACCTATTTCTTGTCTGAATTCTTGAACTCTTTCTACCGAATTTGACCTCTATGTAAGATCTCAAATCAAACGTAATTTATGATATCCTCGCTGGAAGGTAGGGGAAGGTAAATGGGGGAGAGAATTACAATGTGTTGAATTGAATACTCAACAACAAGATGGAAGTTTGGGTAATTAACCAACTAAGTTACTAATTTTCTAATTTATATATACTACCACATCTGGTATTGTACTGTTATGTTCTCATGGATGCGGAAGCATCAAGTTTTGATGATTTTATTTTTGATATGATAGTTCTTTAAAAAAAGATGATGCCTTTTATCACAGTGCAAATTTACGATCGTGGTGATACCTATTCAACCCTCCATGATAGATGATTCAAAAGTTAATTTCAAATATAATATTTCGTTGTATAGAAGCAAGAGAAGATAAGAATAGAATAAACCTAAATAAATCTCTCAAAATCCAATCCAAATATGATATCCAATTCTATAGAATTGTTTAGAAGTGAAAGAAATAAGAATAGAATAAATTTGAATAATCTCCAATACATTAACGAAGTAGTACAGTCATGGCTAAAACTTAGATAATTTCAGGTGTGATAGTTACTAAATACAAATCATTAAATATTGAAATCAAAGAAAAGGTTTTAAGTATTCCCAATGTAGAAACAACATAAAAATAAGAGCTCTCGATTAAAATAAGTTATTTTTTAAACCAGTTCATCAAAGTAATATATTTTTTTTAAAAAAAGTTAACGGATCAAAATAGCTGTTAATGATGTTAAAATAGAAAATCATTACTGACAGTATCAAAATCGGTACTATGAGTAACGAGACTCTGCGACTCTGCAACTCCGTCATATCAGAATTTTTGTACAAATCTAAAGTTAAATTTGTTATCGTCAATTACGTTTTAGCTTTAAAATATTACTCCAAGTAATGATACTATCAAATCAAACTCTGTGGCGTCAAAATTTTTCACAACGTTAAAATCAAATAACATCATTAAAAAATATTAAGTATGTACAATAACAACAACAATAACAACAATATTAATATACATGCGTAATCTGAATCTGAGAAAGAAATATACATAATTTTATTTTTATCTTATGAAGAATGAGAGATTATTTTCAATAGACTCGTGAGTCAAATGCAGAGGCAGAGTTGTCTTTGGATCGGAGATTTATTCAGACCCCTTTTGATGAAAAATTATACCCCCCACATACATATGTTAACTTTAATGTCAAAAATTCTGACGCCACAGTGTTTTGAGTTGATAGTATCGTTACTCGGAGTAACATTTTAAAGCTAAAACGTAATTAAAAGTAACGAATTTAACATCAGATTTGTACAAAGATTCTGATGTGGCAGAGTTGCAGAGTCTCATTACTCGTAGTAACATTTTATGTCAAAAATGTTACTGACAGTAACATTTTATGTCAAAAACATTACTGACAGTAAGGTTTTATGTAAAAAAACGTTACTGACAGTAACGATTTCTATTTTAACGTCGTCCACAACTCTTTTTGGTCCATTAATTTTTTTTAAAGCATAATACGTTATTTGAAACAACGTTTATACTAGTTTGGTAAAAAAATTTAAAAATATATTACTTTGGCGAATTGATTTAAAAAAATAACTTATTTTGGTTCAGGGATAGAGGAGATTTCAGAAAACAATAGCAGCTACCTCAAATATCTAAAGATGCTAACACCGAAGGGATTACAGAAATCAATATCCAGAAGTCGTCGAATTGATATCTACATGTAAAGTTCGACCATCTTAAACAATTATACATTTTGCACTCATGAAAATCACCCTACTCTAACTGAATAATCAAGTCTAACAGTCATAAGAATATTATAGCATAGTTCAAGAAATTCTCAACATAGCAAAATCAAATAACAGTTAGTCAAGTACTTAATAAATAATACAAAGTCGATACTTACACCTTACTTAATCGAAATCAGGAATGAATGCAATGCATGTGTTGTGTGCATTCTATCGAGCAACGACTTCAAGGTCAGGACCTATGGGGACTCACAAGGTCCATGTACTGTGTAGACGTGCACTTCAATCTCAATAAATATTTGTGTAAACGTGCATTCTGACTCCAATAATAGATAATAATGTGTAGGTGTGCACTTCGCCCCATATGTAATGCAAGGCATGACATGCATTTCCGATCCCAAATCAACAATAACGTTAAGCAAATCATTTCATGTCTTGCCGAATAAATAGCAATTTCAAAATCAACTCAACTTATCAAGTGAGAGTATTCTCATTAGCTAGCTTTTTCAACAATTCATTTATCATAGCAAATTAGTTCATCGGATTAGCAAATAGAGAAAACAGTTTAAAACGTACAATTAACTTATTTTAACTCCTAAAATACTATTTGTACCCGCATAAATACTCGTCACTTCACTTATACGGGATCTCTATTTTTCATTTTTCTCATTACCCATGACTAATAAATAAATACTTTAAAAAAGAATCTAAAAAAGTCTCAACTTACTTCAAATCGAAATTTAATCGTCAAATATAAATTTTTTCTTTCATAAAACTTCTAAACGGTCAACATCTGTTCAAATACATAATTTTAAATTCAAAAATTCTCTAAAACTCAATTTCTCTAACCTATGAAATCTGAAGCAATATACGAATAAACAAAACAGTAATCTGCGGTTCATTCAATTACCTAAAACTATTAGGGGTCGTTTGGTAGAGTGTATTAAAATAGTAATGCATGCATTAGTTTAATGTGTATTAGTAGTACCTTGTTTGGTATAACTTTTTGCCCATTAGTTATACTCTATTGTGTATTGAAGTGTGTATTACTAATACCTCAAAATTCATGACATTAGTAATGCAATGGATCTAATGCATGCATTAACATGCTTAAAGACCCTATTACCCCTCAAAAAAATTTCCGCATCCTTTTCCAACATATATATTGAGGGTATTATGTAAAAAAAAAAAAAAAAAAAAATTTAGAAATTATGTAATTCATATTTTTTTTAATACATCAAACGAAACATTGCATAAGAAAAATACAAGTATAACTAATGCAAGCATAACTAACACAAGTATTACTAATATAAGCACTACTAATACACTATATTTTATATTATTTTTATACACTTTACCAAACGATCCCTTAAATATGTAAAAAAAAATTACGTAATCATTAGCCATCGTTTACAAATTGTTGGCTGCTATTACAACAACAACAGGCCCAGTGTTTACAAATTGTTGGCTACTATTGACCGGGTACAAAAATTAAAGGCAATGATTACAAAACTATAGACTACCACTATTTTAAATTCAATAATTAATGATAAAGGTATCCAGAAGATATTTCTTTCATCTCATTTTATGTATCGTTTTTTGATCGAGCACGAAATTTAAAAAAAAATGATAATTTTGTAAAATTTATAAAATTATTTCTCTTAGAATTTACTTTTTAATTATCGTTTTTTATTAAGTGAGACCTAATAAAGATAAAATGAGAATGTTGCCAATAACTAATTACCAATTAAGGAAAAATAATATTTGTTTTGGGACAAATAAAAAAAAAGAATAACGACATATAAAATTAAATGAAGGGAGTAACTCATCTGTCAACTTTTAAGAATCCACACGGTCTCACTTTTACTTACATATTTTCAGAGTGTTACTTACATATTTTCATAGTAACACTCTAGAATTTTTTTTACCCTAATTGGCATAATTATATACGCAGCATACTATAGGAACAATTCCATAAGGAAAACCATCACGAATCTCTACGAACTCGTGAAGAAAAAAATGAAAAGATAACACTGCAATCGTCTTTTTCCTCTTTTACTCGACCTTATATGATGGTACTATTATTATTAATTTTTTAATAGTAAAGATATAATATCTCTCTTAAAGATATAACTGAATTATATACCATTTCAAAACACAACAGCACTCTCACACTAGGAGGTGTATTTCACACTCGTCATATCATTGTCACATCATCATCACGTCAAAAAATAATTTTTAAAAAATATAAACTTGTTAATTTACATTATATTTTTCTTTAAAAAAAATACCCTTCTAATCTTCTTCTACCTCCCTCGCCCTCCACCCTCCTCCCCCCGCCCCCCCGCCCCCCAACCTTTTTTCATAATCAGTGAGCGAATCCCTCCCTCCCAAACCATCGTTCTTCCTCCTCCTTCAACCCCATCCCATCCCATTTTTTTTCTTCTGCAACCTCCTTCCCACCCACTCCATGGAACCCAACAATTCTTCTTTCTCAAATCTCCTTCAATTTCTCCTCTCTTTATTCCCAACAAGCCACTAAAAACTCTAATTACCTTCATGTTTACCGACATAATTGAATAAATTGGTCGAATTAAGTAACTAGGTAAGTAAACTCAATAATATCACCATAATAATTCAAGCTAAACTCATTCTTGATGGCATCAATCTTAGTGATAGTATTTCTGTCAATAATATTTATTTGATGGTGGATTTGATATCGAGAAGTTGAAATTTAATGTTGAATTGGCTACAGAGATACAGAGAATGATTTTCTTGATTGATAATTTTTTATTAATTTGGAGAGAGCTTTGAAGCCTCGTACTGAAATAAAGGTTAGGGGTAAGAATGAAGAAGGAAAAAGGAAAACGAGGACTTATTTTTTAATATTTTTAATTATATAATATATAAATAGTGGGGTCACTTATTTTTTCTTAAGAAAATGTGCTTTAATTTTTTTCTTTTTTTTAATGCCACGTCAGTATTATAAAGGGTCATATTAATTCCCTTGAAAGTTGTTTGGGGGTAAAATAATTATCCGTAAAGTTAAAGGTCTAAAGTAAGTTGGATGGACAAGTTCAGGGATGTTTTTATGTCTTTTCTCATTTTTTAAATCCTTTCCACTTAAGTTTATTCTTATAAATAGGTCTCAATAAATTTACAAAAAATGTCAATATGGACCATTAACCACTGACTAAAATAATATCTAAAATACCTAATAGATCCTCGCATATTACTTGAAACCTTAAGAAATAAATCAAATATGTTTTTTGACTAAAAAGTATATTCGGACCCATTGAAAATATTTTGACGCTAATCTGAGGTCGTCTTGATCAAAGATTGATCATGATCGGGCTTAACTTTATTAAAATTTTAAAAAAACTCAATCAATGACTTAAATCACCTCCGAACACCTCAAGGGGCGACACTATCCATCTCTGTATGTCATAAATTACGTCTAAACACTATGAGGAGGGGGGGGGGGTTAAAATAAGACAAATTTATAAAGCGATTTGCAGGGTTGTTACATCATCCACCACTAAACATCATCCACCACTAAACAAACATTCTTCCTCGAACGTAAAGAGAAAGAAGGTACCTAGGCTGTCAAAGAGATCAGGTATATCTACTCCGCATGTCGAACTTAACCTCCCAAGTGACTTTCTCTATGGGACAACGCCTTCACTGTACCTCCACAGAGGTTATCTACTTGGATCTCAACTTCCTAACCTGCCGATCCAGAATAGCTATAATCTCTTTTTCAAATGTCAGATTCTAATTCAAACTCACCGAGTCCCACCAATAACATGTGAATAATCCGAATAGTACCTTTTTAACATGGAAACATGAAAAACTAGATGCATAGCTGAAAGATCTGGTGGCAAAGCCAACTCATAAACCACTGGCCCAACACGCTAAAGAACCTCAAAAGGGCCTATAAACCTCAAACTAAGCTTTCATTTCTTCCCAAACCTCATCACACCCTTCATAGGTGATACCTTCAACAGGACTCTCTCACCCTGCATGAAATCCAAGTCGTGAACCCTCCTATCCGCATAAATCTTACGTCTACTCTGAGCCACCAAGAGCCAATCCTAGATCAATCTCACTCAGTCCATCGAATCTCTCAACAAATGTGCTCGAAGGTCTAACCTCAAAAGAATCAAATCAGCCAACTGGGGATCTATACTTTCTACCATTTAAAGCCTCGAATGAAGCCATTTAAAAACTACAATAGTAGCTATTATTATAGGAGAACTCCACTAAGG
Organism: Capsicum pubescens; assembly: GCA_030864215.1. Taxonomy (NCBI): domain Eukaryota; kingdom Viridiplantae; phylum Streptophyta; class Magnoliopsida; order Solanales; family Solanaceae; genus Capsicum; species Capsicum pubescens. The sequence continues at coordinate 71,795,244 of CM061548.1, read as the reverse complement.
ATAAAAATTGCTCCCAATGACCTCCAAAATCCATCACACAAGCCCACAACATGTCCTCCAACACCTGAGTAGTCCGCTCTGACTGGCCATCCATCTGTGGATGAAATGTTGTACTCATATCCAACTGAGTAACCAACTCCCGCTGTAAAGTACACCAAAAGTTTAAAGTGAAATGAGTACACTATCTGAAATGATAGAAATAGGCACTCCATGCAATCAAACTATCTCATGAATGTAGATCTTAGCTGATTTCTCTACATTATAACTCATTTTCACAGGCACAAATGGGTTGATTTGGTCAATTTGTCCAAAATCACCCAAATAGAATAAACCTTCCCAAGGTTTGAGACAACCCAACTACAAAATTCATGGTGACACGCTTCCACTTTCACTCGAGAATGGACATCCTCTGAAGCAAACCATTTGATCTTCGGTGCTCATATTTCACCCGCTGGCAATTCAAACACTGAGCTACAAACTCTGTAATATCCCTCTTCATCCTACACCACTAGTATTATTGTTTTAGGTCATGATACATCTTCATTTCTCCTGGATAGATGGAATACCATGAACAATGGGCCTCCTCCATAATAGACTTAGTCAAATCACCCACTCTAGGAACACAAATCCACCTTTCAATCCTAGAAACACCCTCCTGAGCTGAAATTGCATTCTTAGCATCATCTCACATAACCTTATCTCTAATAACACACACATTTTCATCTTTAAACTGATGATCTCGAATCTGCTCTATCAATAGAGACCTCATCTCTATGCATGCAAGAACTCTACCTAACTCCGAGATATCAAGACACACAAAACTGTTAGCTATCTGTTGAACCTCTTTGGCTAATGGTCGTTTCTCCACACTCAACAATGCAAGACTACCCATACTAACTGTCTTCCTACTCAAGGAATCCACTACTACATTAGCCTTGTCTGGATGATATAGGATAGTCATATGATAATCTTTCAATAATTTCATCTACCTATGCTGTCTCAAGTTCAACTTCTTTTGCTTGAAGCTATACTGAAGGCTGTGATGATGAGTGTACACCTCTTAATGAACTCCATACAAATAGTGCCACCACAACTTCAATACGAATATAATCGTTAGTAACTCTAAATCATGGGTAGGGTAATTTCTCTCATGCGGCTTCAATTGTCTGGACGCATATATTATTACATTATTTTTCTGCATTAAGACACCACTCAAACCAATACCATAAGCATCACAAAACACAGTAAAACCCTCATCTTCTATAGGTAGGGTCAAGATAGGAGATAAAGTCAACAAAGTCTTGAGCTTTTGTAAGCTCTCCTCACACTTATTTGACCACTGAAAACCATATTTTTTTAGTCAATCAAGTCATAGGAGCTATAATAGAAGAGAAACTCAGCACAAACCGCCCGTAATAGACTGCCAGCCCAATAAAACTTCGAATATCCGAATGTGAAGTAAGTCATGACCAGTTTTCAACCGCCTTAACCTTGGCTGGATCGATAATAATACCATCTTTGGACACCACGTGCCCGAAGAATGCCAAAGAACTGATTCAAAATTCACATTTTGAAAACTTGGCATATAACTTCTCATCCCTCAACCTCTGGAGTATGATCCCCAGATGTTTTGCATGATCCACCTCGCTCTTAGAATACACTAAAATGTCATCGATGAACACTATAACAAGAGAATAAAAAATATATAGGTAACATACTATAGGAACAATATAAGGAAAACCACCATGAACTAATCTAGAGATGCAGATTTCTCTACGAACTCGTGAAGAGAAAACAAAAAGATAACACTGCAACCGTCTTTTTCCCCTTTAGCCCGACCTTATATGATGTTACTGTTATTATTAAAATTTTAAATTTTTCCTGCTTATGTTTATTTTTATATATAGATATCAAGAAATTTTAAGAAAAATATTGATTTGATCCATTAATCACCAACTAAAATAATATTTAAAATATTTCATAGATCCTCGGATATTACTCAAATCACGAGAAACAAACCAAATTTGTATTCATACATATTTTCATAGTAGTACTCTAGTAGATATTTTACTCTAGTTGGCATAACTATATAGACAACATACTATAGGAAAATTTCCATAAGGAAAAACATCACGAACTAGCCTAGAAATGTCGATATCTCTATGAACTCATGAAGAGAAAATGAAAAGGTAACACTGCAATCGTCTTTTTCTCTTTTTTTTCTTGACCTTATATGATGTTACTATTATTATTAACTTTTTAAATCCTTTCCACTTACGTTTATTCTTATACATAGGTCTTAAGAAATTTAAGAAAAAAGTCAATTTTTATCCATTAAGCACCGACTAAAATAATATTTAAAATATCCAATAGATCCTCGCATACTACTCAAAACCTCGAGAAACAAACCAAATATGTATTTTTACTAAAGTGTACATTCCAAACCTATTGAAAACACTAAGACATCTGAGGTCGTCTCGATCAAAGATTGATCATGATCGAGCTTGACTTAAATCGCCTCCGAATACCTAAGGATTGACACTGTCCATGTCACGACTAAAAAATTGATAGGTCAGGATGACACTTGTAGTGGCGAACCTTGAAAAGTAAGCCTCTCACCCAAACTGATACACACGGGGAAAAGACAGAAATATCCCCAAGTTAAGGCTTCTAGAACAAAATCGAACCACATAGATATAATAAAAGCGGAAAGAATAAAATCAACACATGCAACCATAACTCTTAAAATTTGGTGTCAACAGTATAGAACTACTAATATAATTCCGAAGTCAAATATATTAGAAAAATAACCACAAAGGAAAAGATTTGTCTCAGAACACTAATAAAGACATAACTAGTACAGAAAGATACAAGTAAGCTCCAAACGCAGCTACCTTGAGAAATCTGAAGGCGCCCAAAATAAATCAGTCTGAGGTGCACCCGAACCTAAAGCTGCACCGAAAGAGTGAAGTAAGAGTGAGTACGGTCCACTTGTACTAAGTAGGTATCATAGGTCGACCGAAAAAAGTAGAAAATAAAAGCATACAAAATACACACAAGGGCACGTCACCTGTAATCAAAAAATGTCTCATAATGGTAGCCTACACCGCTTGAACTAACAATTTTAATTTATCAGATATATTAAAATAATACATCAAGATAGAACACAAGTATACATTATGTCACATATAAGTAGAACAAGGGAGAACATGTTGATACAAGATAATCAAATTCAAGTAAAGAAAGGTAAGACAAATACATAGATGACAAGTGAATATGACAATACAACACAATATAAATACAATAAAGTAAGTGCAATGTATATGATGATGATGATGGTGATGCACGAGGTCATCTCACAACCTTCGAAATCATTGCTCAATCCCCGTGTGCACCTACGGAGCTAAAGATTCTCGACGTAAGACCCATGGAGGGTTCGTCAACCCATATACAATCCACATATCTAATATTTCCTTTTCAGCATATTTATCGGAAATAATTTTATAAGGTGTTACGATATCTCCTCCCCAACACATCACTTAGGGAGGGTTTTAAAAAGGTGTCGCCAGTGTTACTCAGGTGTTGCCATGGTGGTACCAATGTTTCATAAATAAGTATGATATGATGATGTAATGCTCACAATCAATTACAATGAGTATTTCCGCAACCAACCATATGATATATTTCCAAAATCAACCACAATGATATATGTGAGTTAATATCCACTTATTATTTCAGTTTCATTCATGAATTTCCACATGTCTCATATACCAACAAGTATGAATATATCACAATACACCAGTGGTACCACATTAGATATTTCAACAACACAATACAATTATTCATATGTATTTAGGGCTATCAACATCACATATGACCCCACACAGTTACACACATCACATAATATCTCAATTTCGACAATTACATCGCATATAGGCCCCCACATAGGCATAACACATAGATAGCCATTTTTTATGACTAGTTCTCACCCTTAACATGCATTTTGTACCACCATTTACTACCCAATCCAGTTTGAAAGAGTTAAGTCATAACCTACCTTGAATGTCGAAATTGGTCCGCTGCACTTCGAACCCACAACCTTTCTTTTCACGAACAATCTCAAAATTAACTAAAATAAAAAATATAGAATCTACACGTCAAAACAAAGCCAACGAGACCCATATTGACTACTTTTAGTTCAGGGTCAAAACGGACCCTCGAAATAGATTTTTTTAAAAAAGGCAAAATCGTAACGTTACTTCAAAAATGTGTTTCCCACTTTTTTAGAAACCTACAGCTGAAATCCAAGTCAAATCCAGTAAAAAATGAGGTTCAAATAAAAGAAAAATTATTTTTAAGCTTTACTGGGTAAAATCTTTAAAATCCGGATTAAAATCAAGAATCAGAGTTGTTTTAAAGGTTAAATTGATGAAAAACTAGTTATTATAAGATTAAATATTATTCGAGTGAAAAAAAGTGAAACTGGGGTTTAAAATCAAGACCTAATATTTTTGAAATTTTGAGAAATTAATCAAGAAATTACTAAGAAAAGGGTGAATTCTTATCTTAAATCTTTAACAGAATTAAGAAATAGATGTTAATCTAGCTTCCCAATCTCCCACAAACTTCACTTTTAATCTCACACACTATTTTAGGGTTTAATTCTCAAGAGACAAGATGAAAAATGAGTAAAATGCGCAAAAAGGAGCGGAAAAGCTGTTTTTATATAAAAAAACTGCACAACACCATATTTTTCTTTATTTTAGTCCAACCCGGATTTTAACGGGGTGCTCGGAATTCGTTCAGAGTCAGATATATACAAACAAACTATGTAACCACACTAATTCGACGTTCCAAACTCAATGGCGATATCATTTTTGAGAAAATATTATTTTCACAAAGCTGACCCCCGAAATCTGAAATCACAATTTTTCAAACCGAGAGTCAAAATGAAATTTAGAAACCGTAAAATCACACTGAATATGTTACCACCCTAAAATTGACATTTTACTGGCGAAGTTAAATTTTCCATCTGAGGTCGTTTCAATCAAATGTGGGTCCCACACTCATATTTTTAATTTTTCCAACTTTCCGATCAATAGGTCGAAATGAGCTCAGGTGCACCAGGACCCAAACCAAAGGTCTACCTAGCCTAGAATCGATATTACGAAGTTGTTGTCGCAGTTCGTTTAGCCATCCGTCGCACGGATCAGTAGATATCCACATAAGTTCAAAATAAGGCTCTCGAAGTCATCAAAAATCACAATATCGCATAAATGGTACCAAAATACATCGAGAACCGTGTCAATTACCCCCACACTCCAAAAATATCATAATGCAACTACATAGAAGGGTAAAATAGTCAAATCTCATAAAATCACAAATTTCATATATTTCATTAAATTTTTAGGTTGTTACATTATCCATCACAAAAAATCTAGTTTGTCCTCGAACTAAGGCAAATAAATACCTGAATCAATGAAGAGCTGGGGATAGGAACTATGTATATCAGACTCAACCTCCCAAATGGCCTCATCTATAGGCTGATGTCGCCACTGAAACTTAATCACAGGGATAACTCTAGAGCGCAACCGCCTAACATCCCTAGACAAAATGGAGTCCGTCTCCTCAACAAAGAGCAACCGCTTATCTAACTGAATCGACTCCCAATGAATGACATGAGACTAATCAAGAATATAGCAGCAAAAAAAGAAATATGAAAAACTGGATGAACAACTGATAGATCAGGGGGAAAAGCCAACTCATAAGCCACATCACTAACAGTTCGAAGAATCTCAAATGGACCGATATACCTAAGGCTAAGCTTGCCCCTCTTCTTTCATAGGTGAAACTCGAAGGAAGACCCGATCACCAATACCAAATCTCAAGGCATGAAGTCTACGACCAGCATAACACTTCTGCCTACTCTAATCCGCTCTAAGTTTATCCTGAATGACCCGAACTCTATCTAAAGACTCACGAAGCAAGTCTGTACATCGAGGTCTCACCTCTGAAACATCAAACCATCCCACTAGGGAGCGACAACGCCTACCATACAACGCCACAAAAGGAGACATATCAATACTGGAATAATAACTATTATTATATGCAGACTCTACTAAAGCCAAATGTTGTTTCCACTGGCCACCAAAATCCATCATGCATGCGTGAAGCATATCCTTCAATACCTGGATAGTTCGCTCTGACTGACAATCAGTCTGGGAGTGAAACCCTGTACTGAGATCCACCCGAATGCCCAACTCATTCTAAAAAGTCTTCCAAAGTGAGATGTGAAAACAAGACCTCGATCTGAAATAATAGACACCGGCATACCATGAAGATGCACAATCTCATGAATGTAGATACGGGTCAACCTCTCAGTACTGAATGAGACCTGAACGTGAATAAAATGAGCTGACTTGGTCAATTGGTCCACAATGATCCAAACACTGTCAGAACCATAAGATGTACGAGGTAAACCAGTCACAAAGTCCACGGTGATCCGTTCCTTCTTCCACTCGGGAATGGGCAACCTCTGAAGCAATCCTCCAAGTCTTATATGCTCGGCTTTCACTTGCTGACAGCATAGGCAACGAGCCATAAAATTCACTATATCTCGCCTCATACTAGCCCACTAGTAGTGTTGTCTCAAATCACGATATATCTTAGTCACACCTGGATGGATGGAATATCTAGAACAATGGGCCTCCTCCAACATCAACTAATCTAATAACCCACTCTTGGCACACAAACTTGGCCCCCAATCCTTGAAACTCCATCTGAATCAAGTGAGGCTTTCTTAGCCTCCCCACTCAATACCTTATCTCGAATCAACCTCAATCCAACATCATCAAACTGATGAGCTTGAATCTGCTCCATCAAAGAAAATCTAGCCTTCACAAATGTTAAAACACGTCCAGGTGTCAAAATATCAATCCTAACCACCTGGTTAGCTAAAGACTATACCTCTAAGGCCAAAGGCCTCTTTTAGGTCAAAAGATGCGCTAAGCTACTTATGTTAGTCGACTTTCGGATCAAGGCATCTGGAACTACATTATCTTAGCCAGGATGGAAGAGAATAGTCAAGTCATAATCCTTAAGAAACTTAAGCTAACGACATGGCCTCATATTAAGATCTCGCTTTGTGAAGAAGTATTGAAGACTACAATGATCTAAGAAGATCTCAGAACAGACTCCATATAAGTAGTACCTCCATAACTCAAGGCAAACACGACTGCGCACAACTCCAAATTATGGGTAGGGTAATTTCTTTCACAAGGCTTCAACTGACGAGACACATAAGCAATCACCTTGCCCTCCTGCATCAACACAACACCTAACCCAACATCTAAAGAATCACAAAAGATGGTAAAACCCACACCCACCCTGGGCAAAGTCAAGATATGAGGGAAGTCAACAAATCCTTGAGCTCTTAAAAGCTCGCCTCATAAGCATTGAACCATTGAAAAAAACTTCTTCTTGGTCAACTTAGTTAGTGGAGCTGCAATGGATGAAAAACCCTCAATAAACGTCGATAATAACCTGCTAAGCCAACAAAACTTTGAATCTCGGAGGGCGAAGTATGTCTATCCCAATAACGAGCCACTGCTACCTTGGTTGGATTAACCATAATACCTTTCTTAGTCACTTAATGACCCAAGAAAGAAATAGACTCCAACCAAAACTCGCACTTAGAGAACTTAGCATACAATTTCTCATTTCTCTATCTCTGAAGCACAATCCGCAAATGCTCCTCATGCTTGACCTCACTCTTGGAATAAAACAAGATATCATCTATAAATACAATAATAAAGGAGTCAAGATACAGTCGAAACACCCAATTCATCAACTCCATGAAAATGGCAAGGGCATTGGTCAACTCGAAGGACATGACCAAGAACTCATAATGACCATATCGAGTCTAAAAAGTTGTCTTCAGAATATCCAAAGCTTTAATCCTCAACTGGTGATAACTGAACCTCAAATCAATTTTAAAAAACATAGCAGCACCCCAAAGCTAATCAAGAAGATCATCAATGCGAGAAAGAGGATACTTATTCTTAACCGTCATCTTATTTAACTGTCGATAATTAATACACATCTGTATAGACCCATTCTTTTTCTTCACAAACAAGACAGGTGCACCTCAAGATGAAATACTAGGTCAGATAAATCCCTTATCCAATAATTCCAGCAACTGATCCTTCAGTATTTTCAACTCATCTGGGGTCATCCTATAAGGAGAAATAGAAACATGCTTGGTTCCCAGCTCAACATCAATAGCAAAATCAATATCCTTATTCGGAGGTATACCAAGCAAGTACGTAGGAAACACATCCATAAACTCATGGACAATATGGACAGAATCCAAGAAAAGAGGCAAAACAACACTAGTGTCACGAATATGAGCCAAGTAAGATAAACAATCCCTCTCAATCAATTTACGAGCTTGAACATAAGATATAATCCTCTTAGGATCCGAATGAAGTGCACCCTTCCAAGTTATCCTTGGCACACCTGACGAAGCTAAAGTTACGGTCTTAGAAAAATAATCTAAGATAATATAAAAAGGAGCCAACCGATCAATAACCAAAATAACATCAAAATCGACCATATCTAACACAAGCAAATCTACCAAAGTCTCACGCCCGGTAAAAGTCACAACACAAGATCGGTACACTCGATCCACCACTAAAGAATCACCTACCGAGGTAGATACAAGAATAAACATAGCAAAAAGCTCACTAACAAAATCAAAATCCAAAGCAAATACACAGATACATAAGAGAAAGTCGATCCGAGATTAAATAATACAGATGCAGGTCTTAAACAAACGGGGACGATACATGTAATCATACATCAGAAGCCTCTGCCTCAGGTCTGGCTAGTATAGCATAACACTGTCCATGATCACCAACTGTTTGGGTGGCCCCATGACCACCAACTGCCTGAGTGGCCCCACGACCACCCCCTCGAGCTCCACTACCTCTGTCCCTTGTACCTCTGGTAGTACCCCTACCTCTCACAATTGGAATAAAAGTAGCCCGAACCACTCGGTGGGGATAATCACTGGCCACATGGCTAATCTCATCACATATATAACGACTTCTACAACCAGTCTCAATAGGAGAAGGTACCAAACGGCTACCCTGAACTACTGAACTAGATGACTTACTACCTGAACTCTGTAAAGCCGCCTGCACTGGCCTACCATGGTATCCATGAGAATCTCTAAAATCTCTGCCTCGAGAGGTATGACTCCTGAAGTCACCAAAACATCGCGCCTTCTTGGCGCCTCACATAGATGCACTAAGAATACCCTCTGTCATCTTAGAATGATCCATAATACTCTGAAAAGAATCCCTAAGAACAACCCTTTAAGACGTAGCCAACTGAAGGGAGACAACCAAACCATTCACAATATTCTAAATCTTCTCAGGATCGATGGAAATGCTATCAAAGAAATATCTGGATAGGGTTTGAAAACGTGCCTCATACTTAGCAATTGTCATAGAGCCCTGCTCAAAATGATCAAACTTGTCCTGCATATGGTCTCTCAAACTGAAAGGCACAAATGTCTCTAGGAAAGCCTCGGTGAACTGATCCCAAGTTATCTCGGGAGAATCACGGGGTGTACAACTAACAAGCGACCTCCACCAATCTCTCGCCGCATCTCTTAACTGATAAGATATATAAACAACTCCATGAGACTCGAGCAAACCCAAATTATGCAACTTCTCTCGGCAATCAATCAGAAACTCATAGGCATCCTCGTCCACTGCGCCACTAAATCTGGGAGGACCCAGCCAAGTAAACCTCTCGAACCTTTTCTGATCCTCAGAAAACATCACTACACTAGCCACGAGAGGAGACATACTAAATCTAGTTATCTATGATCCCATCTGGGAGGTAACATAGATGACGGCTTGACTCTTGATTTCGGAACCCCATAGTTAGATTTCGGCACTAAAGGTGGAATAAGACTCGAGGTCTGAGGAGTACCTAAATCAGAAGCAGGTGCAACAGGGGGATCCAAACTCTAAACTGGAGGAACACCAGGCATAACCAAAGGAGAACCCTCTAATCGAGTCAACAAACGCACCAACAATCTCTCCAACACTGGGGTAGATGAACTCTGAAGAATTGGAGTAGGACCCACACCTCCAACATGCTCAACACGAGGCTCAAGGGAGAGTCCCCTAACACTTCTCCTAGATAGGATTGCACCACAAGGTCGTCCCCTCCTTCGAGCCTGTCTATGACTTAAGGCTCGCCTTCTGGGTGAAGGCTCTACATCAGTACAATCACGGGACCTAGTCAACACCATCTGCACAGAAAAAGTAAAACATAACTCAGAACACAAGCTATGAAAGAACTTCGCACGATAAGGAATAAAAATAAGGGAAGTTTCCTAATGACATCCTATAGCCTCTCGAAGATAGATACGAACTTCTACGTATCGATCCGCAATACTCTATTATACATCTCTTTCTTACACTGTTGAGACCAATGAAACCTGGTTGTTCTGATATCAATTTGTCAAGACCCAAAAATCGATAGGTCATGATGACACTTGTCGCGACGAACCTTGACAAGTAAGCCTCTCACCTAAACTGATACACACGGAGAAAAAATAAAAATGCCCCCAAGGTAAGACTACTAGAACGAAAATAAGCCATATATATATAATAAAAACTGAAAGAATAAAATCAACACATGCAGCCATAACTCTAAAAACCTGGTTTCAACAATATAAGAACTACTAATACAATTCTGGAGTCAAATACAACATAAAAATAACCACAAAGGAAATTATCTATCTTAGAACACTAATAAAGACATAACTAGAACAGAAAGATAGAGGTAAACTCCGAACGTATGAATGTCCAACCGCTACCTTTAGAAATCTAAAGGCACCCGAAATCAACCAGTCTGAGGCGCACCAGAATCTAAGCTGCACCGAAAGGGTAAACTAGGAGTGAATACCATCCACTTGTACTCAGTAGCTATCATAGACCGACCGAGCAAAGTAAAAAATAAAGCATATAAAATACACACTAAGAACACGTTATCTACAATAAGAAAATATTCCACAATGGTAGTCCACATCGCTTGCACTAACAGTTCTACTATATCACATATATTATAACAACACACCAAGATAGAACACCAGTATGCTTTATGTCACATATAAGTAGACCAAGGGAGAACATATAGATACAAGATCATCAAATACAAGTAAAGGAAGGTAAGACAAATACATAGATGACAATTCAATATGGCAATACAACACAACATAAACACAATAAAGTAAGTGCAATGTATATGATAATGATGATGATGATTATGATGGTGCACGAGGTTATCGTACAACCTTCGGGATCGTCACACGATCCCCGTATATACCTACAGAGCTAAAACTTCTCGACATAGGACCCATGGGGGTTCGTTCACCCATATACAATCCATATATCTCATATCTCCTTTCCGGCATATCCCTCAAAAAGTATTTTATAAGGTGTTACAATATCTTCTCTCCGACATATTCCTCGGGGAGAGTTTTAAAAAGGTGTTGCCAGTGTTACTCAGGTGTTGCCACAGTGGTACCAATATTGCATGAATAAGTATGATATGAGGATATAATGCTCACAATCAATCACAATGAGTATTTCCACAACCAACCACATGATATATTTCCACAACCAACGACAATGATACATTTCCACAATTATGTGAGCCAATATCCATCATTATTTTCGTTTCACCTATGAATTTCCACATGTCTTATATACCAACAAGTATGAATATATCACAATACACCAATTGTACCACATTAGGCATTTTAACAACACAATACAATTATTCACGTGTATTCAAGGCTATTAACATCACATAGGACCCCAAACAGTCACACACATCACATAATATCTCAATTTTTCCAATTACATCACATATAGGCCCCTACACGGGCACAACACATCAATAGCCATTTTTGATAATTATTTCCTACCCTTAACATGTATTTTGTACTATCATTTTTTACCCAACCCAGTCTGAAAGAGTTAAGCCATAACCTACCTCGAATAGTCATTTATCTATTTAGTATATCAATATCAATACACTCATGTTGTCAGTAGTCAAACTCAGTAGTCAGTATCTCTACGAGTTCAGTTACAGTTATGTATGCATGTATGTATTCTCACGTTCATATTTGTCAGCATTGTACATGCATATAACCCTTTGCATTTAGCCTACCTCACTCGTATACTCAGTACATTCAGACATACTGACACATTTGCGCTATAGTGGTTTCTCTTATGTTACACCATAGGTTCAGAGGCACGAGCTCTAGATCAGCAGTTGCATCTCAGTGTTCAGAGTTTGCAGTGAGTCCTTCTCATTTGAGGACAATATGATTATTGCTACATTTAATATTCAGTTGCTAGATGGAGTTAGTTGGAGACATATTCCTTCAACTCCTTATTCAGAAAGTTTAGAGGCTTTTAGACTACATCATGTCAGACAGTTATTACAGTTTTGTTTTGGTATTGTTATACCCTTTTTCAGACATTTTGTTATCAGACGTTTATTTAGTTCGAACCTTATGGACTTCCATGTTCATGTTTCCTCATTTTATGATATATTATGCAGTATACAGGTACAAATATCAGTCATGGGTTAGCTTGTGTTCCTTCGGGATCATGAGTACCGTGTAACATTCCGATTCAGAAAATTGGGGTGTTACACATGTAATAGTAAATTAAAAAATAAAGTGAAATAGATATCAGTTGACATAACGGTTGACCATGTTGGTTCAAATGTAATGTAAAAATAATTGAGAATTCATGTACTTATATATTGTAGAAATAAAAAATTCTTCACGAATTCTCTTGTGTTGCTTCTTCTCATAATGAATTGATTATTACATCAGCTAAGGTTGGTATTGTATTTCCTAAATTTTTAGAACATATAAAAAAGTGAATAAGGATCCGTTAGCCTTGTGGATAGATTACTATCATGTATTTTAATTGATGCATCTATGAAATGATCGTATGTACTTTTCTATTAATTTGCAATTTTACTTTTACAAAGTTATTTGTTCGAATTGTTAAAGTAAGAGCATAATATCAAACTATAAATTATGTTGATAATGTTGGTTGGTTTAGCATAAATTGTATGCTTCAAATTAAAGCTAAATCATTGATTATTAGAATAAAATCTCCCAAAAGAAATTTGTTATGAGATGTGTCATTTAAAATATAGTAGCATTGGTATGTATCAAGACAACGAGGCTCCCCTTTTACTAATGACTCAGGGTCAGGAACCAAACAAAATTTCATCTAAAAATTTGAATGTGCAGTATATGATTAATTGATCCACTACAATGCATAAAGATGGATTCTAAAATAAGATTGCGGTAAATATTAGATTTTCTAGCATTAGAAGGAGAGATGATTAACAACTGAAAATTATGTATGAAATAAATTGTCTAGATCCTCATAAAGAATACATATGTGAACTTGAAGTTCAAGAGATAATTCATTTACAAGATATTGCAAACTAATTGCCAGATGTGTTTGCTGATTCTATATGATAATTCAACCGTAAATGCTCCAGTAAAAAGTCCGTAAGGGAATAGAGTCTATGGCATACTTGAAGTATGATAGACCACTCAATTTCAAAGGTAAAACTCCTTGAAGAAGGAAAGGAGAAAATGATCAAGATGGTCATGATAATGATGCAAGTGCTTAGAAAGAGCACCAATATAACACTTTATAAAATCATGGCTACTAGTAGACTTCGATCAACATCTTTTGATCTGTGAGTCAGATGGCAAAATGGACTACGCCAGCAGATCCTGAACGTCAATTTTAGGTTGGTAACGTGATTGGTGTGGTTTTATGAATTTTATATCTTATTTTGATCCTTTATTTGGAAAGCTATGAAAATAGATTTCGGCGGTCAACTCTGTTGGCAGCGACGTCCTTTCAAATATCTGATATCAATATTGAATCTAGAGCGTCGATTTTAGAGGGTAGCCTAGTTTATTTGCATTTTTGGAATTTCAAGTGAATTCCGTCAGGGTCAGCGGAGACTTGAAATTTTCCAAGTCTCCACAGCTGGTGCAACCGCTAAAGCGTCCTGATGCTTTAGTGAGGGAGCTAAAGCGACATTTGGGCACTTTAGAGGCCCTATCACAGTCGCTAGGTACCACCTTAGCGATAGTCCAGGCGCTTTAGCGCTTACCGCTAAACTGGCCAGGTCCTACTTTAGCGGGACCTACACTTGAGCGGGGTAACGCTTTAGCGGCGTCTAGGTAGATTTAAATATTCTTTTTGCAATTCTCTCATTATTTTCGAGACTTGGACCTTAGGCTTTGAGTTTTTGAGATCTTTCTTCCATTTTTAAGCTTGGGTAAGCACCAAAACTCCTATTTCAACTATTTTCATCAACTTTATCATTTAAATCTTGTTTAAACGCGGATTTAAAAGTGAAATTTGGGGATTTTGGCTTGGAAGGCCTAAAAATTATATTTCTTTGATTTAAACCCCAATTTTAACTCATTTTCACTTGGGTTTTCTCTTATTTGTTCCTTTAATCTTGGGGTATACATTTTTGGACAAAAATTTTGGTTTTATCCCTCTTTTTCAAAAACCCATTTTGGGGGTCCGTTATGACCCCGATTTTAAAATGGTCAATATAGGTGTCGATGGATTTGTTTTGATGTGGAGGTTCTATATTTTTATATTTTACTTAATTCCAGGTCCGTTCATGAGGCTAAAGCTTTGTATTGAAGGCTTTTTAAATCGATTTTCAGTATTCAAGGTAGGTTATGGCTTAACTTTCTTCAGACTGGGTTGGGTGGTTAATAATAATGTAAAAGCATGTTATGTATATGGGAATGTATCATTGAAAATGTATTTAGGTGATTCATGTACCTATGTGGGGGCCTATGTGGATAATATTTGGTGGTTTTGAGATACTATTTGCTATGTGCGATGGTGTGAGGTCTTATATAATTTTGTTGGCCTGATATTGATATATGAATGTTTATTTGTACTTTTTTGGGTGGAATAGCCTAGATTTTAGGATTTATATGATGTCAATGACATTTCTTGCATCTTTTACTTGATGGTTTCTGCATTGTATTGGATCATCGATGGTTGGTCAATTTAAGAGGGTTTTTGGCTCACATGGTTGGTATATATGGTTGGATATTGTATAATTTTATTTGGTTGGTTCTGAGAATTACATCCTTATATCATATTCATTCATGAAATATTGGTACCACTGTGAAAATACTGGAAACACTGGCTTTTTTTGATAAAAAATGTGACATCTTTAGAATCCTCTACTGATGTATATGTCGGAGAGAAGATATGGATATTGGTATTAGATATTAGTTGTATATAGGTTGAAGAACCGCCCATGGATCCTACTTTAGAAAGCTTTAGCTCCGTAGATGTATACAGAGGTTGTGCGATGACCTTGTGCATCATCATCATCATCTTCATTGAACTTCATATATTGTACTTATGCTGGGACTGTATTTTTGTCTTTGATGTGATATTTACCATCTATTTTATCTCCTTTTATTTGTATTTTATATACGTGTATATTTGTTTCTCTACATGTATTTGTTATATGTGTGTATATTAGTACTGTTAGTGGAGACGGTTTGGGCTACCGTTTGGGATATTTTTTTATTGTAGGTAACATGCCCATAGTTTGTGTTTATATGCTTTATTTTCTACTTTACTCAGTCGGTCTATGATACCTACTAAGTACAAGTGGAACGTACTCATCCCTACTGTTTTTTCGATGTAGATCCAAGTATGAGTGTGTCGTATGGATAGTTGGTTCAGGTGATATTTGGAGCCCATTAGAGGTAGCGGTTAATCTACGCATCCAGAGTTGACTTCAACCTTTTCTTATCTAAACTAGGGGTCTTTCTTGATTTTTGTATTATTTTCTCATTTTATATTAGGTTGACTGATAGGCTTACTTGTTAAGGTGTGCCGCGATAAGTTCCATCATGATCCTTGATTTTGGAGTCATGAAAAATTAGTATCAGAATAGCCAAGTTTATTGTAACAGTGTAAGAATGAGGTATCTAATAGAGTCTCGTGGATCAGTACGTAGAGGTTCATATCTATCTTTGAGAGGCCACAGGATATATTTAGAAAACTTCCCTTATGTTGTTCCTTATTGTGCAGATCTTTCATACCTTGTATTCTACACTAAGTCTCACTCTTTTTGTGTGAGTATACCTAGTGTTCATCCATCTTTGAGTGTTGCACCTTCGTCTGTTCCAGAACCTACTTATGGTATTTCTCCAGTTTTAAGTATGGATCTTCTTGTTGTTTTGACATATACTTATGGTACTCTACAGACTCTGAGTTCAGTTTCTTTTTCAATGCCTGTATCTGAGAATGGTGTTTCGAGATCTAGAGTTCAGCCTTCTTCTATTATGCCTTCTCGAATGGGTTCTCAGCCAACCAGATTAACTATGCCTTCTATTATTGTGAGTATAGTTATGTCTTCTGAGGATCAAAAGAGGTTTGAGATATTTACTCATTTGGGTCCTCCTAGGTTCAGTGGTGTTGTAGTCGAGGATGCCTATGAGTTATTGATGGATTGTCAAGAGGAGTTTTATGACCTTGGTTCTCTTGAGTTGTATGGTATTGCTTATACTACTTACTAGATGAGAGATACATCCAAGGATTAATGTAGGTCACTTATTGGTTATCGACCTCTTAGTTTGCCAGAGATTACTTGGGATTAGTTTATAGAGGCTCTTTTGGACAAGTTAGAGCCTTTTAGTTTGAGGGATCAAATAAGATATACTTTTGAATACTTGGAATAGGTGTACATGACTGTTATGGAGTATGAGGCATGATTTCATTCCTTGTCTAAATATTATAATGCTAGTATTTCCATCGAGTCTGAAAAGATTTAAAAGTTCAGGAAAGGGTTGTATGTTTCTCTTCAGCTTGCTACGACTCTGATGGTGGTGTATGCAACATTATTTTAGAGTATAGTGGATTATTCTAAGATGACTGAGTCCATTCTTTGATAATCTCAGTGAGGCGCCAAGAAGGTATGCCGTTTGGGTGAGTTTAAAGGTCACATATTTTTGTGGGTATCATGGTAGACCAGTGCAAGCAGCCTTACAGAGTTTAGGTAGTGGGTCATCTGTTTTGGCAGCTTTAGGTAGTTGTCCTAGTCCAGTTGTACCTCCTTTCCTTAAGCTGGGCCTTAGGGTTTGCTATGTGTATGATGAGATGGGATATGTGGACAAGGACTATCCCAACGTATTTTAGAGTTACTCCTATATCGATCATGAGAGGTAGAGGTTCTACTAAAGGTGTAAAAGGTAGAGGTAGTAGCGCCTGTGGTGGTTGTCGCGAGGCTACTCAACTAGGTGGTGTACGTGGTCAGTGTTATGTTATACCTGCCAGGCTAGAGACAGAGGCCTTTGATGTCATCATCACAAGTATCATTCCTGTTTGTTTTAGATTTATATTTGTGTTGTTTAATTTGGGATCAAATTTCTCTTATGCGTCTACATACTTTACTTTAGGCTTTGATTCTGCTTGTAAGATTCTTGATATGCCTATTTGTGTATCGATCCCTGTAGGAGACTCTTTAGTGGTAGATCAGGTGTACCGATCGTGTGTGATAATTTTTATGGGGAGTGAGACATGGGTTGATCTGATTATTTTAGATATGGTAAGACTGTGGCTTTAGATTTGCCGGGTATGCCAAGGGTAGATTAGAATTGTGTGCTTTATTCAGATCCTAAGAGAGTTATATCTTTCCTTCAGGCTCGTCGTTAGGTCGAAATAGGATGTTTGTCTTATTTGGTTCATATTCGTGATACTAGTGTTGTTTTTCCTCATTTTTTGGGTTTTGTTCGCATTGTGTGTGAGTTCATGGATGTTTTCTCTATGAATTTGCCTGGTATGCCTACGAAACATGATATCTTACTTTGTTATTAATGTTGAACCACACACCAAGCCCATTTCTATTTTCCCTTATAGGATGTTCCCAATAGAGTTAAAGAAATTGAAGGATCAGTTGCAAGAGTTATTGGATAAGGGATTTATCCAATCTAGTGTACCACCTTGGGGTGTGCCTATCTTATTTGTAAAGAAAAAAAATGGGTCTATGGGTATGTATATTGATTATCAACAATTGAACAAAGTGACAGTTAAGAATAAGTATCATCTTCCTCCCATTGATGATTTATTTGATTAGCTTCAGGGTGCTTTGGTGTTTTCAAAGACTGATTTAAGGTTTGGATATCATCAATTGAGGATTAGAGCATTGGATATTTCGAAGACAACTTTTCAGAATGGTACGGTCATTATGAGTTCTTGGTCATATCTTTTGGGTTGACCAATACCCCAGCCGCGTTCTTGGAGTTGATGAACCAGTTATTTTAACTATGTATCGACTCTTTTATTATTGTTTTTATAGATGATATCTTGGTTTACCTTAAGAGTGAGAAAGATCATAAGGAATATTTATAGATTATGCTCCATAGATTGAGGGATGAGAAGTTGTATGCTAAGTTCTATAAGTGTGAGTTTTGGTTAGAGTCTATCCCTTTCGTGGGTCATGTGGTGACCAAGAATGGTATTATGATCGACCCAGCCAAGATTATAGCGATTCATGATTGGGCTAGACCTACTTTTCCTACCAAGATTCAGAGTTTTATTGGTTTAACAGGTTACTAGCGGTGTTTTGTTGAGGGTTTTTCATTATCACAGCTCCATTGACCAAGTTGACTCAAAAAGAGATTTTCTTTTAGTAGTTCGATGCTTGTGAGACAAACTTTCTAAAACTTAAGGATTTATTGACTTCAGATCCTATCTTGATGTTGCCTAAGAAAGGCGTGGGTTTCATCATCTTTTGTGATGCTTCTAGTGTTGGGTTAGATTTTATGATGATGCAGGAGTGTAAGGTGATTGCTTATGCTTCTCGTCAGTTAAATCCCCATGAGAGGAATGACCCTACGTATGATTTGGAGTTGTGTACGGTTTTTTTTGCTTTAAAGTTGTGAAGACACTACTTGTATGGAGTTTATTGTGAGATTTTCTCGGGTCATCATAGACTTAAGTATTTCTTCACCTAACGAGATCTTAATATGAGGCAACGCCATCATCTTAATTTGCTTAAGGATTATGACTTGACTATTATCTATCATCCCGGTAAGGCTAATATGGTTGCCGATATGTTAAGTCGAAAGTCAACTAGCATGGGTAGGTTGGTGCATCTTTTGACCTATGAGAGGCTTTTGGCTTTAGAGATTCAGTCTTTAGCTAACTAGATTATTAGGCTTAGTGTTTTGACTCCTAGGTGTGTTTTGGAATTTGTGGAGGCTAGGTCTTTTATATGGAACAGATTTGGGCTCATCAGTTTGATGATGTTGGGTTGAGAGTGATTTGGGATAAGTTTTTAAGTAGTGAGGCTAAAGAAGCCTCGCTTGATCCAGACGGTGTTTTGAGAATTGGTCACCGAGTTTGTGTGTCGAGAGTCGGTGACTGGATTAGATCGATTTTGGAGGAGGCTTATTGTTCCAGATATTTATCCATTCAGGGGTGACTACGATGTATCATGATTTGAGACAATATTATTGGTAGGGTAATATGAGGAAAGATATAGTGGATTTTGTTGTTCATTACCTATGTTGCTAGTAGGTGAAGGCCAGGCGTTTGAGACCTGGTAATTTGCTTTAGAGGTTACCGATTCCCGAGTGGAAATGGGAATTGATCACTACTAACTTTGTGACTGGGTTGCCTCATACCTCTCATAGTTTTGTTAGTGTTTAATTCATTGTGGATTGATTGACCAAGTTAGCCCATTTTATTCCAGTAAAGGTTTCCTTCAGAGCTGAGAGGATGGACTGTATCTACAATCGTGAGATAGTTCGTCTTCATGGGGTGCCAGTGTCTATCATCTCAGATTGAAGTTAAGTGTTCACATCTCACTTTTGGAAGACTTTTTAGGCAAAGTTGGGTAACCGGGTTGATCTTATTACAACGTTTTACCCCCATACTAATGGTTAATCAGAGCAGACTTTTTAGGTTTTGGAGGATATGCTCTGCGCTTGTGTGATAGATTTTGGAAGCTAGTGGGACAACATTTAGCCTTGGTGGATTTTACGTATAATAATAGCTATCATTCTAGTATTGAGATGGATCTTTTTAAGGCTTTGTATGGCAAGAATTGTCACTCTCCAATTGGTTGGTTCGATGTTTCTGAGATCAGACCTCAAGGTACGGACTTACTTCGTGAGTCTTTGGATAGTGTTGGGTCATTAAGGATAGACTTCTAGCAGCTCAGAGTAGGCAGAAGTGCTATGCAGATCGTAGGCTTCATGCCTTGAGGTTCAGTATTAGTGATCGTATTTTTCTTTGCGTGTCTCCCATGAAGGGCGTGTTAAGGTTTGGGAAGAGGGGAAAGCTTAGCCCCAGGTATATTGGATCTTTTGAGAACCTTTGGACTATTGGTGATGTGATTTATGAGTCAGTTTTTCCCCCAGATTTATCAGTTGTTATCCAAGTTTTTCCATATTTCCGTGTTTCAACGTTACATTCCAGATGAGTCTCATCTCATTCAATGGGATTAAGTCCAACTAAATGAACGATTGTCTTTTGTTGATGAACCTGTCTCCATTATAGCCAAGGATGTTAGATGGTTGTGTTAAAGAGCTATTCCTATGGTTAAGGTCCAGTAGAGAAATCGACCTGTAGATGAGTCTACTTGGGAGGTTGATTCTAATATGCATAGTAGTTATCCCCAACTTTTCATTGATTCGGGTATTTCTATTGCCCTTAGTTCGGGGATGAACTAGATTTTTACTAGTGGATGATGTAATGACCTGATTTTGGTATTTTGTAAGAAGTATGTGACTTTGTGTGATTTGACCATTTTACTTCTCCTTATAGTGGCATTATGGTATTTCTGGGGTGTGGGGATATTTGGCGCAGATCCCAATGTATTTATATGTAATTTATACGGGATTATGATTTTGGTGGTCTTAAAGGCTTATTAGTTGACTTCGGTCAACATCTTTTGATCTATGTGTCGGATGGAAAAATGAACTGCACTAGCAGATTCAGAAAGTCAATTTTAGGTTGATAACATGATTGGTGTGGTTTTGTGTCTTTTATATCTCATTTTGACCCTTCATTTGGGAGGTTTTGAAAATAGGTTTTGGGGGTCAACTCTATGAAAATGACGTCCTCCCAAAAATCTGATATTGTCATTGAGTCTGAAGTGTCAATTTTGATAGGGTAACATAGTACATTTGCATTCTCGGTATTCTAGGTGAATCCCGAGGGATCCGCGGAGACTTGGAATTTCCAAGTCTCCACAACTTATGCGACAGTTGAAGCAACTCTTTGGAAGCTTTAGCGAAGGGTGCTTTAGTGGTCCTAGCACAGTCGCTAGGTACCTCCTTAGCGGTAGCCCGGTCACTTTAGCGGCACCTGGGCGCTTTAGCGCCTACCGCTAAAGTGTCTAGGGCCCGGTTTAGCGACACCTGGGTAGATTTAAAAATTCTTTTCGCGATTCTTTCACCATTTTTGAGACTTGGAGCTTGGGTTCGAGCTTTGAGCTCCTTTTTTCCATTTAAGCTTGGGTAAGCTCCAAAATACCTATTTCAACTATTTTTCGTCAACTTTATCATTTAAATCTTGTTTAAATAATTTAAAAGTGAAATTTGAGAATTTTGGCTCGGAAGGCCTAAAAGTTATATTTCTTCAATTTCAATCCGTTTTCACTTGGATTTTCTTCTATGTGTTCCTTTAATCTTGGGGGATACATTTTTGGACAAATTTTTTGGTTTTACGCCTTTTTCTTTAAATTCGTTTTGGGGGTCCGTTCTAACCCCAATTTGAAAGTGGTCAATATGGGTGTCGATGACTTTTTTTGACACGTAAGTTCTATAGTTCTATATTTATATATTTTAATTGATTTTGGGTCTGATAGTGAGGGAAAAGCTCTGAATTGAAGGCTTTTTGGATCGATTTTCCACATTCGAGGTAGGTTATGACTTAACTTTCTTTAGATTAGATTGGGTGGTTAATAATAATATAAAAGCATGCTATGGGTATGGGACTGTATCATGAAAATATATGTTTAGCTGATTCATATGCCTGTGTGGCTAATATTTGGTGATTTTGAGATATCATTTGATATGTGCAATCGTTTTTGGGGTGTTATATGATTTTGTTGTCTTGATATTGATATATGTATGTTTGGTTGTACTCCTTTTGGTGGAAAATCCTAGATTTGGGGATTTATGTGGTGTAAATAACATTTCTTACATGTTTCACTTGATGGATTCTGCATTATATTGAATCATGAATGGTTGGTTGATTTGAGAGGATTTTTGGCTCACATGGTTGGTTTATTGGTTGGATGTTGGATATTATCATTTTGGTTGGTTGTGAGTATTAGATTTCCATATCATATTCATTCATGAAACATTGGTACAACTGTGAAAATACTAGAAACACTGGCTTTTTTTGATAGAAAATATGACATTTTAAAAATCATTTACCGATGTATGTGCTGGAGAAGAGATATGGATATTGGTTGTATATGGGTTGACGAATCCCCCATGGGTCCTACGTCAGAAATTTTTAGTTTCGTAGGTGTATACGGAGTTTGTGCGATGACCTCGTGCATCATCATCATCATCATCTTCATTGCACTTCATATATTTTGTTTATACTGTGATTGTATTTCTATCTTTGACTTGATATCTATCATATGTTCTATCTTTCTATACTTGTATTTGATGTAAGTGTATATGTATTATTCTTTTTTATATATGTATTTATTATATGTGTGTATATTAGAACTGTTGGTGAAGACAACGTGGGCTACCGTTTGGGATGTTTTCTGATTATATGTAATGTGCCTATAGTTTGTGTTTATATGCTTTATTTTCTACTTTACTCAGTCGGCCTATGATACTTATTGAATATAAGTGGACCATACTCATTCCTATTGTGCTCATTCGGTGCAGATCTAGGTACGAGTGCACCACACGGATAGTTGATTCAGGCGATACTTGGAGCTCATTTGAGTTAGCAGTTGATTTATGCATCCAGAGATGACTTCTACCGTCTCTTATCTAGACTATGTCTTACTTGTATTCAGAGACAGAGTTTTACTTCTACTGGGTATCTTATGTATTTTTAACCACGAGTTGTACTAGTCAGTTCTTACACTATGACATCAGGTTTTTGGATTTGATTGGTATATTGATGTTATTTCCGCTTTATATATATATAGGAGGGGGGGCTCGACTCCGTTCTAGGGGTCTTTCCTTGATTTTGATATTGTTTTTTTATTTTATATTAGTTTGGGTGATAGACTTACTTGTCAAGGCTTGCCACGATAAGTGTTATCATGACCCTTTATTTTTGAGTTGTGACATGTTTTAATCGATGCTGGTATAATACATGTTGTACTCTTTTTTTTCTTAGATGAGGTTTTATCCCACATAATTTTGCTGGCAAGATTTTTAATAGGGCAACTAATAATGTATATTACTAGATGGGTACTCAGAGTATTTGACAAATAAAATATTTGTCCATCAATGAACATACATTGAAATGGTATTTGTCTGATACACATGAAATTCAATCTCAGATGGGCTATTTACTAACATATGGAGATACAAAAATATCATAGTGCCGGATGAAACAAACAACAGTTGTTGCTTCTTCAAATCTTTCAGAAACAATAGTCATTAATGAAGCAAGACGGGAGTGTGTTTGGTTATGATCAATAACTCAACATATTCAAGAAATATGTGACTTTTTGTATAAGGAAAATTTCAACTATAATATGTGAATATAATGTTGCAAGTATAATTCAACTGAAGGGAGGATACAATAAAGAAGAAATTGATGAATTTGGTCACGAAGGCATTGGAAAAATCAATATTTGAGAAGCTAAAATATAAGATGGAATGCGTCGAATACAGATATCAAAAAAAGTTTCAATCAGGGGGAGTTTTGTACTCTCAATGAGGCAACACATTACTAAATGTGTGTACTCTTTTTCCTTCACTAGGATTTTTTTCATTGAATTTTCGTAATAAGATTTTAACGGGACACATTATCTATTAGTGAACATTTAAGGAGGAGTGTTATATAATATTGATGTTACGTGCCATATATATGTGTAAATGTCAATAATGAGAGATAATAATTAGTAGCCAAATTGAATTTGAGCATCAAGAGTTGTTTATCCAAATTGGATAAGAATACCAAAGTTACTTGTTCAAATTGAGTTTGAACACCAAAAGTGAGTTGGCCAAATTTTTTCAACTTGATGTCAAGCTTGACAAGTTTAGGGAGTAAGTTTGGTAGTTTATAAATAGCCACCCTTTTATATATTTTTATATTTAGATTCAAGTAGTACAAAAAAGTACTACTAAAATTCTCTAAAATTTACCTTTTTTGTTGTTTAAATTTGATATTAATATTTTATGTTTATTTTATAATAGGATGCGATCATATCAGCACTAACGCACCGGATTCTATCAGAACTTCGAAGTTAAGCGTGTTTGGGTAAGAGTAGTACTGGGATGGGTGACCCCCTGGGAAGTCCTCGTGTTGCATCCCTCCTTTTGAAGGGGAGCCTTGGAGTAATCGGTAAAGTTGTTACCATGTGATCAGGAGGTCATAGATTCAAGTCTTGGACACAACCTTTGGCAGAAATGCAAGATAAGACTGCGTACGATACACCCTTGTGGTGGAGCTCTTCCCCAAACATTTCGCATTGCGGTAGCTTTAGTGCACCGAGCTGCTTTTTTTTTTATAACATTATCACTTATTTATTATAAAAATAAAGATAGGATGATAATTGATAAGAATAGAAAATTCTGTCGTTTGCTTGTTCAGAGGACCCATATTTTAGCATTTTCAGTCTTAGTCAAAATCATTTCATTATAGGGGCCCATTTTTCTGTTTTTGAACTCATGTCCTTTTCTCTAAATCATGTATAATAGTGAAATTATGTGAGTAAGTTCAAATAGTTCTACCATATACTCCCTCCATTTCTTTTAAGTGGGCGTATTAACATGAAAATTAAAATTCGTGAAGTTGGAGTTGTATTTCTCCATGAATATAATTGAAGTTATTTTTAAATTTTTGTGAGAAAAGAATGATGGAAAAAGTGAAAATAATTTTTTCTTGTTTTTTACTTTTTAAAATACAACTTGGAGTTGTATTTGAAATTCTCATGGCCAAACATCAATTTAGAGTTGTTTTCGACATAAAGTGATTTTTCTTTTTTGAAAAAGTGAAAAAAACTTCATGATCAAACGGGTAGTGAATATATGCTTCATTTTTTGTGAGTTAATTTGACCAAGTTTCAAATCTAAATTAAATTATTATTTTTTTTAAAAAAAAATTAAAATTTAGGTATTAAAAATTATATAAAAAGTACTATGAATTATAGTTTTTCTTCTTTTCAATTTAATTAAGAAATATATTTTAAAATATTGATAAAAAAATTATACCGTTTAACTTAAAAAAAGAGATAAATCAGTTAAAAAGAAATGGAGGGAGTAAAATTTATTGGTTGTGTTACAATAGAATGGGGATTTCAAATTATTTATTCTTAAAATGGTAGATTTGAATTTATAAATGTGGTTCAAAGATACATGAATTAAGATGATTAAAATAATAATACAACAACAACATATCCAGTGTATTCCCACCTACTGGAGTCTAAGAAATGGAGGGAGTAATATTTATTGGGTGCGTTACAATAGAATGGGGATTTCAAATTATTTATTCTTAAAATGGTAGATTTGAATTTATAAATTTCGTTCAAAGATACATGATTTATGATGATTAAAATAATAATACAACAACAATATACCCAGTGTATTTCCACCTACTGGGGTCTGGGGGGGTAGAGTGTACGCAGTCCATACCATTACCTCAGGTGAAGTAGAGAGGTTGTTTCCGATAGACCCCCGGCTTAGAACCAATAACAATATAACAAACACAAAACATAAATGTATATAAACTAACAACGCTAGCCACAAGATAATACTAGATCCATAGGGTAATACTAAAACTATAAATCTGAAACCATAGACAACACTCAACACCACGAACAAGAAACTCCAGACACAAAAAAAACACTCCCCTGCTATTACCGACACACTCCCACCCCCTAACCCTTTACCCTAATCCACCTCTTCCACACCTTTCTATCAAGGGTCATGTCCTCCGTAAGCTATAACTGCTCCATATCATGCCTAATCACCTCCCTCCAATATTTCATCAACCTACCTCTACCCCTCCTAAATCCATCCATAGCCAGTGTCTCACATCTCAGCACTGGAGCATCAAAACCCTTCCTCATCACATGCCCGAATCAATGTAACCTCACTTCTCGCATCTTGTCTTCCACCGAAGTCACTCCCACTTTTTCTCGAATAATCTCATTCCTTACCCTATATTTTCTGGTATGACCAGACATCTATCGCAACATCCTCATCTCTGTCACCTTTAACTTCTAGATGTGGGATTTCTTAACTGGCCAACACTCCGCTCCATACAACATAGCCGATCGGACTGCCACTCTGTTGAACTTACCTTTAATCTTTGAGGGCACTTGATTATCACAAGATGATTAAAATAATGTATTTATATATTGCAACATGCTTAACTAATGTAGACGATAAATTAACAATTTGAGTATGAAATTGAAATAAAACAGTAAAGTAAGAATATAATGAGCTTAAGATCCGACTTCTCATCCTAACTTCGACCATCCTTTCTCAATTGTTTATAGTATGGCTTAGTAGATTGATATTCAAATAATTGTTGCAATGTTAAATAGCTCACTTGTGTTCTTTCAAAACTCCATCAGGATCTTGTTTGGCCCACTCAATATTCTTAACCTCATCTTACGAATATCCACCTTAACCTCTGCAGTCTATATGCACCTTCAATACCCAAAAATTTATGACTCTCAAAGTGCACTAACTCCCTTAACATAATAGTCCTATCTTTTTCTTATTCTAGAGCTTGTGGAAATATGTCTGACTTCGCTGGCTAATGTGTGCTTCTACCAACACTTTATTATTCATATCCTTAATCCACTTTGCTTGGTTCTGATCGTGTACCTCCTTTTTCTTTCCTTGGCAAGTAAATTTAACTTCCTATCCCCGTCCTTTCTCACGAGTTCTTCATACAGATCAGAGACGGTTCAACAATGTTTGAGACCTAAAGCCAAGCTTTGATGAAAGACCAATTTATATTTAGTCTTGACCAACAATATCATATATGACTGACTATTATGATTTAAGGAACTTTCGTTGTTAGATAAATAATTTTTTGTTATTTTTATTTTATAATAATCTCAATTTTTCATTATTATATAAAGAAATATTTCATACACTTAATTGTTCAAAATTATTTTAAAAATTTTTATTAACGAAACATACTTTTTACTTTAAGTACTCAATATATATATATATTCCTACTATCATTCAAAAATGAGGCCCTAAAATATTTGGGGCGTAAATCCCCTGCCTCACTGATACAAATGCTTTAAAATAGTTGTTTTATCTATCATGATCGCTAACTTCACTTTCTTCTTCAACCTCAGATGCCTCTTTATGTTCCTCATCTTATTCCTCTTTGTATAGGCTTTCCACTGACATCATGTAAGCAACTGTTATGTTCGGACAAAATAAGCAATACCACAAAGCAAAAGAAAATAAGAACTCAAATCTATTTCGAGAACTCTCCACCTCTTCCACAAAATTCCCTAAGGGCACATCTTAACTGCTAACGCCAACCAAGTCCAAGCAATGCTCAAATTTGACATTTGGTAGTGTCTTGGTCATCATATCAGCGGAGTTATCATAGGTACTAACCTTGATTACCACAATATCACCACGAGCAATAATTTCACGCACAAAATGATATCGAACATCGATGTGCTTTGTCCTCTCGTGAAATATTTGATCTTTTGTAAGGAAGATAACACTCTGACTGTCGCAAAAGATCGTAGTAATATGTAAGTCTTTGCTAAGTTTACCAAACAGACCCTTCAACCAAATAGATTCCTTGCAAGCCTCTATAATAACCATGTACTCTACCTCAGTAGTTGACAAAGCAACTATAGTCTGTAAAGTAGATTTTCAACTGTTAGCACAACCACCAATGGTGAAATCATAGCCTGTAAAGGATATCTTTTTATCAAGGTCTCCTGCAAAATCAGAATCAACATACCCGATCACTCCATCTCTATTTTTCCCAAATTGCAAACAAACACCAACAAATCCATGTAAGTATCTGAAAATCCAATGAACTATTTTTCAATGTTCTTTACCAGGATTCGCCATGTATCTGCTAACTTCACCGACCGCAAATGATAAATTTGGTCGGGAACACACCATTGCGTACATAAGAGAACCAACGATACTAAAGTGTGAAACATATAGTCACACTCATCATCTGTCTTTGGAAATAACGTGGCCGAGAGTTTGAAATAAGTTGCCAATGGAGTATTGACAGGTTTGGCATTTTAAATATTGAACCTATGAAGCACTTTCTCAATATACCTTTTCTGACTC
Organism: Capsicum pubescens; assembly: GCA_030864215.1. Classification (NCBI taxonomy): domain Eukaryota; kingdom Viridiplantae; phylum Streptophyta; class Magnoliopsida; order Solanales; family Solanaceae; genus Capsicum; species Capsicum pubescens. Next base: position 71,766,608 of record CM061548.1, on the reverse strand, counting down.
AAATATAACTTACACTTCTCTCTATCCCTCATAATTTCTATGCTAAGGATCTTCTTTGCTACTCCTAGATCCTTCATCTCAAACACTTTACGGAGCTGGGCTTTGACTTTTATTATCTCTCTCATATCCTTTGTTGCTATCAAAATACAAGAGAAGATACATGAACGAACCATTACTTACCTCCTTAAAATAGACACAACTATTATAACTCCTCCTCCTAAACATAAAAGAAGTCATAAAAGAGTCAAACCTCTTATACCACTATCTGGGCAACTATTTTAAGCTATAAAGGGACTTTTTCAGAAAACATATGTAGTCCCTCTTTCCTGAGACTACAAAACCCTCTTGTTATTGCATATAGATATCCTCCTTAAGTTCTCCATGTAAGAATGTTGTTTTAACATCCAACTGCTCAAGATTAAGATTGTACATGGCCACAATAACAAGAAAGGCTCAAATCGAACTATGCTTTACAACTGGAGAAAACACATCTATGAAGTCAACACATGGAACCTGACTGTAGCCTTTAGCAACTAGTCTTGCTTTGTACCTAGCATCTTCAACTCCTGATGTTCCTTCTTTCTTTTTAAATACCCACTTACAACGAACAACTTTCTTATCTTTAGGCAATTTAACCAAATACCATGTGTTATTCTTATGAAGTGATTCCATATCCTCATGTATAGCAATCATCCATCGTCTAAAATCATCACAACTAACTGCCTTTGAGTAAGAAGAAGGTTAATCACCGAAATTAATACCTTCTGCTACATTCAATGCATAAGCAACCAATTTAACTTTACCATACTTCTGAGGAGGTTTAATATCCCTCTTAAGCCTGTCTTTAGCAATAGAATATTGTGGCACCACTGGTAGTAAAGAAGAAATAGTATCACTCTATATCTCTGGCCTAGACTGAGAAGTAGGCACTGGTGTGAACTCTGCTTCAATCTGCAATTCAACGCGGGTGCTTGACTTTTGCTGATTCATGTCACTAGGCTTATATGAGGGATAAACACTAGATTCTTTATACGAGAAAGCACAAAGAATGGCAGTTTCATCGAACACAACATCCCTACTAATTATAACTTTTCTATTTTTTGGACACCAAAGCTTATATCTTTTAACACCAGACTTATAACCCATAAATAAGCACTTGACAGATCTAGGTTCCAACTTACTATTATCAACATAAGCATAAGCAGGACATCCAAATATCTTCAAATCTAAGTAACTGATAGGAGTACCGGACCATACCTCTTATGGAGTCTTTTTGTCAATCACAACTGAAGGAGAGCGGTTAAAAAGAAAATGAGTTGTAGAAGCAGCTTTGGCCCAAAAAGACTTGGGTAAACCATCATTAGAGAGCATACAACACACCTTCTCTATTAGAGTCTTATTCATTAATTCGGCCACACCATTCTGCTACAGAATATGACAAACTGTTAAGTGTCTCACGATTCCTTCTGAATTACACAGAAAATTAAATTCATTAGAACAAAACTCTAAACCATTATCAGTGTGAAGGCATTTTACCTGCTTCTTTATTTGTTTTTCAATCATAGTCTTCCACTTCTTGAAAGTACGCAACACATTGTTCTTTTACTTAAGGAAGAACATCCAAACTTTTCTGGAATAGTCATCAATAATAGTCAACATGTAATTAGCACATCCTTTAGAAGGCACTCTAGAAGGACCCCAGAGATCAGAATGAATGTAATCAAGTGTGATTTTAGTTGAGTGGATGCCTTTAGTGAATCTGACTCTCTTCTGCTTTCCAAAAATATAGTGCCCATAGAACTCTAATTTAGTAGTACTCTGGCTATCAAGAAATCCTCTCCTACTTAGTTCAACCATCCTGTTTTCACTTATATGTCCCTAACTCATATGCCAAAGTTTAGCAACGTCACTATCTAATATAGATGAAGTAGAAATAGTTGTATCATGACTATATAAAATTGTATCCCTAAAGGCCGAATATGATGTAGGTAGCGAACACAGCAAAATCAGCCCGAGATCTTTCTCATCGTACTTAACGTCCAGAGTCTCTAAATTAGAGACGATTTCCTTAAATAAAGTTAGTTGATCCTCCAAAGACGTAGCCTCAGATGTGCGGTGGGAATAAAGTCGTTGTTTGAGATGCAACTTACAAGTTAGGCTCTTTGTCATACATAACTATTCTAGTTTCAACCACAGTGCAATGACAGTGGTCTCCTTCAGAACATCCTGTAGAAACTGATTGGATAAATGAAGGTGGATCTGAGATAGAGCCTTTCGATCCGTACGTCATTTATCCTCCTCTATCCAAGATAAAGGCATCTTATCAAATCCTAATAGAGCATCGTCTAAATCTAGCTGCGTGAGCACAACCCGCATCTTGACCTGCCATAACAAAAATCTGGTGTTGCGGTATAACAATGAAATATCATACTTCATGGTTTCCATGCTCGAGAAAATAATATCTCTAATACCAATTTGTTATGTTCGGACAGAATAAGCAATACCACAAAGCAAAAGAAAGCAAGAAGAAGACACACAGATTTACATGAAAACCCTTGATGGCAAAAACCATAGGCAGAGGTGGAGGAATTCACTATAATGGAGTGAAGTACAATAAGAAGAGGAAAGTCTCAATAACGTATTTAAATCGTCCAAAACAACCCACTAAATCACACTTGTATAATACGTGTGTACAAATAAATCCTAGGCCCAAAAATATATCAGGCCGATCCCTACGCTATCACTATATATCCCACAAAAAATTACAAACATAGGTCACACTGTGAACTTTTCAAGGCCAGATCAACAGAATTTGGGTCACAAACTCTAACAACAACTTTATTAGCTTAACCTTTTTTTAGACTTCTTCTTTCCACTACCATTTTCTCTTGATGGTTCATTGGAGTTAATATTATTATATTATATTTGGATCTTATGTATTAAGTGTCATCAAGTTTCATTGTTTGATTTGAGAAGTTAGAGGCTTAAATTGCACTTTTATTAAGCATTAAGCACTTTAACATTTGGCAGTTAGTGGGTTTGCTAGTTTGTTGCATTGCTCCTTCCGTTGCAGGCTCTATATACCCATTACTTCTTCTGTCACATTGTTGTAATGTGCAACAGTTAACTCCCTATTCATGTGTGGATTTATGCTGATTGACTTCATAGTAAGTGGTAAGAATGTGGATATAAGTTTCTTGGAACTTTAATAACTTCTATCATTATTCCACCTCATTACTATTGTAACTCTTGTAACCTCTATTTCATTAATCTTCCCACTATTTTTTCGATTCACTACAAGGAAGAATTTGTCATCTATAAATAGTGGTGGTCTTGTATGTTATGGATATTAGAGAAAAATACATATAAAGTTTATATTATTGAGGTTAAACAGTGAAAGAGAGAGTTGAGACTAAGAAAATATTCTAAGTCTTCAACTATATTCACTATACAAAAGAGAATAACTATATTAGTGAAAGATAGAGTTGAGACAAAGAAAATATTGGAAAAATGCTCTAAAATATACGTAAACTTTGATGAAATTTGTTGTAACACGCATGAACTTTGGGGAGTCATATGACCCCCTAGAACTTTGCGGAAGTCCTATGGCTCCCCTAGACTATTTATTAGCGCATTTTATAGACATTTATTTGCACAAAGTTCTTTTTAATTTTTTTTTTTATTAACTTATAAATGTCAAAATACACTAATAAATAGTTCAAGGGGGTCATAGGACCCCTGGAAAGTTCAGGTACGTTACAACAAATTTCACTGAAGTTTGGATATATATTGAACATTTTTTTCCAAAATATTCTAAGTTTTTAACTATATTCACTATAAAAAAGAGAGTTTTATATGTTGAAGGAAGGCGTTCTTATGGTGGAGCTTTAAACTCTTCAACTAATCCGAAGTTTCTTGACTTGTATATTGTTGATTGGCTATTGTATCCAAGAGCGGACAAGTCAAGAGTTGATACTACTGGATTGATGTACACTGTTGTTATTTTATGCCGCTTCAGTCAGGACTTCTATTTAAAATTTGGCTAGGAAAATGCAACCCTTTTCTTCTTCTTCTTCTTCTTCTCCTCCTCCTCCTCCTCCTTCTTCTTTTTCTTCTTCTTCTTTTTTCTTAATATCTAAATCCATAATCATAAGCTTATGTTGAGCTATAAGGGGTTATTTGATTAGAAACAAGTTATTTTGGATAATAATTTTGAAATTAGTTATTTTAGAATTAATTATTCCATCATATACATGGGATAATTTATTCTATATGTGATATAAATGGTGGGATAAATAATACGAGACTAACTACTACCTCCAACCAAACGCAGGATAAAATAACCTTCTTTCTTATGAGACTATCACACCTTATATATTGAGTTGATTTCTCGAATTGTCACTCAACTTATAGAAGTATCTCACTAAAGTAATTTTTACATTTTTTAGGACTGTATTATCACTTAACTTGTAGGAACATCTCACTAAAGTAGCTTTTTAATTTTTTGAAATAATATCATCACTGAATTACACATATATTTTCAACAGGGTGAAAACTAACAAAAAAGTTAGAATTTTATTCATACATATTTTATATTTTTAGATCAATAACCATTAATTATATAATATTTATTTAATTAATTTTAAATATATCTTTAATAAAATATATTATATTTATTTAATTAGAGAAAAATGATGGTGCAATCTTTCGTTAAAAATTGATACATGTATTTTTATTTTTAACTAAAGTACTTATATTTATCATTTTAGTTTTCTTTTTTGTTTAAAATCCAGTCTAATTATAGGATTTATTAATGTGAAAAGATGAACAATAATTATACATCGCTGATGTTATTTTTTTTAGCTAATTTTTATTTTGTATTAAGAGGAACTTCCTTAATACCAAATCATTTTAATTGCAAACTTATGATTAGTATGTAGGAGAAAAAAATGGGGAAAGATGGTATGACTTTTTATGAAAATATTATTTTAGATTGCACCTCCATTTTGCTCTAGTTAAATGAATGTAATTCACTTATTAATGATATATTTGAAATAAGTTAATAAATTATGTATATTTAATGGGTATTTGATCTAAAAATCAACAACAACAACATACCCAGTGTATTTCCACCTAGTGGGGTCTGGGAAGGATAGAGTGTACGCAGATCATATCACTACCTCAAGAGAAGTATTTGATCTAAAAGTAAAACTTAAAATATATATGAATAAAATTTCGTTAAAAAATTAATTTTTTCGTTAATTTTCATCCTGTTGGATATATATGTGAAGTTCAATGACAATTTTGTTCAAAAAACTTAAAAAGTTACTTTAGTGAGATGTTCCTACAAGTTGAGTTACAATATTATCCTAAAAAATTGTAACGACATGAAAATTTGATAAAATAGATGAAATTTGTGATTTTAAGTGATTTAACTATTTTACCCCTTTTCATAGTTGCATTGTGGTATTTCTAGAGTATAGGGGTGATTGGCATGATTTTCGATGCATTTTGATATTTTTTATGCGATATTGTATTTTTTGTGGCTTCGAGAGCCTTCTTTTGGACTTGTGTGGTTATCTTTTGACCTGTGTGATGAATGAATGAACGGACTATGCCAACAACTTTAAAATATCAATTTTAGGCTAGGCAAATTTTTGGTTCGAGACCCGATAAACCCACACTTATTTCCACCCGTTGATTGGAAAGTTACAAAATTGGAAATATAGTGTGGGACCCACATTTGATCAAAACAATCTCGAATAAAAAATCCAACTTCGTCAACACGTTCGGAATATTGATTTTAGGGTGTTAACATGTTTGGTGTGATTTTACGGCTTTTAAATCTCATTTCGATCCTCGATTTGAAAAATTGCGATTTCGGGTTTTGGTGGTCAACTCTATAAAACTGATTTTTTTAAAAATTTGATATCTTCATTGAGTCCGAAGAGTCAAATTTAATGTGTTTGCATAGTTTGTTTGCGTATATCGGACTCTAAATGAATCTCTGACACCCCATCGATATCTATTTTTAGACGTAAAAATTTGGGTTTTTTCAGATTTGCTGGTGCAGTATAAATACCCCTCTTTTTAGCACATTTTGTCATTCATTCATCTTGACTTTTTAGAGTTAAACCCAAAAATAGTATGAGAACTTAAAAGTGAAGTTTGTGGGAGATGGGAAGCTAGATTAATATCTATTTCTTGATTCTATTATGAATTTAACGCGAGATTTCATCCTTTTCTACTCTAATTCTTGATTAATTTCTCAAAATTTTAAAAATCTTAGGACTTGATTTTAAACCCCAATTTAACTCCTTTTCACTTGAATAATATTTTAATCTTATAATTACTAGTTTTTCGTCAATTTAACTTTCCAAAAAACTTCGATTCTTGATTCTAATGCGAAATTCAAAGATCTTATCCGATAAAGATTAAAAATAATATTTCTTCGATTTGAACCTCATTTTTTACTCGATTTGACTTGAGTTTTTAGTTGTAGATTTCTAAAAATATCGAGAAAATATTTTTGAAGTAAAGTTATGATTTTGTCCCTTTTTTTTGAAAATTTGTTTTGGAGGTTCGTTTAGACCCCGAATCAAAAGTAGTCAGTATGGGTATCGTTGGCTTTGTTTTAAAGCGTAGATTCTATATTTATTGGTTTTAGTTGATTTCAGGATCGTTCATGAAAAGTAAGGTTGTGGGTTCGAAGTGTAGCGGACCGATTTTGACATTCGAGGTAGGATATGACTTAACTCTTCAAACTGGACTGGGTATTAATTTGTATACCAAAATACATATTACGGGTGGGAATTAATCATGAAATATGGCTATCTATATGTTGTGCCCGTGTGGGGGCCTAAATGTGATGTAATTATTGAATCTGAGATATCATGTGATATGTGTGATCGTGTGGAATTTTATGTGATGATTTGATAGCCTTGAATATATGAGAATAATTATATTATGTTGTTAGAAATGCCTATTGTGGTGCCTTTAGCATATTGTGATATAATCATACTTTGTTGCATGTGAATCGTGTGGAAAATTCGTGGATAGTGGAAATACTTCGTGGATATTAACTCACGTGGTTGTGAATTATAGCATTGTGGTTGGTTGTGGAAATACTTCATATGGATTGGTTGTGTAAATACATCAATTGGATTGGTCATGGAAATACTCATTTTGAATGATTGTGAACCTTTGCATCATCATTCTCATGTCATCATATGCATCATTTCACTTGTTTATTTTATTAATCTATATTTATTTGTTGTCATGTGTGTACTTGATTTGTGTCTTATGTCAGGTATGTGCTTTGGAAACACTGAAAATATTGGAATTACTAGAATATTGAAAACACTGGAAATATTGGAAACACTAGAAATATTAAATATTACTCAAAGTTGTGTGCCAAGATTAAGGTTGTGTGCCAATCTCAAGACTATGTGCCAACCTCAAGGTTGTGTGCCAATCTCAAGGTTGTATGTCAAACTCAAGGTTGTGTTCTCAAGGGTATGTGCCAACCTCGTGCATCATCATCATCATCATCATCATCATCATCATTATCACATCATCATCAGCATCAACATTACCATCTTATACATTGCATTTTCTTTATTGAGTTGACGTTGTGATTGAATTTACGTATTAACTGGTTATATATCTACTTGCGCTATACCCAGTTACTTATAATTGACCATCCTGTATATACATGTTTTTATCTTCTTATACTTGCATGTGATATAATGTATACTTGTGTTATACTTATTGTATTATTGTTGTATTTGTGATATATATTAGAACTGTTTGTGCAAGCGGTGTAGGCTACTGTTGTGGGATATTTTCTGATTGTAGGTGACGTTCCCTTAGTGTGTATTTTGTGTACTTTATTTTCTACTTTGATCTGTCGTCCTATGAAACCTATTGAATACAAGTGGACCATACTTGCTCCTACTGTACCCTTCTAGTGCAGATCCAGATTCAGGTGCGCCCTACATTACTTGGCTCAAGCGATTATTGGAGCTTTCAAGGTAATTGATGATTTTTAGGCGTCCGGATATATTCCACTACCTTTCTCTATAGATTATGTCTTTACTTTCATTTCAGAGACAGAGTTCCTCTTGTGTTTGGATATCTTATGTATTTATTTTGGATTCGAGTTGTACTAAACACGTTTTTATACTGTTGACACTTGGTTTTGGGAGTTATGGCTGCATTGCTATGTTTTTTCAATATTTATTATACTTGTATGGCTCAACTTGGTTCTAGAAGTCTTACTTTGGGTTTATTTCTATTTTTTTACCCTTCATATATCAGTTTGTGTGATAGACTTACTTGTCAAGGTTTGTCACGACAAGTGCCATTATGACCTATCATTTTTCAATTGTGACAAATTGGTATCAAAGCATCCAAGTTTCATCAGTCTCAATGAGAAAAGAACGAGATGTATAATGGAGTCTCGCAGATGGGTACATAGATGTTTGTATCTATCTTTGAGAAGCTATAGGATGTATTTAGGAAAACTTCCCTCATTTTAATCCTTACCGTGTGAATTTCTTATATACCTTGAGTTTTGAGTTGTGTTTCACTCTTTCTGTAAAGATGGTTTTGACTAGGTCCCAAGAGGTCAGAGGCGCGAAGCCTTCTCCTATAGGGCGAGCCTCGAGTCGTGTATGAATTCGAGGGAGTGGACAGGCCCATGGATCAACCCTATCAAGAGGAGTGCTAAGGGACTCTCCCCTGATCCTCATGTTGGATACTTCTCAGATGGTTATAGTTGGAGTGTCTTTTCAGAGAATTGTGGATAATGTGAAGATGGCATAGGGTATTCTTAAAGCATCTCAAGGAGGCGCTAAGAAGGTGCACTATTTTGGTGAGTTTAGAGGTTAGGCTTCTCGCCATAGAAATTTTAGAGATTTTCATGGTTATCAGGGCAGGCCAGTGCAGGCGACCTTACAGAGTTTAGGTGGTGTATCTTTGGGTTCAGCAGTGTAAGGTGGCCATTCTGTCTAAGTGGTACCTTCTCCTATTTAGGTGAATCGTAGAACTTGTTATGTGTGTTATGAGGTTAGCCTTTTGTCCAAGGACTGTCCCCGTCGTGTGATTAGGCTACTTTTATTTTAGTAGTGAGAGGTAGGGTACTACTAAAGAAGTAAGAAGTAGAGGTGGTGAAGCCCGTGGTGGTATTCATGGGGCTACTCAGCTAGTTGGTGATTGTGGTCAGTCATATGCTATATCCGTCAGGCCTGAGGCAGAGGCTTATGATGATGTGATCACAGATATCATCCCAATTTTTTTTAGATCTGCATCTGTGTTATTTTACTCTAGATTAACCTTGTAACACCCTGAGTCTGTACCCCAGATGTTACACGGTGCTTACGATCCCGATGGACCATAAGCTAACCCATGACTGATATTTGCTGTGAACACTAAATAATAATACTGTAATAATATGGAAAATAGGTTGAAATGACACAAGGTTCATAGTCTGAATACTGATAAAGAATAACAACTGTAATAATATCTGATAAAATAAATGAAATACTGTCTGAACTAGTCTAGTCTAAAAAGTCTCTATCTAAACTATCTCAATGTGGAGTTGATGGGACAAGCCCCCAACTAACTCCGACTACTGAAATACTGAATCTACTATAATGATGAAATAAAAGAATATCCTCAATAGATGAGGACTCACTACTGAATCTGATACTGCTGACTGAATCTGTCTAAGCGCGATCAGGAACCTGAGCGTCCGAACCTATGATATGAGACATCATAGTGCAAGAGATAGTAAGCATCGGTATGTTGAATATATTGGTATGCTAGATGAGGTAAGGCTGAATGTAATGGTTCATATGCATGAATAATAACTGACTGAATGATATAGAGTATCTGAATATGAGAGTGCATAGATAACTAAAACTACTGTAAATACTGAGTTTACAGTATTGTGCATGTGGGTATATAAGTATATATTGTACTTGAGCTTTTACTGAAACTGAGTACTGATTTATGATAACTGAGTAACTAAATTACTGATACTTAGTTACTGATTAATTTTGTCTGACAGTACTGATCCTGTAGAACTAAACTAAGTTCTAGACTGAGACTGTAGGAGGTAGTTATCTAACTAACATACCCCAAATAAGATAACTGGGGTCCAACCTGTAACTCTAGTTGGAAGGGTGTCAGTATCGTGCCACGGGTAAAGACAATTGAAGAGTCACCCTCATCTGGCAGGTGCCCTGAATAAGAACGGTGGTACCCTCAACTTGCAAGTTAGAACACCTCATCAACCCTCAACTGGAAGTTTGATGTCTCAACCTACATTGGTTACGTAGTTCTGGAATGCAAGGACTGCTTCTAAGGGTCACACCCTCTACTAGCAGGTGAGCCCCTATCCTTAGATTCACTCGGTGCTGAATCCTACTCCCATCTAAATGACACTAATTATTATATGATGTGTGAGCTAATGCTAACACATTTGAGGCTTTTAACTAAGAATAATTACAAAGTCTTAAGCAACTTTTGTCATTTTTGATTGTTTTATGTTTGATTTTGCAGTAGAAGCTATGATCCAAGAGAATCAACAAGGATGGAAGCAAAGGAGTTAAAATCTGAAGTAATTCAAAGAGAAGTGTGGATAAAGACATTTTTGATAAGTCGCCAGCCCTGTGATAAGTTATCAGCTTCATCATCAGCCTCAGACAGAGAATGCACCTGAGTTAAGAGTTGTGATGATATTTTATGATAAGCCGTCAAGGAGATGATAGGTCGTCAAAATTGTCGTCAGCCTAAGGCAGAACATGAGAGCTAAGGTAGAGACTTGATGACATTCGTGATAAGTCGTCAAGGATTTGATAGGACGTCACAGTTTGTCGTCAGCCTAAAGCAGCGAGTATCAAAAGTAAAGAGGAGCTGACGACATATGTGATAAGTCGTCAGCCTCTTGATAGGTTGTCACGAATGTCGTCACCTAATTTAAGGGATTATTAAACTCTGTGATTTTGTTTCTTTATTTAGGCTGAACTATTTAAAGTCTTGTTTAGGGTTTTCTTGAGAGTTTCAAACATCTTTTAGAGACACGTATTTTGATATTTTCTCTCTCTAGTTTCTTGACTTGAACAAGCAATTACTTTGAAGAGATTATCATCATTATTTTGGGATTACTACTATGATCTAATCTGAGAATCTCTAGTTTCTATTCATCTTGTGGTAAGTTTATCTTTCAAATCATGAATATAACTAGTTGTTTCAATTATTACATCATGAGCAGCTAAATTTCTTTAACCCGAATTATGGGATCTAGGGGTAAGTCATGATAAGATGCTAAGTGTTCAAGATTCGAAAGGTAATAGGACTCCTTGATAATTTTGAGGTTTTAATTATCGTCTATTGGTTACAAACGATTGGTAACACCATCTTTGATTTGCTTGAGAAAGAAATCAAATATAGTGGGAAGTGAATTATTAATAAGGACTTGGAAGCACTAAAAACTTCCATTTAATAATTGACGTTGTAACAAGGTTGATCAACCTGAGGTAAAATTTGGTCATGAATATAAATTCCCTAAGTCTGAGAGGATCAGGTAATTAATTGCTTAAGTAGGTCGAGATACATTTAGGCATAACTTCGATAAAGATAACTTGTTGTCCTACCTACTGTGAGAATCTTGAACCACCATTAGCATTTGTCAAGTACCAAAACCCCTAGTGAACATAATTCTGGTTTTTCCATAAACTCTTGATTACGAACACTGTAACTAAAGTGACCAACAATTATTTGTTAATCTCCAAAACCCTCATTTTATCTTTTCGTATCATCTATTTGAATTCAACTTTTAGCTATAGTTTCAAACTAGTTTAATCGTCACTCATATTGTTCCCTGTGGATTCGACCCCGACTCCAAAGTTGGGTATATATATTAACGACGACCGCCTTGCACTAAATTAACGTGTAAGTTGAGCGTTATCATTATACTGAGCTGAATTGAACTGATACTGAATTTCACTGAGTTCTGTAACTGGCTGAGTACTACTGATCGTGACATTATTAAGACTATTTTGTAACTACCGTAGCTCTAGGTAAATGCTAGATTTTTGGGTATTGAATACCCCCCAGGACTCGATAGCATTGAAAGTAAAGCATAGCATAATCTTGAAAAGAATAACAATGTCCATTTGTTCATAATTCATTCATAGAGATATTTTATCAAACACTTGTAGGGAATAAGCTTACACATATGCTAGCATGTCATGATTTCACCATTTAATTCATATGGGCATTCTATCAAACACTTGGGGAGCACAACTTAATGCATATCATCATGGGTAACATACAAACATTGTAACTACAACACCTAAACTTGCTAATTCAAGGATTATAACATGGGAATTACACAATTCAATATACATGCTATTTCAATTTCATGGAACCTACAATTAATTATGGATTGAAACTTAATTAATGTCATGAACATGAATATAATCCAATGTTAAGCATACAAATCATGAGTCAATAAGCTTGTGGTAAAGTGGATTCTTGGACTCTATGGGTGAAAGGAACCCATAGATGAACACCTAACATACCTGGGTATTTTAATTCTTGAAGCTCTTGGTGATTTTCTTGAGGATTGCTCTTGATTTCTTGAAGCTAGGGTTTTGCCCCATTTTGTGAGAAAGTATTTTAATCTTGAGAGAAAGTGAGTAAATAATGGGATAATAGGTTATTTAGGGGTTTAATCTCATGTTTAGACTGATTTGGGTCATGGAAAAAGAATAATTTACCCCTTGGAATAATTAAAATTTTGTCATTGAAGAGTCCCAATTTTGGCCTCCACCGTGATGCGGTGACATCGCGGTGAGCCACTGGAATAGGGTTGACATTGTTTAAAAAGGACGAACATGAAATGGGCTTGTGGAACGATGCAGTGGTATCGCATTGCCACACTAGAAATTGACAATTGGGAAAATGGCCCTTGGCGCGGCGCGGTGGGATCGCGGCCCCTCACTGAAAAATAATAATTGTGAATTGGAACATTGGCACGACGCGCCATTATTACAGAGCTTCACTGAAAACTGACGAATGCCATTTGGCTGGTCTCCGCGATGCGGTGATGTGCCATTTGGCATACTATTTTACAAAAATTGCTCTAACGTTTTGTCGGGTATCGAATTTGGGCGAATTTCATATCGTTGGAAAACTGACTAAATTTTCTATGCATTGGTAAGCTCTAAACTGAAAAATTCTGAGTATTATAAATTTTTTATATAGGAATACTTGTATACTGAGAGAAACTGAGCTAGAAAAATATGAGGTATTACAAACCTTCCTTTATGTTTCTGCATATTTTTCTTTTGGTTTTGATTTTATTAGTTAGCCTCTTTCCATGCCTATTCATGTATCTACCTCTGTAGGAGTTTCTTTATTGGTGGATTGGGTGTATCGATCTTGTATTGTGACCTTTTGTGGCCGTGGGACTTGGGTAGATTTAATTGTGTTAGATATGGTTGATTTTGATGTTATTTTAGGTATGGATTGGTTGGCTCCCTATTATGTTGTCTTAGATTATTTATCTAAGACCGTGACTTTAGCTCTGCCAGGTGTACCAAGGATAGCTTAGAAGGGTGCGCTTCATTCGGGTACTAAGAGGATCATATCTTATATTCAGGCTCGTAAATTGGTTAAGAGGGGATGTTTATCTTATTTGGTTCATATTTGTGATAGTAGTGTTGTTTCACCTCCTTCCTTGGATTTTGTTCATATTTTCCATGAGTTTATGGATGTGTTCCCTACATATTTGCTTGGTATGCCTCTGGATATTGACTTTTCTATTGATGTTGAGCCAGACACCAATCCCATTTCTATTCCTCCTTACAGGATTTCCCTATATGAGTTTAAAGAATTGTAGGATCAGTTTCAAGAGTTATTGGATAAGAGATTTATCTGACCTAATATATCACCTTGGGGTGCGGCTATCTTGTTTATAAGAATGGGTCTATGCATATGTGTATTGATTATTGGTAGTTGAACAAGGTGACGATTAATAATAAGTATCCCCTTCCTCGTATTGATGATTTATTTGATTAGATTCAGGGTGCTTTGGTGTTTTCGAAGATTGATTTGAGATCTAGTTATCACCAGTTGAGGATTAGAGCTTCGGATATTCCAAAGATAGCTTTTTGAACTCGATATGGTTATAATAAGTTCTTGGTCATGTCTTTTGGGTTGACCAATGCCCCTATCGCGTTCATGGAGTTAATGAACTAGGTGTTCCGACTGTATATCGACTCTTTGATTATTATATTTATAGATGATATCTTGGTTTATTCTAAGAGTAAGGTTGAGCATAAGGAGCATTTGCAGATTGTGCTTTAGAGATTGAGGGATGAGAAGTTGTATGCTAAGTTCTCCGAGTATGAGTTTTAGTTAGAGTCTATTTCTTTCTTGGGTCATGTGGTGACTAAGGAAGGTATTATGGTTGATCCATCCAAGGTTGCAGTGGTTTGTGATTGGGCTAGACCTACTTCGCCAATCGATATTCGAAGCTTTTTTGGCTTGGATGGTTATTATCGGTGTTTTGTTGGGGTTTTTCATCTATTACAACTCCATTTACCAAGTTGATTTAGAAGAATATTTTTTTTCTGCGGTCCGATGCTTGTGAGGCGAGCTTTCAAATGCTCAAGGATTTGTTGACTTCAGCTCTTATTTTGGCTTTGTCCATTGAAGGCGTGGGTTTTACCATCTTCTGTGATACTTTAGGTGTTGGGTTAGGTGTTTTGTTGATGTACGAGGGCAAGGTGATTACTTATGCATCTCGTCAGTTGAAGCCTTATGAAAGGAATTATCCTACCCATGATTTAGAGTTGTGCGCATTTGTGTTTTTTTATGTCGTGGAGGCACTATTTGTATGGAGTCCATTGTGAGATTTTCTCAGATCATCATAGCCTTCAGTACCTCTTTAACCAGCGAGATCTGAATATGAGGCAACATCATTGTCTTGAGTTGCTCAAGGACTATAACTTGACTATTCTCTACCATTTAAGCAAGACTAATGTGGTTGCGGATGCCTTGAGCTGAAAGTCGACTAGCATAGGTAGCTTGGCGCATCTTTTGACCCATGAGAGGCATTTGGCTTGATATTTGAGACTAGGTTTTTTTTATGGAGTAGATTTGAGCTCATTAGT
This sequence comes from Capsicum pubescens, assembly GCA_030864215.1. Lineage (NCBI taxonomy): Eukaryota > Viridiplantae > Streptophyta > Magnoliopsida > Solanales > Solanaceae > Capsicum > Capsicum pubescens. The sequence continues at coordinate 71,751,420 of CM061548.1, read as the reverse complement.
TTGATGATGCGGGTTTGAGGTAGATTCGAGATAAGGTGTTGAGGGGCGAGGCTAAGAAAGACTCACTTGATTTGGTGGTCGAGTTTGTATGCCGAGAATGGGTGATTGGATTAGATTGATTTTGAAGGAGGCCCATTATTCTAGATATTTTATTCATCTAGGTGTGACTAAGATGTATCGTGATTTGAGATAGCACTACTGGTGGGGTGATATAAGGTGAGATGTATTGGATTTTGTGGCTCGTTGCCTATGTTGTTAATAGGTGAAGGCCGAGCATATAAGACATGGTAGATTGCTCCAGAGGTTACCCATTCCTGAGTGAAAATGGAAACGGATCACTATGGACTTCGTGACTGGTTTGCCTTGCTTTTCGTATGGTTTTGATAGCGTTTGGATCATCGTGGATTGATTGACCAAGTCAATACATTTTCTTCCGGTACAGGTTTCCTTTAGTGCCAAGAGGTTGGATCATATCTACATTTGTGAAATTGTGCATCTGCATGGTATACCAATGTCTATTATTTCAAATCATGGTTCGATATTCATATCTCACTTTTGAAAGACTTTTCAAGATGAGTTATGCACTCGAGTTAATCTTAGCACAACGTTTCACCCCCAAACTGCAGGTCAGTCAGAGCGGACTACCTAGGTTTTAGAGGATATGCTCCATACGTGTGTGATGGATTTTGGTGGCCAGTAGGAGAAACATTTGGTTTTATTAGAATTTGCCTATAATAACAGCTACCATTCAGTATCGATATGGCTCCTATTGAGGCGTTGTGTGGTAGGCGTTGTCGCTCTCCAATTGGTTGGTTTGATATTTTTTAGGTTAGACCTCGCTTTATAGACTTGCTTTAAGAGTCCTTGGATAGAGTCCGAATCATTCAGGATAGACTTCGAGCAGCTCAGACTAGGCAGAAGTGTTATGTTGACCGTAGACTTCATGCCTTGAGATTTGGTGTTGGTTATCGTGTTTTCCTTCAAGTTTCACCCTTGAAGGGTGTAATGAGGTTTGGGAAGAGGGGAAAGTCAACCCCAGGTATATTGGTCCATTTAAGATTCTTCGAACTATTAGTGATGTGGCCTATGAATTAGTTTTGCCCCCAGATTTATAGGCTATTTATCTAGTTTTTCATGTTTCTATGTTTCGCCGTTACATAACTGATGAGCCCCATGTCATTTTTTGGAGTCGATTCAGTTAGATGCAGTTGTCTTTTATTGAGTAGTCGATCTCCATTTTGGCTAGGTATGTTAGATGATTGCATTCTAGAGTTATCCCTATGGTTAAGGTTCAGTGGAGACATCAACCTATAGATGAGGCTACGTGAGAGGTTGAGTCTGATATGCGTAGTTCTTATCCCCAGCTCTTCGTTGATTCAGGTATTTTTTTGCCTTAGTTCGAGAACGAACTAGATTTTTTGTGATGGATGATGTAACGACCTAAAAATTTGATAAAATAGGTGAAATTTTTTATTTTGTATAATTTGACTGTTTTACCCATCCCCATAGTTACATTATGCTATTCCTGGGGTGTGGGGGTAATTGGAATGGTTCCCGATGTATTTTGGTGCCTTCTATGTGATATATTGTGATTTTTTGTGGCTTTGAGAGCCTTATTTTGGACCTATGTGGTTATCTTTTGATCCGTGCAATGGTTGGTTGAACGGACTATGCTAGCAACTCTGAAATATCAATTTTAGGCTAGACAGACCTTTGGTTTGGGTCCCGATGCACCCTAGCTTATTTCGACCTGTTGGTCGGAAAATTAAAAAATTAAAAATACGGGTGTAGGATCCATATTTGATCGAATTAACTTCGGATGGAAAATTTGACTTCTCCAACGTGTTTGAAACATCGATTTTAGGGTGGTAACACATTTGGTGTGATTTTACGGCTTTTAAATCTCATTTCATCCTCAGTTTAAAAATTACGATTTCGGGTTTCGGCGGTCAACTTTGTGAAAATGATACTTTTATCAAATATGATATCGTCATTGAGTCCAGAGCATCGAATTTTGTGTGGTTTCATAGTTCGTTTGCATATATCAAACTTCGAACAAATTTCGGGAAATCCGTCAAAGTTCGTATCTGGACTTAAAAATCTGGGTTTTTTCAGATTGTTGGTGCAGTATAAATACCCCTCTTTTTTGCCCATTTTATCATTCTTTCACCTTGACTCTTGAGAATTAAAACCTAAAATAGTGTGAGAACTTACAAATGAAGCTTGTGAGATCTTGGGAAGCTAGATTAACATCTATTTCTTGATTCTATTACGGATTTAAAGTGAGATTTCATCCTTTTCTACTCTAATTCTTGATTAATTTCTCAAAATCTCAAAAATCTTAGGACTTAATTTTAAACCCCAATTTCACCTCTTTTCACTTGAATAATGTTTTAATCTTATAATTATTAGTTTTTCAATAATTTAATCCTCAAAACAACTTTGATTCTTGATTATAATGCATAATTCAAAGATTTTACCCGTTAAATCTTAAAAATAGTTTTTGTTCGATTTGAACCTCATTTTTTACTCAATTTGACTTGGATTTTCAGCTGTAGATTTCTAAAAATATGAAAAACACGTTTTTGAAGTAAAGTTATGATTTTGCCCTTCTTTTTCGAAAATTTATTTCAAAGGTCCATTTTGAGCCTGAATCAAAAGTAGTCAATATGGGTATCATTGGCTTTGTTTTGACTGTAGTTTTTGTATTCCTTGGTTTTAGTTGATTTCAGGATCATTCGTAGAAAGTAAGGTCATGGGTTTAAAGTGTAGCGAACCAATTTCGACAATCGAGGTAGGTTATGACTTAACTTTTCAGACTGGGCTTGGTGGTTGTTTTGTATACCAAAATGCATGCTAAGGGTGAAAATTAATCATGAAATATGGCTATCTATATATTATGACCGTATGGAGGCCTAAATGTGATATAATTATTGAATATGAGATATCATGTGATATATGTGACGGTGCAGAGTCTTATGTGATGATTTGATAGCCTTGAATATATGAGAATAATAGTATTGTGTTGTTAGAAATACCTATTGTGGTGCCTTTGGCATATTGTGATCTAATAATACTTTGTGGACATGTGAATCATGTGAAAAAGTCATAGATAGTGAAAATAGTGAGTGAATATTGGCTCACGTGGTTCTGGAATTGTAACATTGTGGTTGGTTGTGGAAATTCTTTATATGAATTGGTTGTGGAAATACATTAATAAAATTGATTGTGGAAATACTCATTTTGGATGGTTGTGAACCTTGCATCATCATTCTCACATCATTATATGCATCATTTCACTTGTTTATTTTATTGCTTTATATTTACTTGGTATCATATGTGTGTACTTGATTTGTGTCTTATGTTATGTATGTGCTCTGGAAATACTGAAAATACTGAAATTACTAAAAATATTGAAAATATTAGAAATACTGAAATTACTGAAAATACTGAAATTACTGGAAATATTGAAAATACTGGAAATAGTGAAATTACTGGTAATATTGGAAACACTGAAAATACTGAATATTGCTCAAGGCTGAGTGCCAAACTCAAGGTTGTGTGTCAATTTCAAGGTTGTGTGCCAATCTCAAGGTTGTGTGTCAAACTCAAGGTTGTGTGCCAATTTCGTGTAGCATCATCATCATCTTATATATTGTATTTGATTTATTATGTTGACATTGTGATTGAATTTTCGTATTGACTTGTTATATGTGTACTTTCTCTATACCCTGTTACTTATACTTAATCATCCTATATATACGTGTTCTTCTTTGTTTATACTTGCATGTGATATAATGTATACTTATGTTATACTTGTTGTATTGTTATTGTATTTGTGACATATATTAGAACTGCTATTGCAAGCGGTGTGGGCTACTGTTGTGGGACTTTTTTTTATTGCAGGTGACGTGCCCTTAGTGTGTATTTTGTGTACTTTATTTTCTACTTTGCTCTATTGGCCTATGATACCTACTGAGTACAAGTGGATCGTACTCACTCCTACTGTACCCTTCTAGTGAAGATTCAGGTTCGGGTGCACCCCACATTGCTTTACTCAGACGATTGTTGGAGCTTTCAAGGTAGTTGATGATTTTCAGGCGTCCGAATGACTTCTACTACTTTTCTCTATAGACTATGTCTTTACTTTCATTTTTGAGACAGAGTTTCTCTTGTATTTGGATATTTTATGTATTTCTTTTGGATTCGAGTTGCACTAGACATGTTCTTATACTGTTGAGACCTGGTTTTAGGATTTATGGCTGCATTGCTATGTTTCTTTACGCATTTATTATATTTATATGGTTTGACTTCGTTCTAGAAGTCTTACCTTGGGGTTATTTCTATCTTTTTACCCTTCGTGTATCGGGTTGTGTTATTGGCTTACTTGTCAAAGTTCATCACGACAAGTGCCATCGATCATGACCTATCATTTTTGGGTCGTAACAAAAATACGAAAAATCACTTTAATGAGATACTTCTATAGATTGAGTGACAATTCGAGGAATTAACTCCTTATATCTTATACTAAATCATTCTTAAGATTCTTGCTTGAAATTACTTTATTCTCTTGCATAAATGTATCCTGCACTTTTAAGTAGCGGGTATAGTTTACTTATCCATCGCACTATGATATGTAACTAAAGTGTTCTTTCCTGTTCTAGAAGCTCGAATTAGCTATGACCAACTCAGAAGAATTAAAAATTTTCGCCAAATCTAATAATAAAACTCCTTCATTTTTATTCGCAAAGTCAAAACCATAATGTACATCATCATGGGTGTGTTTGGTATGAAGGAAAATATTTTCTTTGAAAACGAGTTGATTTCTTACTTGTTTTCTTATGTTTGGTTGGTGAGTGGAAAATATTTTTCGAAAAATATTTTCTAGTGTTTGATTGGTGAATGAAAAAATATTTTTCAGAAAATACATTTTAGTGTTTAGGTAAAGAGTAAAAATACATTTTAGAAAAATAATTTTTAACCCCAATTTTTTTTTTTTTAGGGTGTGTTCAATATGGAGGAGGAAAAACTTTTTCTAAAAAAATAAGTTGTTTCTTACTGATATTCTTGTGTTCATTATGCATATTGGGTAAGTATCTATTTTCTAAAAGTATTTGTATATATTTAATAAAAAAAACAATGAGAACGAATAGGATAAGAAAAAGAAAAAAATAATAATTTTTTGAGGGGGGAAGGGGGGGTTGGTAGGTGGGGATTGGAGTTGTCAAAATAGGTGGTAATGGTGGGATAAGGAAAAACATTAATTTTTTTTAAGAAAACAAATTAAATTTTTTTACTAGTGGGGGTGGGGGTGGGGGCGGCTAGTAGGGGTGGGGGTCAGGGTAGGGGAGTGAGGGTGGTGTAAGAAAAAAATTAAAAAAATTTGGAAGGAGGAGGGGGGTTGGGTGGGGGGTGGGGGGTAAGAAAAAAGATTGAATATTATTTTAAAAAATTAAATATTTTTTTTGGGAGGGAGTAGGGGTTTGAGTTTTTGAGTAGGAAATGAGGGAAGAAAAAATTGATTTTTTTTTTTTTATGGGGATGGTAGGGGGTGGGTGGGGGATAGGGGATTGGGAGTTGGAGTAGGGGTGGGTGAATTTGAGAGTTGTATGAATATTTCAACTTAAAAGTGACATTGAAAGAGAGTTTTGAAAAATATTTTCCTTACTTTATGAAGGGAAGTCATTTTTCTTAGATTTGAGGAAAATAAGTCGATTTAAAAATATTTTTCAAAGCATTTAAACCAACCAAACATGAAAAAATTTAAAAATATTTTTCAAAAAATATTTTCCGTCATTCCAAACACACTCCATATCCTCTCAAATTGGTTCATCTATTAAAATCCCCTTTTAAGATTAGCATCTTGATTAGGGGTGGGCGTTTGGTTTCGGGTTTTTTTCAATTTTTTTTATTTTTGGTTTTGGGAATGTGTGTATGGAAAACCGAACCGAATTTGTCGATTTGGTTTGATTTTTTTTTAATTCGGTTCGATTCAGTTGCGATTTATGAAATTCAGTTTTTTTTGGTTTTGGGCCTGCTTAATGAGGTCAATTTTTATTTGTAAATTGAACTATTTTTTAAGGTTAAAAATTAATTAGGTGAAGAAGCTAAACTTAGAAGTTCCATGAAAATAGCATAACATTTTGTTGTAATTCTGTCTCTATGTGAAGTATAGGAAGGCTTAAACATTGTACTTGTATATTTCTGAAGATCTAATTAAGCAATAACACAACCTTGTTTAGCAAGTATAACCGTTTGTTTCATCCTTATAATCAATGATGTCAATGATATAAACTTTGATCAATCTTACTTTCACCATTTTATACGGGCGTACGGGAACGCATATGATGCATTACACAGACAATTGGCTGATTTATGTCATGAAAAAGTTCATTGTAAACAAAGACAACTCAAACAAATAAAGCAACAGAAAAACAAAACAATGAAAGAAATTAGAAATAAGAATAATGCGACTTGACATATTCAGTGAACACTACTACTTAGCTTAAAACTTGTCACATGCAGGAGCTCTTATAAGACTTTCCACAAATTAAAAACATTTAAGCCAAACTACAAATTCTTCCTATACATATCCCCCGCGCCATCCCATGTAGCCCTCACATTCAACACAAAAAAATATTAGTCTCCAAAAAGTTAAGTTCATACAATCTTCTTTCATTACAGCACTGATAATCTAGTATAGCATGTCGATCACACGTACACGTAACCACATGGACATTGGTTGTTGACATGGACAACTACAAACGAAATCCACTAAAACCCTGGAAGAAGAGTCTTGAAAGAGGAAAAGGAGGCCACAGAACGCACAATGTGAATACCCAGGGGTTCGACAAAGAACATGGGGCAAATGGGTGGAAGAAATCAGAGAGCCAAAGAAGAGAACTAGGATGTGGTTAGGATCTTTTGCTACAGCTGAAGAAGCTGCCATGGCTTATGATGAAGCAGCTAGGAGATTCTATGGACCAGATGCTTACCTTAATTTACCCCCACAAGAGAGCTAATTTCAATCCATTGAACAAATCACAGAAGTTCAAATGGTTTTCTTCAAGCAACATCAATTTTGTTTAATCAATTTGGGCGGGTAATCGGGTATATATAACATATATGTATGATAATTAAAAAAAATATAAGTATATTATATATTTTGGTTTAAACCAAAATTCCGAATTAAGTAAACTCAATAACCGAAAATCGAATCGAAATACTGAATTTTAAAAAAATAAATCGGAACCGAACCAAAATACCGAAAAAACAAAACCGAAAAACAAAATTAATTCGATTCGATATTTTGATTTTTCGGTATTTATGCCCACTCCTAATCTTGATATGCGGGATATTTCTCACAACCCCGTCTAACTCCTTCCAAAAGAAAAAAGTTGTTGCTAGAGTCAAAAAAAAAAAAAAAGGGAAAAGACATCATTTTCACCCCATACTATACAAGAAAAATCTAAGTCACACCTAAATTATATAAGTGACCTATTACACACCTTAACTATATAAAAGTGATATTATTACCTCCCCGCGACCCCCATTCTAAGGCGCGTGTGTTACACTTATTTTAGGCGCGTCCAGCCTATTAAATAACAAAAGTAAACGGCTAAAAACATTAAGGGAAAAGACATCGTTTCCACCCCAAACTATAGTCGAAAAGTTGAATCCACACCTAAACTATATAAGTGACCTATTACACACCTTAACTATAAAAAAAGTGATACTTTTTACTGACGTGGGGCTGATGTGGCAGCGCATGTAAAACACTACACCACATGCAAGTGGTGGTAGCCTGACAGGGTGTAAATAGTTTCACTTTTTTATAGTTTAGGTGTGTAATAGGTCACTAGTATAGTTTAGATGTGGCTTCGACTTTTCGGGTATAGTTTGGGGTGGAAACGATACCTTTTCCCAAAAAAAAAAAAAAAGATCTTTTACACATGTCCGTGCACATTTAACATTATATCTTTTTAAGACTGTTTTAAAAAATATTAGTTTTTCATAAATAAAAATAACTTCAACTTTAAAGTTCGAAAAAGGCAACATATATACCAAGAAAAATGAAATTGTTGTGTAAGTACTAACTCTTGTAATCTCTTTTATTCTATGGGAAAGGGCCTAAAATGCTCTACAACTATGTGAAATGGTGTAAAAATGTCTTCCATCTACCTATTGGGTCTAAAATATCCTTTTCGTCTATCTATTGAGCCTAAAATTCCCTTTTCTGTCTATCGGGTTATTTTACCCTTTTATTTAATAGATCAATTTAGAACGACGAAAAATTGATATTGTGCACTATTTATTTGGTTAATAGTCTTTCCAAAGAGGAGAAAAAAAAACCTTAGGTTTATCTGAATCTGAGTTCAATCTGTATAGTTATAATGTGAAAGTTCATTACTACGGAACAGTTGCAAGGGGTCTCATACTACTATACCGTGGTGCTTTTCATTACTTCCACGTTATAAATATTAGTTAAATGAAACATCAAGTTGCAATCTCATTACAAGCTTGTGACGCATAATTTGAGAATACTATGAGCTAAGCTTAATTATTAGGTTGATAATATTGTTAGTGGCTGAAAATATGCAATACTTGCTAAAACATCTTTACAAAAACATACGACAATAAGCAAAACTGAGGTTGAGAGGTATACATAGGAAAGCTCTCTTGTTCACATCTGATGTGACTTACAAACAAAGCTAAAATAATCAAACATAAAGACTTATCTCAGTCACCCACAACTTTGCATCTAAAAATACAAAGAAACGACGAGCAAAAGACTACAAATGGCATTATGGGATCGTTTAGTAGGAAGGATAAGGATAACTAATCCCGAATTTAATTTAGAAGATGAGTTTATCCTATATTTGTTGGAAAAATGCATGGGATAACTCATTCCGGGATTAGTTATCACGGAATTGTAGTGATTTTTTATCCCTCTTGAGGGTGGGATAACTAATTTCGAAATAGCTAATCTCAGGATCAGTAATCTTGGATAACTAATTCCGAGATTAGTAATCCCGGGATAACTTATTTTCCAATCAAACGACCCCATATGTTTTACCTCAAAGGTGAGCTAGAAAGCATAGTCGTGGACTAATACCTGAACTAAGGGGTCGTTTGGTAGGAGGGATAAAGATAACTAATTCCGGGATTAATTTAGAAGAGGAGCTTATCACATGTTTGGTTGAGACAAAATGAATGAAATAACTCATCCCGAAATTGTAGTGTTTTTCTTATCCTTCCTTGAGGGTGAGATTAATGATCTCGGGATATCAATGGATCGTGTTATTAGGTTTGGGTGGGTTGGAATTTTAGGGAGACAGTAATTATTTTAATTAACCATTAGTTGGCCAATAAAAAAAGGCATGTCATTAATGCATTGGGGCTAAATTAATATATTAAATAAAAGGATAAAATAGCCCCAAAAGGTAGAGGGAAAAGATATTTTAGCCCCCATAGGTAGACATGAATGGCATCTTAGGTCTAACAGGTAGATGAAGGACATTTTTGTACCATTTCACATAGTTGAAGGACATTTTAAACCCTTTTTCGTTTATTTTAAGGGTGAAAATTATTTTTTCTCTCCAACTGTCTTAAAAATCAACCCCTCCCCCCTCCCCCCTCCTCAATTTTGAACAATAGTGATATTTCCCCTTTATTCTAATTGAATTTTTAAAATGTCTATTGTATCTTTCATCGCCAACTTTTTTTTACTTCTTTAAAATTATCATATTTTCATTTTTTAGAAATTCATATAACAAAATTTTCATAAAAACATGAACATTATCTTCTAGACGAAAAAAGTGAGAAATACTAATTAAGTATATAAGGTAATGATGATTTATAATGAAGTAAATTAATATAGTAAGAAAATTAATTTTATTAATAATAATCAAAACTCTAATATTTATTTTATAAGAGAAAATAATATGTAATATTAACTCCATATACATATTTCAATGCAAAAAAAAAAAAAATAATGAATAAAAATAAGGTCGAATTTTTAAAAATTATATTTATTTAAATAAATTATAATTTATGTAATACTCTATTAATGACAATCACATCTTATTTATTTATAATATTATTTTTTATCACTTGACTCTCATATTAAAAATATGTGTTTTAATTTACTTGTCGAATTTATGAAATTAAGAGAATTGTATTATGTTTTCTTTTACCTTTAGTATTAAATAAGTAGTATAGACAAATTTAAAATTTTAAAGTATCCTTAATAAGGTTAATTCAATAAAATGCACCTCTATATAAAATTTTCTTAATGAATGTGTCATGACAACAAAAGTCTAGTAACATAAAATGGATGTAGAAAGAGAGTGGTGAAATACAAAAATATATAAACACATACATGTACATGGATATATACAACTTAAGGGTGGCTTCAGTGCCGGCCAAAGTGTAAAGCTGCTGAAGCAGCTGCCTTAGGCCTAGCATTTTTGAAGCCCCCAAATTTTCCTGTTAAGTGTATTATAATATGTTTTAAATAAAATATATCTATATACTTATATTTAGTGTTTTAAAGAACAAATATGATTTTTCACTTTTTATGTTTCTTATGTAGCATATTCTTTTAAGTTTGTTAAGAAAAAAAAAAGATGATACCTTTATATTTTGAAAACTTTTAACTTTAAAACTCTTTTTATCTTCAATGAAATTATTTATAATTATATAAGTATCTAAGATTTATTTTAACCAAATATCCTAAATGGAATGATTTTGAATATCGATTTATTAGAAAATAGTATCACATAAATTGTTCTAAGACTTGATTTAAAAAATAAATATGTCTAGTTAAATAGTATCACATAAATTAAGACAAATAAATGAAAATAAAATGGGCATCAATCCTTATATGGGCCAAAAGTGAAAATAATATTTTCTTGCCTCTTTACTAGTACAATCAACATCATCTTAATCTTAAAAGGAAGAAGGATTTGAAACTTTAATACTGTTTTAAAAAAGAAACTTTCATAATATTTTAGCAAATAATAAAATTCTAAGTAAGAAATATGCCTTAGGAGAGATTGAAAGAACTAGTTTTTAAAAAGAAAAAAAAGATATTAGAAGAGATTCATTAATGAAAAAATTGGTAATGACTTTACATATCAAAAGAAAATTAAAAAGAAATAGATTTCAAATGATATATATGAATTTTTTCTTGTTTTCTTTCACAAAAAAGATTATAAAGGCCTCCTCATAAAATTTTGTTTTAGGTCACCATATTGATTGAGCCGTCCCTGGGTGGCTTGATTGGAAACTGTTATCCCGGTATTAGTTATCCCAAAATAAGTTGTACCAATATGTATATGTGATAACTTATTCCATTATTGTGGTATAAATGGTGGGATAGATAATTTTGAGATTAACTAATACCTCTAATCAAACGTAGGATACAATAATCATGAATTTTATGCTCGAATTATTATAATTCCAAATGACTCTCTAATACATATAATATTGAAATAACGATCTTAAAAAATAACGTTAAATTTTGTGACAAATTTATAAAAAATATTATTTTACTTATAATGTCAATAAACTTAAATAAAATATTATAAATAACTGGGTTACAAAATATATATTATATATAATATAAAGAGGTATTACATAAATAAAGGAATAAAATTACAAGGACAAAATGAATATTGAATAGGATCAAGGGGAGAGTATGATTATTATTCAATATTGAGGGAAAACTTTGATTTTTATAGCAAAATTTGAGGGGAGAGGATGATTTTCACCCTTTATTTTAATGAAATAATTTATAACCACATAGCTATCTTAAATATTTTTAGACTGTAATTTTAAAAAATAAAACTTACATTTTATTTCTAAGTTACGAAATTATTGTTATTAGTACATTATATAATTGAGGGATTTGACATCTGTGTTTGCAGTCAAATAAAATTTGCCTGAGGATAATTTCGTCATTTCATGTGCTGTGCTGATGAGCTTTTGCCTCTTCATTACGCGTGTGGTATGGAATACGTGTCATTCTCTCCCTTTTCCTCCCATTTGTGATGTCTTCTCTATTAGCTTCATTAAATAAGTAATTAACAAAGGAGAAGCGAATTTATCGTTGGTCAGCTTGCTTTCTGCCGGGTATGTTCCTGCTCCACTTTTCGATTATGCAAGTTTTGTTTTGTTTTTCAAGTTTTTGATTGTGCATATTTCGTTTGTTCTGATGAAGCTTGTTTGTTTTAAGGATTTAAGGAATTGGGGTTTTTCAGTGTTAGTGAAATTACTGTTTCTGCCGTGAAAGATTTGATTGGTTTGAAAATTTTGAATTGTTCATCGCAAAATTTGGAGTTGCTCTTACCAGTTTACGTACTGGGTTAGTGAAATTAGTTCTGATTTTTGAAGATTTTTGAAGCTTATTTTAGGGGTAAGGAATTGAAGTTTCCCTGCATTAGTGAAATTAGCATTTGTGTTGTGAAAAATTTGATCTGTTCGGAAATAGTGAGTTGTATTTCATAGTTAATAGTGGGTTTTATTTCCGAAAAATTGATTGGCTTTTACAAGTCACTTTTGCTGATGGATTTTTCTTTCGCACTCCTGTTGGTTGCTATAAATTGCAGTGTTTGCATAAAGTTGTTTCCTTTTCCTTGTTCAACTTTCTTAGCATTGTTGTTTCGATTGTTATGGGGTATTCGAGAGCTAATAGTGAATGTAGTATTGCTGGCGTTCAACGCACTGTTTGAGCTTTTGGTACTATAATTTTTCCATTTCTTTCTTGTAACAGTATGTCAGTTCTTTTTTTGCATCCACGGTTTATATATTTGGCAGAAGTTGTGCGTTTAGTTTTAAGGTTATCTCTTCTGATGCTCATTAGTGGTATTTTGTTTTTCCGATAAGAGTTTCGCATGTTGCTTCAGGGATGACGGCTTCAATGTATTCTTTTTACCTCCATAATTTATGTATTTGCATAGAGTTGTTTGTCACGCTTCAAAGTTAACAGCCTTTCATCGAGTTTATTAGTAGTATTTGGCTTCGGTGATATGCGTTTTAATGTGTTCCTTCTCACTTTTACAGTTCATGTATTCACCTAAAATTTTGTGTTTAGCTTATTTCGTCCTTATATGACGTTGATTAGTAGTACAGTACCTAGAAGATAGGAGCTTCAATGTGTATTGATTACCTCTGTTGCTTGTGTATTTAGCTGAAGTTTTGTTCTAAGCCTTATTATTCATTGTGCGGGAAGAAAAGAGATGTGAATAATGGAGATTATTTTGTATAGCCTTTACACTGTGTACTTATGTGGTAATCAAAAATAATATGTTTACAACATCACCTCTGTTGCTTGTGTATTTACTTGGAGTTTTGTTTTAAGTTTTATTATTCATTGTGTGGGAAGAAAAAAAATATGCATAATGGAGATTGTTCTGTATAGACTTTATGTTTTGTACTTATGTCGTAACCAAAACAATATACTTTAAAACAACTGAAAAATTTTCAAAAGAAATGCAAAGCTTTCAAGACTTAGATTTCCTATTCACTTTTACAGTTCATGTATTCACCTAAAACTTTGTGTTTAGCTTATTTCGGCTTTATATCACGCTGATTAGTAGTATATTACTAAAAAGTCAGAATTTGTTCGTGCCTGCTTTGGTTCATTTCGCGAATACCTACTGCATTTACAATACACTATTTCTGGCTGAATTTTTACTATGTACTGATCTGCGTTTTTATTCGCCTTCTCCTGTTTGTGCTTTCTATTTTGCTATGGTCGCTTTTTATTTGTGCTATTATGTTGTGTTTCGCTTATCAGGTATTATTTTCGTTATCAAATTTATATTTAACTGTGTGTTGGCTTATATTTTGCTCCCTTATATTTTAAATGTGTCTGCACATACGTCATACTGTTGAGAAATAAATATTACAATATCAAATAAAAACAACCAAATACATTCATGAAAAATGCATGACGATAAAAAAAATAGACGTCATGAACTATACAGAACAATGCAAGCCGATAAGAAAGAAGCTTTATTAGCTAAGGTGCGCGAAGTAATAAAGCTTCATTAGGATTTCGATAATCTAGTACCACTTTCATTAATTTAAATAATCAACCTCCTCTTCTGCTAATAAATTCACTATCTCTGTTTGAACAAGGCTCAACATCAAATGTTGCAGAACAATACATTAACTACTCAACAATAACACAATCATCTATAAGCTACGTTCTTTTGAAAGCTATTTCAATTTGTACTTTCTGTGGTGCAAAACGATTTGAATATGAGCCACCTACTTTTTGTTGTAGCAAAGGTGCTATTAAACTAATATCTCATGAAATTTCCGTAGAATTAAAAACTCTATCTTGAAAATACCAAAGAGTCAAAACATTTTCAGACTTACGTACGAACATATAATAATATGTTTGCGTTCATATCACTTGGAGTGACTTATGATAAAGAGTTATCACAAAGAAATAAAGGTATTTATACTTTTCGTGTTTAAGAAAAAATGTATCATTTCATAAATGACTTGATTCCAGCTAATGAGAAAGGAAGAAATTTACAGTTATACTATTTTGATAGCAAAAATGAATTGAAAAAACGAGTGGCTTGTTCATCTAAATTAGATGAATATACTGTAAAAAAACCTGATGGAAATATTACAAATAAATTTATATTCAATATTTTTAAAATCCTTAATAGATATTCCACAACTTTTCGATTTTTATATTGCGCTTAAATGCAACGCTGGTCTAAATCAACGAACAAATAATTTACCGACCACATCAGAAGTTGCTAGAATATGGGTTGAGCAGAATGTTACCAATTATATTTCTACTCCTCATATTCGAATATACACTGAAAGTAACAACATTTGATTAATAAATTATTACTATGGCTGTTACGATTCATTATAATATCCGTTATTATTTTCTTATGGGCAAAGTGATCGACATTGTGATATTGAAAAAATTAATCCTACGACTGGCTCTAATATATTACAAGGATACTGTGGACGTGATCAACCGCCGAGTGTAAAAAATATGACTTCAATTGATGAATTTTTTGGCTTAGAAGATGAAATAAAAAAAACAGCATTTCTTGTCGTGAGTATTACTGTTATAAATTACAAATAAGAAATGACGCTGATATCTTGTTGCATTCTCGTAGATTACTTCAACAATATGTCATTGATGAATGGATTAAAATTGAAATTCAGAGATTGAATTTTGCTTCTTTAAATCAAGATTTATTTAAAACTGATGTGCTGGGAGGACTTTTAGATATGTTACGGCGCGGTAAAAGGGAAGCTTCTCGAGTAGGTAAGCATAGGATAATTCTCCTTAGTTTCACGGGAGGTTCAAAAGATATGCGGAGCCGATATATGAATAATATGGCTTTGGTTCAACGTTTTGGAAAGCCTGATATATTTTTGACAATGACCTGCAATCCTTCTTGGTCTGAAACCAAACAAAATTTGCTCCCAACTGATGAAGCTCATAATAGACCTAATTTGATCTGTCGAATATTTCAAGAAAAACTAGAAGAACTAAAAAAAGATGTACTTCACAAGCATATATTTGATAAGATTGCCGCATTTTTGTATACAATAGAATTTCAGAAACAAGAACTTCCTCATGCTCATTTTCTTATTATACTAGAGGAGAAATACAAGCTACTGACACCCGAAGCATATGACCAATTCGTTTGTTACTCTACATATGATACATAGTCCTTGTGGTGAGTTAAATCCAGCATGTCCTTGCATGAAAAAGAAAGGTTATTTCAAATTTAACTATCCAAAAGATTTTTTGGATCAAACATATAAAGGCAAAAATTCTTACCCAATTTATAAAAGACGAAATGCAGAAAAATATATACAAATTGGAGATTACCTCTTTGATAATTCATGTATTGTCCCTTACAATTTATTTTTACTTTGCAAGTTCAATTGTCATATCAATGTAGAAATATGTTCTGATATTAGGATTGTTAAATATATTTATAAATATATATGTAAGGGACATGATAAAATTATATTTCGGCTACATGATGATAACACAACTATAGGAATAGATGAAATAAAAGAGTATCAGTCAGCTAGATGGGCTTCACCATCTGAAGCTGTGTGATGCATAGTTGGCTTTTTCATTAGTGAAATGAATCCTTATGTTTACCATTTACAACTCCATCTTAATGGACAACAATTTGTTTCTTTTAAAAATACTGATAATATTACTAAGCTTATAAGCAATTCAATGATTAAAAAACTATGCTAATTGAATTTTTCATAATGAATACGATACATAAAGAAGCTAAGGATCTCTATTTATTATATCGAGAATTTCCTAAATATTTTGTTTGATCAATAACATATAAAATGTGGACATGTCGTTAACAAGGAAATGCAATTGATCGTATTGTAACATGCCATTCAACTGAAGGAGAAAAATATTATTTGAGATTTCCTTTTATGAATGTCAGAGGACATAAATCATAAGAAGATTTACTAACCGTAGATGGTAAATGTTGCGCTACATTCAGAGAATCTGCTAAAAAGTGAGGATTATTACTATGTGATAATAACTTGATAAAATATTTATCTGAAGCTATCGATTATCAAATACAATGCAGTCTAAGACATTTATTTATTGTTCTATTAACTTATTGCAATCCAAATAACCCTAAAGAACTGTGGAAAAAATTTGAAGGCCTATTATCAGAAGATTACAAGCGACATGAAAATCTATCTTTATTAATAATTCGTTATAAAATATTAAATCATATTAACGATATCATATTAAATCATATTAAATATTAAATCATATTAATAGTTCGTTATAAAACATTCGTGATATTAATGAATTTCATTTAATCCCAGAAAAAATTAAAGCATCTCCAATAGCAAAAGAAACAAAGAATGTACATTTTGAAAGAAATATTACCGTTAGTAATGAAGATCTATCACTACAAAATAAATTAAACAATGAGCAACATATTGCCTACAATACAATTCTTAATAGAGTATTCTCAAATAAATCAGGTGCTTTTTTTTTGTTGATGAATTCGGTGAAACAGGTAAAAGTTTTCTATATCGTGCTCTGTTAGCTACTGTAAGACATAGAGGATTTATAGCTTTAGCAACTGAAAGTTCGGGTGTGGCAGCCTCACTTCTTTCAGGAGGTCGCACTACTCATTTCCACTTTAAATTACCTATAAATATTGATGAAAATTTCAGTTGTAATATAAGCAAACAAAGTTCATTAGCATTTTTAATCCATGATGTAAAATTAATAGTATGGGATAAAATCTTCATGGCAAAAAAACAAATGATCGAAGCCTTAGATTTGCTTTTAATGAAAACATATGTTTTCTTTGATGAAAAAATTGTTTTGTTCAATGGTGATTTTAGATAAACTTTGCCTATTGTCCGTAGTGACAAAAGAGAAGATTTTGTCCGTGAGAGTTTACTATGTTCTGAAATTTGGAACCAACTTCAAAAACTATAATTATCAAAAAATATGCACACGAGAACAGATCCTACTCTTTGTAACTATTTAATGAGAATTGGTAATGAAAATGAAAAATAAATTTCACAAGAAAAAAATAAAATATCGCAATTTTTAATCATTTCCTTCACTACCAAAAAAGATTCATTAAATGTACTGTTTAAAGTTACTTACCCTAATTTATATACATCTCATTCAAATATTTGTTTTGCTACATTCTGAGCTATTTTGACAACAAAAAATAACTTTGTTGATGAAATAAATGAAATGTTAATTACCCAATTTTCAACTAACGTAAAAGTGTATGTGGCTATTGATGAAACTTCTGATTCGGAAGATCAAAGTGAATATGAGGATTTTATGCATACTTTAAACCCTGTTGGGCTACCTCCTTACAAATTATCTCTAAAAGAAATTATCCTATCATACTATTAAGAAACCTGAATCCTTCAGAGAATTTGTGTAATGGAACATGACTAATATGTGATGACTTCAAAACTCATATTATTAGTGCTACAATATTCAATGATGATTTTAAAAATGCTCAAGTTTTTATTCCACGAATATCATTATCAACTTCAACAGATGAAAAAGTGCCATTACAATTTAAAAGAACACAATTTTTAATACGATTATGTTTGTCATGATAATTAACAAAGCTCGGGAACAAACATTAAATTTCATTGGTATTTATTTAAGAGAACCCATTTTTTCTCATGGCCAATTATATGTTGCTTTGTCGAGGATCAAAAGTTCTAACAATGTCAAAGTATTAATAAGACTTCCTAATCATGATGATTGTTGCATAACTTAATATAATATACAATGAAATTATTGCTAAAGCTTTTTCTTAATTTAATAATTTTACTGTTAACGGTAAATATTTTTTCCATTTTAATTGTACTATTGAATTTATTTTGTTCTTGTACCAATATTATTTATTGATATTGGATACCATCAGGTTGATTCAAAATGTCATAGCGATTTATCATCAGTGAAATAACTCCTGCAACAAATAACTGAATTTGTAAAGTTCAAGTGATTGACAAGGACCGACAGTGAGACAGTCAATACAGAAGTAAAAAATACTAGCTTTTGATTCTGCATGAAGAGGTACTTTACATTGAGAATGCAATTGAAGATTTTCAAAAAAAAAAATTAATAAATTATATAAAATTTGGCAAATATTTGAACAGAATATATTACTTTACACTCACTTACATTTTCACTGTTATAATCCTTAAACTGACCATGCTTACTGTATTGTGCAAATATGCAAAAAGATAAAATAATATATTATTATGCAAGAAACACAAGTTCAGTGTATTATATTTGAAACGGATATAGCATATTATGCAAACCTGCTACATGTTTTTCATACTTACATGTTGTCCGTTGCAAATGTTAAGGAATCAAACAGTGCATATGGCAGACCAATTAGGGACTTCATCTGAATAATCGATAGAAACACTATTGTTGAGCCAATTGAAAAATTAGATCCGATAGAAAATTCACTACCACAATCAACACCACTTGCTCTTACGTCATTTGAGAACTTTGACCGTCAGCCTGATGGATATGAATTTGGTATTACAACAGTTACTGTATTATTTTTTCTTGCTGTTGTTACAAGAAAATTTAATTTTCTTGATTCATTTACAATGGCTCTTTCTTATAAGATTTTTTGCCATTGTATCCAACTTCGGTCCATCAACATGTGCTGCGAATGGATCCAACTCAGGACTTCATTATAATGGATCAAAGGTCAGTACATCATTTATTTCGCTTTATAATTTTCATATCTTTTTACTTCCTTCCTCGGGCAAATTCAAAAAGAAAGTGGCTTTTCATGATTGTTAAAATTTTATTTCAATGTAAAATCTTTTTATTTATCTAAAACAAAAAAATAAAGCAAGCTGTATTTACTCTCTTTTCAATACTTTTTGCATTCCCTATTTACTTCGCTTATCATTTGGTAAAATTAGCTGAAAAATCAAATGCAATAATGATTTGTGGTAGTTTTCCTACTTTTGCTTAAAAAAGAAATAATATATATCCGTATATGAATTGTAATCGGTTATTTGCTTCAGAGATTATTTACTTTGGAGTTTTAATGCATAGATTATTATACCGTGAAAAATAATGTTTGATTGTTATGTGATGAATTATTATACATGGAATATTATGCAGGGATTGCGATATTCAAATCAAGAATTAGCTTCATCCAAGCATTGCTAATACATGTTGATAGCTTATATGATATAAATAATACAAATATTTTGCATGTGTTAGTTACACAGATTTTTGTTAATTACATTAGAATTTTGAATATATATAACCGGATTTTACATTCTTTAGTGGCCAGTTTCTTTACATTTCTTTCTGAATGATCTTTCAAGGCTACCAAAATTGAAAATGATGCTATGCTTTGCAATTCATAAATGAAAATAGACATGTCCCGTAAGTATTAGGTCAATGATATGAAATTAAAAATGGAGATTTGCAGAATTTTTTTTCAAAGTAAGACACTAAATTTTAAGAGCTAAATTACCTTGTACGTTCAATTTATTTTATCAATTTTACCATGTGTGATGAATCAATTTGTTTGCTACGTTTCTATCTTAGGTGACCTTCTATCGCGTATTATTTAATTGGAGTCACTTTATTTAGTCTAGCTTTTAGAATTTTAACTGCTTATTTATAGATGTCCAATGTAGTCTGCTTTGACTGTGGTGTAAAAGTGACTTAAAATCTCCTCAAATGTAGTAGCAACTGAATTTATCAGCTAAAATTTTTTTGTACATTCATTTTACTTTCATAATTTTATTTTGATCCACGCATTATTTGCTCCATCATTTCATGCAGTCAAAAACCTATCAAATTTACATTCTGAAAAAAGTTCATGGATCATGATGGAGCTAAAATATTGAGAGAAATTGATCAATATTGAATCATTTTTGCAAGAAAAGTTGCAAGATCAAGACCAGATATATAAATGCATATATCACTATATTTTATCCTATTTATCACAATTAAATTAGCATTAAATTATGAAATTTAAACTAACTATTCATTACACAGAGTACTGACAACAAGATGTGCAACAACAATTCAAATTGATTCTCTATATTTAGGTTGCTGCACTCAGAACATGATATTTTTTTTTATAAAAAAAACTGCCATACATATCATCGACACACACAATATATATTTCTCACTGTATTTCTATTTGCAGGATTGAAACAAACAAGAGACTCTTGATTGCATACAAGAAAAAGAATTTCTGCAATTCATTTCTTTTCAGGTGAAGTTATAGCCATTGCCACCGCCCAAGAACAACCCCAGTAAAAACACTAGCAAATTTCATATTACATTATATTAAATTTACCTTTACAATTTATAATTACGTTGTAAAATATATTACCTCTTGAATTTTTCAGGGTCAGATCTTCTACATAAAAGCTGCAATTTTATTGTCATATGAACAACAATAATTTTTTGTTTTAGCTTGCTCAGACTGTAAACAAGTCTTCATCAGAATTCACACTAAAAGAAGATTTTATTATACTATTTGTCATCGCCTGACAAAATTTATTCAAAAATACAACTGATATCTTACAGATTTTATACATAATTATTCATAATCTTAAATTCTCATTCATTTAACAAGTATTAACCTAACACTTTTTAACTGTAGATGTTAGTTTGAAGTGACTGTTGCAGACAACAGTGATTCAATAGCAGCACTTATTACAGAGAAAACTGCTGAAATAATGTTGCATCTCAACTCAGAAGAGGTTTATTACATTCAGACAGTTTAGGTACATATTAAAATTACTACAAATGAAATGTAAATAGTTTTCTAACTTAAACTATGCATTTAAACAATTCAAATTTCCTTTCAGAAATAAATGTTGCCATTGGCGAATGTCAAAAGCATAGTTAATTGGCAAGAAGTTTAACATTCAAGCTAAAAAATCTTATGCAAAAAGCACAGATGCTGGTACTCCAAAATTAATCATTGGGTTATTCGTGAAAATTGAACCTTCAATGAATACTGAAAGCATTGGCAAGAGAAAGATGTATGAAACTGACACCAAAAGTTCTTCAGACCACAAGTCAAGTAGTTCCTATCACAAAAACAATACAGAGGTGAAAATGCTGCCACCTCTGAAAAGCTATCACAAGTTATTTCAACCTCTTGAAATATAATTTCAATGTTGTTGCCTCACTTTCAACTGACTGTCACTATTTCACTTTCCTATCAGTGAACGATGTTTTGTCTCCTACTTTTGTGATGCCATTGGAGCCACACTCTAAAGCATCCTAAGAAATGTTGTAGCAACTTTTTTTGCTATCAACCTAAATAAGGTATTCGATCTCTTTTTTTACTTAATACATATTATTAGATATAACAAGACCTTTTTTTCTTACAATTGTAGTTAATTTTGAATAGATGTGTAATAGTGATTATGTGACTAATTAATTTTGTTGGAAGTATTTTTTATTGTGATAAATTATTTTCGATTGTTATGCTTGTGCGAGTAATCAGTTACTAAATAGAAAATTTATAGCTTAAAAAAAATTGACCATTCTTACCGTAAAATTTGATGTCGTCCCATTTGCTATTAGCAGAAAAATTATAAAGAGATTAACTTGCACATGATTAATTAGTTGTACAATCATGTTGAAAAAATAAGTGGATGTTATGCTATTTAGAGGTTTGGTTTGTTTTACTGTAATCTATGTGCACCAGGTAACTGATATTTCTTCTTACTAGGCAATTCGTCTTTATGAACCTGCATGTATTATTAAATCACTCCACACATCTTTTTCCTCGTATTGCAAATAGTATAATTTTCGAATGGGCAAAGATGCAATAAAAGGTCTCAAATGTATTTGTACTACTGCACATTACAATATATACTTTAAAATAACTCAACAAATCCAATAGCGAAAGTGCTAGTTTGAATAAGAGTTTTTGATTTCCTAAGCAGTTTAATAGTAACTATGAGATTAGAGGGGAAGCGCATAGGCGTCATTTTGAAAATACTTGTGTTGCTATTATTAAGAAAGATGAATTTAAGGGTTAGAATGTTAGTGTTCAGGTTATTTTTAAAGCAAAGGTCTCTCAGTGAAGTAACATATGTATATTAGATAGTAACTTACATATTTAATCCTTGAAATGCATGATCACAGAAGTTTCCGTTTTTAGAAGTCCATTTCCTCTGATTAAAGTTATGTTCAGGATTTTAGTTTTCTTACAAACAAGAAGATGTATAAGCAACTGATAAAATTATTCTCATGTGATTAGAAATTCACTAATTCAGGCCTTTTAGTTAAGTCGCGCATAATAAATGCTTTAGCACACGGACTGCCCTTTTTTCCCTCTCTCAATCTTTTTCCTGTGAAGTGAAATAAGGAGAACCTAGGGAGATATGAACCCCATTGGATCATCATTTCACTTAATTAATTCCCTCACCGTAGATACATGTTCTATTTTTTTTTCTTTTTTTCACTTCCTACCTTCTGGATTTGGGGCTTTTTCACTTATGCATTTGATGATTCAAAATTAAAGTTTCAGATTCTGAAGTTGTTGTTACTTTTTTCCAACGGATAGTGTTTCTAGTGCAATGAAGCTTGCTTATTTTAAGAAATGGAGATTTTTCTACGTTAGTGAAATTAGTGTTTTGAGTTGTTCTTCGCAATTAGAAGATTACGGAGAGAGAAATGTTGAAAAATATAAAATATAATTACAAAAATAAAAAAATTCATTCATAGAAGTTTTGTTTGCGGAATACTGCTTTTTCTCCTCTGTATAGTAGGTTGTTTTGTGTGTACGTTGGAAAAAAATTCTTCCTGGATATGACTTTGGGGTTTTAATTTCCTCTTACTGATTTGAGTATGTAGGTTTACTTTCGTGCAATTTATTATTGGACTTTTACAAAAAATTTGCTAATGTTTTGTTGTTTCTATTCTTTATTAAAAACAGACATAGTAGTGATAACTTTTCTTTTTGTGGGTTTTTCTTGAAAAGTGTCTTTGAGGTTTATGGGATTTCGAATTTCTCATCTGGGTAGGTCTAATTGGGTCTATATGGAGAGGAATTGATATTGAGGATTTGTACACTAGATCATAAATAAAAGTAGTTTAGTAATAGCTAATTTATGTAATTTGGGTTAGTAAAGTTTGAACACCTTAGAATTATAGATCAAATTTCTCATCTATGTTGAGTTGTATTTACTATTAACCTGTGTTCTACAACAGCTAGTTGCAAGGTGACTTTGTTTAATATTTTAGTAGCATTAAATATGTGGGAAATCAATGTTATAAAAGATAATGGTGCAATAAAAAATGAGACTAATAGATCATTAATATCTCAAAAAGTATATGTTGTATAATTAAACTGAATCAAAAAATAAAGGTAAAGCAAAATAGATTTTGGTTGATTTAACTTTTGTTCCTCCTTTAAAATATTCTTATCTTACATTCTTAACCTCTATTCTACTAATGGTTAATTTCGCTCAACACATCATAAACTTGAGCATACATTGTCTTTGTCACAATACAGAATATGTACATGTTATTGCATAATAGTATGGCAATCCAAACTCATGACATATGTTATTCATTTTGCCTCTTTAAACTTTATGCATTCATTCCTAAACTTGTTGTACTTATGAGTGGAAGTTAAGATTAGCTCCAACTGTTAATATTGTTGCTTTACAGGGCCATGTCCAGTATATAGTGATAGTTTGTGATGACTGATATCCTTCACAGTTTATTCCTGCACAAGAAAAGGAAAAAAAACTTCATACCTTTAAAGCTATAGGAAACGTTAGAAAAATACTAACCCTTCTCAGATTTATTGTGCAACAGGTTTCATCTCGGGCTAAGGATGCACAACTTTTTGTTATCTATGTAAATAAAATGTATATAACCTCTTGTAAAATTTGGCTCCGTGATGAATACTATAAAGTAAATAGTTTATCCTACACACTGATGCATTACATCTAATTTTTCTTCACGTGTTAAAAGTTGCTTTAAGAAATAATGCTCGTGATTTATTTTTTATTTTTCTCCAATTTTTTTACATACAACTTCTAGTCAAATTGGAATTTTTATTTTGGTAGAAAATTGATTAGTTATTATTTTTGGTAGAAAATAGGTTTTCTTTTATGGTAAATTTAATCTATTTTTAGTTATAATAGCATTATTTAAGAAGGAGTTGATGAGCAATAAAATATGCAGTTTTATCATAAAAGAAAAGTAAACTTCTCTGCGTCTCTTTTCTTCTAACTCATCTCTATTTTCAGTTTTTAAGAGTATTGTTAAAACTAACAATTGGTATCTAGAGCTATTTTTCTTGAGGGGTCTGTGAGTGAAGAGATGGATTCTGAAAATAGTTTTTCATGAATGATTTTACCCGTTTTTTATGGTGAAAATTATCAATTATGGACCGTGAGAATGAAAACTTACTTGGAGGCTCTTGATCTATGGGAAGCGGTGGAAGATGATTATGAAATTATTCCGCTGTCAAATAATTTCACCACAGTCCAGATCAAGAGTCACAAGGAAAAGAAAACCACAAAATCTAAGGCAAAGGCAACTCTGTTTGCTTCTATTTCAACAACTATTTTTACAAGAATTATGTCTCTCACATCACCAAAAGAAACTTCAGATTATCTAAAGAAATAATATGTTGGAGATAAAAGAATTCGCGGAATGCAAGTACTGAATTTAATAAGAGAGTTTGAGTTGCAGAAAATGAAAGACTCCGAGACAGTCAAAGAGTACTCGGACAGATTACTTGGCATTGTTAACAAGGTAAAATTACTAGGCACTGAATTTAAAGATTCGAGAATTGTTGAAAAAATTCTTGTTACAGTGCCCGAAAAATATGATGTATAACTACCTTAAAAAATACACAAGATCCATCCAAAATTACTTTGGTGGAGTTGTTAAATTCTTTTCAGGCACTGGAACAAAGAAAACTTATGAGGCAAGATGGTATAGTTGAAGGAGCCTTAGTAGCCAACCACAAAACTCAAAAAAAGGGGTAAAAATTTAAAAAACATTACCCACCTTGTGAGCACTGTGGAAAAATTGATCATCCACCATACAGATGTTGGAAAAGGTCAGACGCTAAGTGCAACAAGTGCAATCAACTTGGTCATGAAGCAGTGATTTGCAAAAGCAAAATTCAGAACCATGAAGCAGATTCACGTGTGGTCAATGAAGAAGAAGAAGACCATCTTTTTGTTACAACATGTATCTCAAGTAAGGTTTCAACAAATTTTTGGTTGATTGATAGCGGTTGCACCAACCACATGACTTATAACAAAAGTTTGTTTAAAGAATTAAAGCTTACTGAAATATTCAAAGTTCGGATCGAAAATGGTAACCGGATTCTTGTTGAAGGAAAAGAAATTGTTGTCATCAAAACAAGTTCAGGTAATAAAGCAATTTCAGATGTTCTTTATGTACCTGATACTGATCAAAACTTGTTGAGTATTAGACAGTTGGTAGAAAAAAGATACAAAGTATCCTTTGAGGATAAACATTGTTTCATCAATATGGTGCTGGAAAAGAAGTTTTAAACATTAAGATGAGAGGTAGACATTTTTTATTTGATCCAATAGAAGATATTTCTGTAGAACATGAAAAAGATCATAGGCTCAAAAAAATTAGAATATGATCCTCTAATTGAAAAAACACAAGCAATATGTGAACCTACTAGGTTTAAAGGAGATTTCAATGTTCCTAAAGAAATTAAAGTAATGGAGAAGTTATCTATGTTTCAGAAAAATAAAACGGATAAATTCAAATTCAAGATGCAAACGAAGCAGGAAGACATGCCAAAAGAATTTAATAGTCAAGGGTTGCATTCAAGATAAAAAGTGAATTTAGTTCACTACAAGCCAAAAGATGAATCTGCAGATTTATTCGCAAGATCACTTTCGATTATCAAGTGTGAAGATCCCAAGATAGAAGACCAAAATTTTACAGTTCCTACAGCAAGGAGGAGTGTTAAAAGTTGCTTTAAAAAATAATGCTGTAATTTATTTTTTATTTTTCTCCAACCTATTTACATACAACTCCTAGTCAAATTAAAATTTTTATTTTTAATAGGAAACTGATTAGTTATTAATTTTAGTAGCAAATAAATTTTCTTTTATAGTAAGATAATCCATTTTTTAGTTATAGTAATCCTATTTAAGAAAGAGTTGATGATTAATAAAATATACAGTTTTATCAGAAAAGAAAAATAAATTTTTCCGCATCTCTTTTCTTCTAATTCTATCTCTATTTTCAATTTTTAGGAATATTAAAACCAACAACATGCATCACATTGGGCCCGTCCCCCTCCCCACAGTACTACAGAAAGCAGAAAGGTATTTAAAAAAGGAGTTAGATAAACACATTCTGAGGGATTTTCTGGAATCCTCTTTTGTTCCTGCCAAAAATTATTAACTGAAGAACATCCTAAATTACTCTAGAACTGCACAAGCTTCTTTGGATCAACCTTCTTCTTCGAGATACCCCCATTATAAATAACGCAACACTAACCTGTTTCATCATCATCATAAGCAACAAGAAGTCATTATACAAATCAAACTCTACAATTTAAAGTCCAATTTCAAGCCTCCTTTTTCTTCAGTTAAAGAGAATGTCATTAATTCCAAGCTTCTTCGGTGGTCATAGGAGCAACATTTTCGATCCATTTTCCCTCGACCTATGGGATCCCTTCGAAGGCTTCCCAACTTCAACCACCCTCACCAACATCCCATCATCATCTGCTCGCGAAACTTCTACTCTTGCAAATGCAAGAATAGATTGGAAAGAGACCCCAGAAGCCCATGTATTCAAAGTGGACGTTCCGGGGATAAAGAAAGAGGAAGTGGAAGAAGGAAGAGTATTACAGATAAGTGGTGAAAGGAGCAGAGAGCAAGAGGAGAAGAATGATCAGTGGCATCGTATGGAGAGGGGTAGTGGTAAGTTTGTAAGGAGATTCAGGTTGCCGGAGAATGTTAAAATAGGGGAAATTAAGGCAGGCACGGAGAATGGAGTGCTCACTGTGACTGTTCCGAAAGAATAGGTGAAGAAGCCTAAGGTCAAGGCTATTGATATCTCTGGTTAAAATTATAAGCTACCAAGTTTTTGTGGTAGTACTAGTCTAATAATGTATGTATGTTTTGTGGAGTCTTTGGTTTGTGGAGTCTGTATAATTGTCTATTCCTGTTTGTTGGTTTTTTACTTCCAGTTCTAATAATCAAGAGATTTTAATATAATAATTGTTGAGTGCTATTTCATTGTAATTTTGAAATATTTTACTGACCATTTCTCCATTTTCTATTCATGTAAGATTGCTGGTTATGGAAATGATGTTCAAGGAGATGCCCTTGGATCAACTGAGATTAAAAAGTTGATGGTTTTTCAGTCTCAGATTCGGAGTGTAAATTAAGATGTTGTGAGAGTGAATTATTCCCTCTTAAACACGGAGTATTTTTATTTTCTCTGTTTTGTCACCCTGTTCCCTTTTTCCTTTTTGGGAAAATAATCTCTGTGGTTGTATGCATATTAATCAATTAAATACTAAATGGCTAATGGTCTTCGGCGATTTCTTATTACGCTCATATCTACCAGCACCGCACAATTTATGTTATTCTTTATCTTAATTTATGTGATACAAATAGAAATTAAATAATCACAATAATAACAAACTGCAGTCCATACTGTTACTTTTGAAAAAGTAGAGAGGTTGTTTCCAATAGATCCCGGCTCAAGATAAAGAATAGTTAACAAGGTCAGAATTTAAATAATTAATTGTTAAAATAATTTAAGTTTTTAATTATTGTGATTTATAATATTTTTTCTTCTATTTTAATTTAACTGGCACTGATATAATTTCGACAGTCAGTAAAATATTTCATATTTTTTTAATTCTTTTAGGTTGTTAATTATGTGTGCTTTGAATTTGAGGTGATAAAAATGACTACAAGCCTATTTAACACTTAAAATTGCAACTTCAAAGCGACTCATGGAGTAGTATCCTTAATCAAATAATTGATAATGTGTATATACAACAATAATGAATTACGTTTATTCCTTGCAAAAGTAAAATCTGATTAGATGTTTTTCTTTCGTTCTTTTAAATTTGATATATATTGACTTGACATTTTAAGAAAATATTTATTAGAAACTTATTTTACTAAATTAAATTTATTAAGTATACGAAAACTTAAATTTGATTTTAGTATTTCATATATTTAATGATAAAAATAATATTAGAAAAAAATAATAAATCTTTCAGAATTTATTAAAATAAAAAAAGTTAAAAGAAATTTTTTTTAATATAAAATTTGAATACCGGATAAAATTTATTTAATTTTTTAATTATATTAATTATTATGAATTATTATCTTAGTAACTTACTTAAATATATTGCATTTAAAGAATTTTATAATCCTAATAAAAATAATGCACCAATCAAATTGGGAAAGGGTCAAAATCATTTTCCCTCCCCAACTTTGTCGTAAAAATCAAATTTTCCCCTCAACTTTGAACAATAATCATACTCCCTCTTTATCCTAATTGACTTTTTAAAATTCCTATTTTTACCCTTTATCATCAATTTTTTTATTCTTTTTTTTTAACTTCTTTAAAATCATCATATTTTCATTTAAAAAAAAATTCATATAACAATTTTTTCATAAAAACATAAACATTATTCATATAACAAAATTTTCATAAAAACATAAACATTATCTTCTAGAAAAAAAAAAAGTAAGAAATATATAAGCTAATGATGATCTTTATTAAGTAAATTAGCATAATAAGAAAAATAGTTTTATTAATAATAATCAAAACTATAATATTTATTTTACAAGTGAAAATAATAAGTACTACTAATTTTATAAACATATTTCAATGCAGAAAATACAAATAATAAATGAAAGAGATAAGCCTCTAGTACCACCCCGAACTATGGTCAAAGTTGTTACGACACACTCCAACTTCACAGGGGTCCTATTATCCCCGAACTAAAATTTAGCATATTTTATCATTTTTGATTCTAATGTGGCACCTTTATTACATAAAATGAAGCCCAAATCAAAGGTATCACGCCATCTAAAATGATTGACAAAAGGTATCACGTTAGCTAAAAAGATTGACAAAAATATGCTAAAATTTAATTTAAGGGATAATAGGACCCCCATGAAGTTGACATGTGTCGTAGCAAATTTGGTCATAGTTCGGGGATACTAAATGTTTTTCTCGAATAAAAATAAGGTCAAATTTTAAAGATTATATTTATTTATATCTATAATATATTAAAAGTGTGAAGACGCTTGGAAAAGTGATTTGAACTTTTTGCCCTTCATTAAAAAGTTTCGGTTTAGACAAAATTGTCTTTTCACTATTTTTCTCAAAAATTAATTATCATTTAATTAAAAGAAATTATGATATTTAGCAATTTTAAATTACTTAGAATTCGACCAAAGGTTGGTAATTAGTCTAATTAGACTTTGCCGCCGACATTATTTGTAAAACTTTATAGGGTTGGCTTTATACCATAATTACTTTGTAAAAAAATTATTTTATATATAATTACCATATACATAAATTCTAAAATTCTATATAAGTAATAATATGAATCAAAGTTCTCCTGTGATTCTGATTGATTTTCATTCAAATTGTTTTTAGCTTTAGAATTTATATATGAATTAATAATTATAGTTTATTTTCCTCTATTGATAATTTTTGTGTATTTTTTCTTTCAGTTGAAGATTTTTGATCAAAAAATTGGATGAAACAAGCATGTTGTCATCGAATAAAGTAGTCAGAAGAATCAAAGGTTTAATTTACCCCCCCCTCTCCTTTTCTTTTACTTTGTTTAAATTTCTTCGTTTATAATTTACTAATGTATTCAATTTTGAGATCTGTAAAGTAGTGTTTGAAATATAGATAGTACAAGACATGTATAGTTCTTTATTTTTTATTTTGATCTTTTGTTAAGGTATGTAACCAAGCTAAGAATTTAGGTCAAGATTATTTTTTTTCATCACTGATTTATGCATTAAAAAAAAGGTCTTCATTAAATTAAAGAAAAAGAGTTTGCATAAGCCTTATTTAATTGCACTTGATGAAGATATTAATCGTAATTACTTAGATTTCAATTAAAATATGTTTAATTTTTGGATAAGGAATTTTCTCGGGGGAAATAGTGTCCAACGTTTTATGTTGTTGTGTCGGTGGTAGATGTAATTCTCTGATGAAAATTATTTTTTGTGAAAATTATAAATAATTGATAATTTATCGATTTTTAGGTAAATGTTGAAAAAGATGAAGGATACGCTCAAATGTGCAGCCTATAACATCGGTACTCCTTTGAGTGTTGCTATACGTGTATCTTATAATAATGCCTTTTTGCATCAATTATTTGTGAATGGACTAACAAGAAAAAACTTTCTGTTAGATTTTAGAAAGAGCAAAAAGATACACGTCTTCATTTTGAGTTTGGAATTTCTAGCAAGTAGCCTGCTAACTTTTTTTGTAAGACGTTAACTGCAAGTGATACTAGCACGCATGGTGAATTTTTTGTTCCTCATCGTACGTCCTGCATGCAGAGAAAGTTTTTTCTTTAATGATAATTATTGATCTTGTGGTCCTGTCATTTGACTTGGCTCTAAAGTTATTTTTTTACTTCGCACTCAGGATTTATCACAGACAGCACCTGCCCAAGAACTAATTGCAAAAGATCCGCATGATGATGAATAGAAGTTTAGACATACTTTTCGAAGGAGTTAATACATAAAAATGACCCTAAACTTGACACCAAATTATAACTTTGACCTTAAACTTTGACAGTGCACAAATATGACCTTTAACTATTCAAAACTGCACAAATATGACCTCCAATCCTACGTGGCAAAACGCGTGTTCAACATGCAAAACTGGGCGCGTCCAACTTAAAATCTAAGGGCATAATACATAAATATGACCTTAAACTTTGACAGTGCACAAATATGACCTTTAACTATTCAAAACTGCACAAATATGACCTTTAAATGACTCTTCACTATTATTTTTTTATTATTTTTGGCTCAAAGATGAAAATGGCATCTAATTTCTTTTGTCATTGCGGAAAAAGAGCAATATTGAAGATTTATTAATTAGGCGGGTTAGCCTCATATGAAAAAATCGAACGGGTATGTATATATATTATAAAGCAGGGGACGAATTTAAGTTATATAATATATCTAAATAATATTTATTTAAATATTAAATTAAAGATGAAACTATACTAATAATAAAAAAATTATAGTTTTAATAAAACGTTATTAAATTAATGTTATTAAGGATAGTAGTAGTAGTATATTAAATTAACGTTATCAAATTAACGTAATTAAAATGTTATTAAATTAACGTTATTAAATTAACGAAGGGTGGACCTACGTGGTTGCCATGGGGTTCACCCGAACCCCCTCGGTAAAAAAATTACGTTGTATATATATAAGATAGAAAATGTATATTTATGTACGTATATTAACATTGAACCACATAAAACAAAGCACTTAGATAGCCCAGTGGTGTTATTTTCTCTTCTTGGGCGCTTCCTTTAGCCTACTGTGCGGGTTCGATCCCTGCTAGTGGCTGTTTTTTTTAATTAAAAAAAAGCTAGGTGTTGCTGCTATAGAAATAAATAAAATAATAATAATAATAATAAATTTTTAAAATTAAAAAAAAAAGTTAGGTGCTGCTACTATAGAAATAAATAAAAAAGTTATAATAATAATAATAATAATAATAACAACAACAACAATAATAACAATAACAATAATAATAATAATAAAAATAAAAACAACGTTGTTTTAACACAAAAAGCAAAACTTTGACAGTGCATAAATATGACCTTTAACTATTCAAAACTGCACAAATATGACCTCTCTCCAAGCCAGCCATTTTAACGACGTGGCACCGTGTGATTGGATTACCTTTCCGCGTAGGCGCGAGTGAGACTCACGCATGGTGTTGCAAAATCGGAGGTCATATTTGTTCAGGTTTTGAATAGTTAAAGGTCCTTTTTGTGCACTATCAAAGTTTAAGGTCAAAGTTATAATTTGGTGTCAAGTTTAGGGTCATTTTTATGTATTAACTCTTTTTCGAGGGAAGCTCTAGATGTTGTTTTTCTTATTGTGCTCTCTGTAGCTTAATAGTGTTTAAAGTATCTTCAACTGTAATTTAAAAGATGGTGAGCGTTTTACCTCTTGGAGAAAAAGCTACACAGTGTCCAAAGCTAGACAGTGTCATGAATAGAACATGTGCTTCATCTTTGTTATTATTCTTATTCTCAATCCAATTAGGTCCAATTTCTTCTTTTATTTCTTTCATGACGGTAATTTTTAACCATGAAATAAAGGGTTGTGAATTTGTGATGGAGTGATCTTGATATGAACTCCTTTATCTTTAATTATAGTCTAGAATTCGAACCCCTTTACAAGTAGTAGCCTTTGTTAGAAAGCGATTTACTCTCAATATAAAACTTTCGCATAATGAAATCAAGTATTCGAGTCCTATGAATATCGAAAGACAAATGATTTTTTTTGAAACCATTGATTTAAATGGATTGTAAATTCATAACTTTGACAAAATCTTTCTTTACTAATATCGTTATCAAAATAAAATTGCAAAACAAAGTTAATTCAGTAATTTGAAGTCGTTTGAATGCGTAACCATATGAAATTTTTTGATGTTTATTGCTCAAAGATTTTTCTTCTTCCGTTGTTGATCAAATTATTGAAAAATAAATGAAGAGAATTTATAACTTCCTTCTTTTGGTCATTGTATATTATGAGATCATAAAACGTCATTGTAAATTGTTAGTTGATTTTTATACATTTAAATATAAATATATAATATATTTTTTTAACTTGATACACACGTGCAACGCACGTACACTAAACTAGTAAATTATAAAATATGTAATACTCTATTAGTGGCAATCACAACTTATTTACTGATATAGACAATAGATAATATTGTTTCTTATCACTTGATCTTCATACTAAAAATAAATTTTTTAATTTATCTGCTTAATTTGTAAAATCAAGAGTGTATTATGTTATTTTTTCTATCCTTTAGTGTTAATTAACTATATAAAGTAACAGTATAGACAAATTTAAAGTTTCAAATTATCATTAATAAGGTTAATTTAGCAAAATATACCTCTAAGTAAAATTTTCTTAAGGATTGTGTTATATCAACAAAAAGTTAAGTAATATGAAACGAATTTAGTAAGAGAGTGATAAAACACGAAAATATACGCACACGCATGTACATACATATGTATATACACACACTTAGGGGTGGTTTATTGGAAACAAGTTATTTCGAAATTAGTTATCACAAAATAAGTTGTACTAACATGTATGTGTGATAACTTATCTCATCACTGTGGTATAAATGGTGCGATAAATAATTTTGAGACTACCTAATACATCTAATTAAACGCAACATAAATAATCATGAACTTTATCTCTGTATAATTATACCTCACACCAAACGACTTTTTAATACATATAATACTAAAATAACGATCTTAAAAAATAACATTGAATTTTGTGATAAATTTATAAAAAGTATTAATTTGCGTATAAAGTTAATAAACTTAAATAAAATGCTACAAATATCCATGTTAAAAAAATATTCATTACATATAATATAAAAATATATTACATAAATATAGAATTAAAATTATAAGGATAAAATGGACATTGCATGAGATAAAGGAGAGGGTATGATTATTATTCAATGTTGAGGGGGAGTTTGATTTTTTAATCAAAGTTGGAGGGTGAAAATCATTTTCACCCAATTGGGAAATGGAAATGAGAGTGAGAAATACAAATGAGAAATAAATGGAAGGGTCACGTGCCATACAATTTATGACAAATAGGAAAGCTAATAGGTTCCACCATATTCTTCAAAGGACATTTATTGCATGACATGGTGTGTAATTTAATAGAAAAATATGGGCATTTTTCAAAATTTTTGAGAAGGTCCAAACAACAAAGAATAAAAGACAATTTTTCTTAGTGAATTGATTTTGTAAAATGACTTTAATACCCTCAAATTGATATTTAATGCCATTAAATAGACATGTTGAAGTGGCCTTTCTAATATACAGAATATACTATATTGAGGAGCTTGTTGGTTTGATGTACGTTATTTTTTGTTTTAATTTATATGACATAAATAAAATTTAAATAATTATATTTTTAAATATTTTAAGTTGTTAATTATTAAAATTTATAATATTTTTTGGTATTGTAATTTACTATGTTAAGTTTTTAGCTATTGTGATTTATAATATTCTTCTTGTCCAAAATTTTATGGCATTGATAATCAATTATATTTTTAAAATAATTTAAATTTTTAATTATTGTGATTTATAATATTTTTTCTTCTATTTGAATTTAAATGACATTGATATAATTTTGAGAATCAATCAAATATTACGATTGAAGTAGCAAAACAGACATATCTTAAATGACTCATAATAACTAATTATAAGTGATATAGCAAAATTGTCATAAAAAATACTTGTAAGAAATTTAGTCGACCACATATAAGATATCAAGTTAATTTATCATTTTATATCTATTTTATTTTTTTAATTTAATATTATTAATTTTTTTAATATTTAGATAACTTATAATAATTAATTAGGAGTGATATAGTAAAATTACGATTGAAATAGTTAAAATAGACATATCATAAATATCTATTTTACTTTTTTTTTATCAAACATGATTAATTTTCTAATACGAAAGAGTCAATCAAATATGACGATTGAAGCAATGAAGTAGACATGTCTTAAATTAATTACAATTTTACAAAATTTCATATTTTTTTGTCAATGCTTCATACTTAGAAAAGAAGAAAGTCAATAAATTATAATTCTTCACGTCTAATTTTTTTGTTTTTGATCAATTAAATACAAACAGAGTATATTTTTGTTTGTTATTTAAAGATATCATATTTTATACAATAATGATACATTTTTCTGCAATAATTATTTAGATACATGTTTTATACAATAATTATACAGTTTCTATACTCATCTTATACATATACATATTTTATACAACAATGATACAATTTCTATACTCATCGTACATATGCATATTATATAATTATTATACAGTTTCTATGCACTCTCTCTCCCCCCCTATACATATACATATACATATACATATACATATACATATACATATACATATACATATACATATACATATACATATACATATACATATACATATACATATACATATACATATACATATACATATACATATACATATACATATACATATATATATATATATACAATTCTTATACCATATTGATATAGTTCCGATTGATCATGTTTAAAATTAATTTGGACCGGCTAACAACTCCATGTCTAGTAGCTCAAACATGGGTCATTTATTTTTATGTTGATGAAGCGAAATAAAAAGAAATTGTCCACATAGCATTATCACATTATTTTCTTTTAAATTTTTTATAATAATAATTTCTAGATTTACTTTCTTAAATTTTATTTCTACTCATTTTTATTAGTTGAGTGTAGAAATCACGGATTTCTATGTATCTAAAATTTTGTAACGATTGGTTTTTTTGACAAAATATGTGAAATATGTGTTTCTGTCTGATTTGACTATTTATTCCTCCCCGTAATTGCATTATGATATTTCTGAGATGTGGGATGATTGACACAATTTCCGATGAATTTTGGTACCATTTATACGATATTGTGATTTTTGATGACCTCTAGAGTCTTATTCTCGACCTATGTGAATATTTTTTGATCCATTCGACGAATGGTTGAAAGGACTGCGCCAGAAGCTCCAGGATATTGATTTTAGGCTAGGCAGATATTTGGTGTGGGTCCCGATGCACCCGAGCTCATTTCGACCTATTGGTCGGAAAGTTGAAAAATTGAAAATATGGGTGTGGATCCATATTTGGTCAAAACAATTTCAAATGAAAAATTAGACTTCGCCAGCATATCAGGAACGTCGGTTTTAAGGTGGTAACATGTTTGGTGTGATTTTACGGTTTTTAAATCTCATTTCGATCCTTGGTTTGGAAAATTATGATTTCGGATTTCGGGGGTCAACTTTGTAAAAATGATGCTTTTTCGAAAAATCCTACTTCGCCATTTGGAACATCAAATTTGGTGTGGTTGCATAGTTCGTTTGCGTTCATTGGACTCCGGACAAATCCCGGACACCTTGTCGGAGTCCCAA
The DNA here is from genome assembly GCA_030864215.1 of Capsicum pubescens. NCBI lineage: Eukaryota > Viridiplantae > Streptophyta > Magnoliopsida > Solanales > Solanaceae > Capsicum > Capsicum pubescens. Next base: position 71,714,607 of record CM061548.1, on the reverse strand, counting down.
TTGGACTTAAAGAAAGAAAAATGTAGTGTTGTGCAGTTTTTTTGTTATAAAAAACAGTTTTCCCCCTCTTTTTATCCATTTTGTTCATTCTTTCACTTTGTCTGTTGAGAGTAAACTATAAAATAGTGGAGAGCTTAAAAGTGAAGCTTGTGGGAGTTTGGGAAGCTCCTGGACACCCTATCGAAGTCCGGATTGGACTTAAAGAAAGAAAAATCTGATGTTGTGCAGTATTTTGTTATAAAAACAGTTTTTTCCCTCTTGTTGTCCATTTTGTCCTTTCTTTCACCTTTTCTGTTGAGAATAAATCATAAAATAGCGCGAGAGCTTAAAAGTGAAGCTTGTGGGAGCTTGAGAATATAGATTAACATCTATTTTTTATTCTATTACGGATTTAAGGTAAGAATTCATTCTTTTCTTAGTAATTTCTTGATTGATTTCTCAGAACCCCCAAAATCTTAGAGCTTGATTTTAAACTCCAATTTCACTTAAATAATATTTTTATCTTATAATTACTAGTTTGTCATCAATTTAACCTTCAAAACAATTCTGATTCTTGATTTTAACCCAAATTTCAAAAAACTTACCCGGTAAAGCTTAAAGATAATTTTTCTTCGATTTGAACTTCATTTTTGACTCAATTTGACTTGGGTTTTCAGTTGTAGGTTCCTAAATATGCGGGAAAAATATTTTTAAAGTAAAGTTACGATTTTACTCTTCTTTTTCAAAAACATGTTTGGGGGGTACGTTTTGATCCCGAATTAAAAGTAGTCAATGTGGGTGTCGTTGGTTTTATTTTGATGTGTAGATTCTATATTTGATGTTTTTAGTAGAGTTCGTGATCATTCGTAGAAAGTAAGGTCGTGAATACGAAATGTGGCGGACTGATTTCGGCTTTTGAAGCAGGTTATGGGTTAGCTCTTTCAGACTTGGTTGGGTAGTAGATGATGATACAAAATGCAATTTAATGGTGAAAGCTAATCATGAAAAATGACTATTTGTGTGTTGTGCCCGTATGGGGGCCTATATGTAATGTAATTGTTGAAATTAAAATATTATGTGATATGTGTGATTGTGTGGGATCCTATGTGATGTTGATAGCCTTGAATATATGTGAATAATCATATTGTTTTGTTGAAATGCCTAATGTGGTACCATTGTTGTGTTGTGATATATTCATACTTGTTGTTATATAAGACGTGAAAATTCATGGATGAAACGAAAATAATGAGTGAATATTGGTTCACGTGGTTGTGAAAATGTATAGTTGTGGTTGGTTATGGAAATAAATCATTGTTATTGGTTGTGAGCATTGCATCCTCATATCATACTCATTCATGAAACATTAGTACCACCATGGAAACATCTAAGAAACACTGCCAACACCTTTTATAAAATCCTTCGGGATGAAAGTACCGAGGAGGAGATATTGTAACACCTTATAAAACCCTCCATGAAGGATGTGCCGGGGAGAAGATATAAGATATGTGAATTGTATATGGATTGAAGAACCCCCCATGGGTCTCTGCTTTGGGAGACTTGCCTCTGTAGGTGTATACGGAGATTGTGTAACGATCTCGTAGGTTGTGCGATGACCTCATGCATCATCATCATCAACATAATATACATTGTACTTACTTTATTGTGTTTATATTATGTTGTATTGTCATATTGACTTGTCATCTATGTATTTATCTTACCTTTCTTTACTTGTATATTATAAGCTCGTATCTACATGTTCTCTCTTGTTCTACTTATATATGACATAATGCATACTTGTATTCTATCTTGGTGTGTTGTGTAATATTTGTGATATTAGAATTGTTAGCGCAAGCGGTGTGGGCTATCATTGTGGAACATTTTCTGATTGCAGGTGATGTGCCCTTATTGTGTATTTTGTATGTTTTATTTTCTACTTTGCTTGGTCGGCCTACGATACCTACCGAGTACAAGTGGATCGTACTCACTCCTACTTCACCCTTTCGGTGCAGCTTTAGGTTCGAGTGCGCCTCAAACTGATTGATTTTGGGGGCCTTCAGATTTCTCAAGGCAGCGGTTGGACATTCATACGTCCGAAGTTCACCTCTATCTTTCTATATTAGTTACGTCTTTATTAGTGTTCGGGGACAAATATTTTCCTTTATGGTTATTTTTCTGATCTATTTGACTCCGGGATTGTATTAGTAGTTCTTATACTGCTGACACCAGATTTTGAGAGTTATCACTGCATGTGTTGATTTTATTCTTTCCTCTTTTATTATATCTATGTGGTTCGACTTCGTTCTAGAAACCTTACCTTGGAGGCATTTCTATCTTTTCTCCGTGTGTATCAGTTTGAGTGAGAGACTTACTTGTTAAAGTTCGTTGCGATAAGTGTCATCATGACCTAATTATTTTTGGATTGTGACACATTCAGGAGCAAATCTTAAGAAAAAGTACAAGAAATCTACTACTAACATGTAGCCATGTAGGGTGGCTAATGTATTAAATTATAATGGTAATTATGAGTTAGAAAAGAATAGATAATTATGTCAAGAGTTGGCAACCGATATGTGATTTTTGAATGTACATTTGCCATATATCAATTGCTATCGAGAGAAAAAGGGGAAGCAGAATATATCTGTACTTTTGTTACCGTAATGCTACAATTGCTGTCCAAACATGCCAAACAAAATGGCCATGGACTGAAATTACTTCGGCCGACTGGCCATTTCATGGCAAGTAGCTCAAACATGGGTCATTTGTTTTGAAATGAGTCAGACATGTCTTTTTTCCTAAAAAATACTTGTCAAAAAAAAATTAAGTGGGTCTCATATAAGATGTCAAGTTAATTTAAAATATTAATAGTTAATTTTTCATTTTATGTCTATTTTATTTTTTTATTAATTTTTTTTATACTTAGATGACTTATAATAATTAGTTAGGAGTGATATAATAAAATTACGGTTGAAACAATTGAAACAAATATGTCATAAATGTCTATTTTAGTTTCTTAATTAAGTATTATTAATTTTTAAATACGTAAATAACGCATAATAATTAATTGGCGATGATATAGTAAAATTACGGAGCAAGTAGGCATGTCGACGAATAAGTTCGGTTGAAACAGTTGAAGCAGAATGTCATAAATTTAATAAAATATTATTAATTTTTTAATACATAAATAACAGATAATAATTAATTAGGAGTGATATAATGAAATTACGAAGCAAGCAGACACATCAACGAAGAGGTGGCTGCTTTACCATGATCCTATATTTAGTAGTAGTAATTTACATAAAGTTGAATGAGATACCGTGACGTGACACCTCCCATAACTTAAGCATTATATTTATTTTTTTCAATTTTTTTTTTTTCAACTTTCATGTTTAACTTATTTTAAAAAAATATATAAATGACACTAAATAATCAATCATATATCATCTCTCTCTATATATAAAGGAAAGTTAACAAAATACTGATGTGGCATGTCTTATTGATCAAGAAACACATTTATCTTTATTCTCATTTTTTTGGATCTTTTTGTTGAATTTTAATACTCTCTCTAAATTAAAGTAATAAAAAAAAATTAACTCACTATTTAATACTATGAATCAGAAGGTTACCATTTGAAGGAACCCAAACGTTGACATTCTTAAACGTTTTCATTTTAAAACGCTGACATTTAAATTCTTTATTTATTGCATATTAATTACTCTTTTAAATCCTAATTAATCATACCTCCATTGCTAAAACGTTTCATTGTTTACTATTGCACTATATTCCTCTTTACCCTTCCTTTAAAATTTATTTTCTTCTCAATTTTCTTTAGACATCTATAATATTTCATTTGGATACTCTTTTCACGTTTCAAATTATTCTTTATACTTTATACTTCATTTGCTCACACTTTTATCATTTTATGTGACCGTTTACATAGACGAACACTATTATCATTTTATGTGATTGCTTGCATAGATAAATACATTTTTTTTAGTATACCTTCATACTTGCACATGTTTGTATGAAATTTTAATATTTACACTGTTTAATAGAAGAATTTCCTAACATGCACTTGATTACTTTTCAGGTTTCAAAGACAGAGATCTATATATTGAAATTAGGATGCTATAAAAAAAATAAATGACACGGTAAAAGAAGGTGAGATGAATTTTTTTTATTTTTTTTTGCATATTTCTTTCTCTTAGACTAATTTTTAAAAACAAAAGAGAAAGAAATTTTTCTCATGACTTGACTGGGGAACTAGAGGGAGAGAAAGAAGGAAAAACAGTAAAGAGAAATAACTTTTTAATTAATTTGTGTCTTCTTTTTCTTTTTTTTATTTGTAATAAATGGTATAAGAGAGGGTGAAACGAAGATGTTTCCAATTTAAATTGCATAAATTTATATATTTAATTATTTGAGATGGTATATTTATGAATTGATTTCTTAGATGATCACTCAATTAATAGTCGTATGTTATCTCAAAAGAATGAAAATTCTCTTTGTGATGGAAAACTAGAGGGGGAGGAAGAAAACACGTAAAAAAAAGAAGAAATAAATTGAAAAAAGATGAAAGCTTACTTACTTTCGTTCTTTTTTAGCCTAAATTGTCAAAACTTTTTCATTCGTGCTACATCTCTTTTACATTTTAAATATACCCTCCCTTTTCCTTATTCTTTTTTTTTTGTTGGTTTCTTTTTCATCTATCTTTCTTTTATGATAAATACTAGAATTATTTGATTAAAGGAGTTGTTTTGTACGCGTCGAGTTTTGAGAAATAACTTAGATAATAAAGATAATTTTTTTTATTCAGAAAAATATAATGACACAAAAATATATATAAAAATTCTCTGATGATTTAAAAATAAAAGAACTTTTATCTAAACAGTTATGAAAGAAATTTTTTAAAAAATAATTGATGATAATGACAGCACAATTTTGTTAAAGGATGAACAGGATCAAAAGATTTGTTATATATTCTTCTTCATTGGTATAGTTAGTAAATATGTGTTACTTTTACTACAAAATGTTTGTTATAAAATGATTGTATATGTACATGTAAAATATAAAGTGTATATTATTGTAGTCACAATATCATTTTTTTGCCTTCAAATAAATATTTCTTGAACTGATTAAGATTTTTTTTAAAAAAAATTAACGATATATTTTAAATACTGCGCAAAGCGCGAACACATTCACTAATATATATACAAAGGAGAAATAAGACAAGGATGATGTGACACCTCTCTATGACCATCATTTCTATTTATCTTTTTTTTTTCTTTTTTTTTGAAATTTTTTCTATTTTTTCTTATTTTTAAATTATTATTTTTTTTTACTTTATTTATTGAGTATCATTAATAATTATTAATAATTATTGTAGTTAAGTTAAGAAAGTGTTGAAAAGCCTATTAGCTTTTAATTTTTTCAGCCATGCTTCTCCCATTATCAAATTGTGGATATTTATTTACTTTATGTTGTGTGCATAATAATAAATAATTGCTCCCTTTAATTAGGAAGTCCAAAAATCTCTTCAGTTTTTATCTTTTGAGATACATATAAGTAAAGAATAGACATGAGAATACTATGTCTTGAATAGGTGAGTAAAATGTCAATTTTTATTATATGAGCATGAAATCAAATATAGGATAAATTTTTGTGGATATTGCAAATGTCCACAATACATAAATACTACTTAAAAAGATTTCGAGTGTTTAAAAGTGAATCTACTATAATAAAATGGTAAGTTTCTCGACCTTTATTCTACAGATTTTTTTTAAAGTTCCTGAAATTATATATCAGACATGATTTTTTATTTGATGATATTATTTTCAACTTTTTACTTATAAAATGAGAAATGAAAGATGGAAATGAATTAGTCTTTGAAGAGTGACAACGATTATGATATATTCTTGAATAACAACAAATTATGGATATTGTGGATCACTATCGTTTTTGTTATTGTCAAAATATATTATTATCTTAATAGTGTTTGTTCTTATGATTTTTAAAAAGGACAGCTATGGAGAGAATCCGACAAGGGATCCAATCACAAAAATCTATTGTAGGTAATACGATAAGAATTTTTTTATTTAATATTATTGTACGTATTTCATAATGTAGTCCTATAAATAACGACATTATAAGACAACTTTGTTAAAATAATCACATTAGCTTTTGAAGTTGTTATGTTGTATTCTGGTTCTTATTGTATTCATGCTTTAGTTTGACTCAACGAATGAGATGAAGGCTATTGAATGATCATTCGCTTGAGGGAGAGGCTGCCGACTAAAACTCAAAAAATTATGCATTGATCTCCTACTTTTATTTTTTATTTTTTTAATGATTAAAATTGTAAGAATAATGTTACATTATTATTTTTTTCATGTGTTCTCTCCATGATTTTTCTTTATTTTTTGTATTATATATGAATTTCTGATTTTGTAAGTTTAGAATTATTTTGGTTTAAAATAGTAACTTATGACTTTGTTGGCCATATTTTTGTTTTCTTCCTTTACTTCCTTATCATAAGAATGATGTTGCTTTATATATTTTTCATTATGTTCTCTCTATGATTTCTCTTTATTTGTATTATATATGAATTTTGTCGTAAGTTTTTAATTTTTTTAGTTAAATACTAGTATAGGTACCCGCGCGATGCGCGAAATATTTTTTTTATGATTATTCATTAAAAAATACAACTTATTCACATAAAATTAATTAATTTGTATTAAATAAAATGAACATATTTCAAAATCAATGAAATATTAAAAATAATCGTTAATAGTAAAACTACAACTGATACTTAATAATACATCACAACTATCATTACTAAAAGAACAATATTAGTAGTTTATTTTAATATTCCATTGACTATTTTTAAAATAAATAAATATAAAATACTAAATAATTATTAATTTTGTTTTTGGACTTTTAACTTTATATGTTTAATCAATTAAAAGCTGCAATTAAATCTCTTATCTTTTATTTCATTTTTTAATCTATTAATTCAACTTGAGCTGCTATTTAATTTCATTTCAAACTAAAAGTACTTAACTTTATAATTACAAAACTTCTAATTCTAAATTTTAGATTTACAACTTCAATTCAAAAACAAATTAAGCTAGTACAATTTATTATTTTCATTTAAATTTCAGACTTTATTATATTGTTATAATTTTTTCATTGTTTGATTTCATCATTAATATCTTTAAGTATTTTATTTATACTTATTATTATATCTTCTATATTAATTCAATTAAAATCTTTTATGCTACTCTCAAAATCACCCATCCCACCAAAACTCACATTCAACCCTCATCTCTACCAAATCACCCCACTCCAATATTTTATTTGATTTTTAACTTTTAAAATTTTTGTTGAATTTTTTTCTAACCCCACTCACCCCTAATCCCCAACCGCCCCTCCCCTAAATAAATAAATAGATTTTATTTTATTTCTATAAGAACTTTTTTCTTTACACTACCCATCCCTAATCTCTACCATCCACCCCGGTTCTCTATCCAACACCTTCCTATCTCCATTTTTCAGAATTTTTTATTATTTTTTTAAATTTTTTTCTTACCCCCACCTCCTACCTAATCTAATTTTTTTTTAATATTTTTACTTGTTTTTAGAAAAAAAAAAAATTCTATCCCCACCCCCAAACGCCCCCTAACCCAACCCGCTCCGTACCTACCACTGCAATTATCTATCCTTACCCTCCCCATCACAATACTCATCTATATCGTTACTCATTTCTGTTGTTTCTTAATAATACCTCAAACATGTTAAACCATTTTACCTTAAAGAAAATGTTCAACTATTTATTTAATATTTATGAGATATTCGTATATAACATATATAGAAATTTAAATTTTTTTAATTATATTTATAACAAAAGATAAATATAATGCTAATTGTAAACAACAATAACATAATAGAATTAACAAAAATATTAAACTTTTAACACAAATTTTCAAGATATATTTCAAATACATAGAGTTTTTCTCACTTTTTTTAATTCACTAAATTTCACCAGAGTTCACACAACAAATCATATTAGGTAATTTCAATTGCAACATTACATTAAATATATTGCCTTTATGAATATTTTTGAATTAATGTCGTACCTTCATTTAAGATCTCCAATTCTGAAATTTGACCACTTGAACATGTTGCTTTCCTGAACAAATAACAATTAAGAAAACAAATATTAGATTTTATTAAACCAATCAATAAGATATTTTTGAACCTTAAAATTTACATAAACGAAATCGTGGGCATTAAAAAATAAAAATACACTGAACTATAAAATAAAAATAAAAGAAAAAAGAGGAGGAGAAGCTATTATTAATAGTAGAGAGAGGGAGACAGAATGAAATATATTCTCATTTATATTGCTAGTTGACATATTCATTTGAATAAAAAACGGTTGTAATTTAAAATTTCTAAAATAAGAGATTGTATGAGGTTACAATATCTAATAAGATAGACTTAAGTAAACTGTAAAAGAGTTGTAAATAAACTATACCATATATTTCTGCTTTTTTGTTACAGAGTTATTATCTAGTTCGAATAAATTAATAAAGTTATCTTTTTATATTTCAAAGCTTATTTTTTCAATAGTATCTTTTATGTCTTTTTAATTTATATTGAAAAGTTCAAAAAGTTACTAAATAACTAAATAAATTTGCATACTGAGAAGGTATTTTCATTATCAATTTTGAATATGATATTTATTTTTTCTTCAATTCAAAAATTTGAATATTTCATTTTAAATTCAAACCTTTATTTATCAATTCATTATTTGAGTTATAATTCAAAATAACATCTCCAACATAATCTCTATCATTTATCTTCATACAAAATTAAAACACCATATATATAGAGAGACAAAATGAAAAGGCTAAAATTATTTATTTAGAAATGAAGTATTATTACAACTACTACGGTTACTATTTTTTTAAAACTTATTATTATTAATTATTATTATTATTATTATTATTATTATTATAATAATAATAATAATAATAATAATAATATCACCACAACATTATTATTGCTATACACGTTTTCTGGTAAGCATTATCACTACGGGCTACTATTTATTATTATTGTTGTTAAATTATCAAATATATTTTATTGTATATAAAAGGAAGAAATTTATGAAGTAGTAAGAGTTTATTTAGAACTCATTAACCATAAGTTTCTATTTTTAATTTAATGATTTTGTTTTATTTTTAAAAGAATAATGCATTTTTAAATTTAAATATTTAATATTTTTTAATGTAAAATTTTTTATTACAACACTATTAAGTTTTGTCAAAGTTACTAAATAACTAAATAAATTTTTTATATGGAAAAGGTATTTTCAAATTTAATTTTGAATACTATTATTATTATTATTATTATTATTATTATTATTATTATTATTATTATTATTATTATTATTATTATTATTATTATTATATACATACGTACTACTGCAATCACAAATTAGAGTTTAGACTATTGATTATATCCTTACTATTAATTATTAGTATTATTATTATTATTATTGTTGTTGTTGTTGTTGGTATTATTATTATTTTAATAGTTTTTTTTTATCTTTTTCTAATAAGTAAATAAATTATATTTAAATATATTTTTTAACATTTAAATTTTATAAGAAATAAGTTTGAAATAGTATATATCTATTAGAACTCTTTAATTATTAGTTTTAACAACAGTCTCTCACAACATTATGATTAATGGTGAACCTTTCCCAGCTGTTAAAGGACTGAGGCAAGGTGACCCCATGTCACCCTTCTTGTTTGCCATTGTGGACACATAAAATTTATTGGATCAAATTCATATAAAATTTAAATTTGATCCATATTTTATTGGGTTTAAACTTATTTTGGGCTTTAAAAAATAATAAGCCTATTGTATTCCTCATCAAGGCCCATCTCACCTTAACGCCCAAACTCATCAAGTGACGTGGCATCTCAGTCAAATGCAAGACCAATGAGACACCGTCACATGTACAAATGATGTGGAAATCTCATTCAAATTCAAAAACCAGTCAAAAGGCACCAAGTGGCAAAGTGGCATGTTTCGACCAATCACAAGCAACTAGGCCTACCCAATACAACTATAAATAGGGGAGTAACATAATATTCTAAAGGGAAGAAAAGAAAAAGGAGGACTTTCTGCAAGCATTGGAGGAAGCTTCTGTATTGACTACACAACTCTTCAACGAATTGACTAACGGAGTTCTGCCCGGAGATCAACTTGACAAGACGAAGTGCTATCAGACAATTCCTGGAGATCCAAACACATTTCTAGGAGGCTCAAATTATCCTACATTCGAGAATCACGCTGCAAAGACCCTCGAATCACAGAAAAACTTAGGGGAGAAGAACCGAGAGAATAACGGAACTGTACCCGCAAAATTTATTTATATAAAATTATTCTTTTTGTTTATTTTATTTTTGCTTGCAGTTAATTTTCAGCGTTAACGAAAATTTGTTGCGAACAAATTAGCACGCCCAGTGGGACCAGTTCTTCTCTTCATCTCTTCCTCCTACAAGTCAAAGGAAATCACATATTCAACTACTACAATGGACTTCAGAAAAATCAATGAAGCTACGTGCAAAAAGTCTACTACTGCCACGTCTACTGAGATCAAACTTGTTTGCCCCATCAATCGATGCAATCTCAACGCTTGTGCTTTGGATGGATCCCAATACTTCACTATTTTGGAGATGACAAAAAGGATAAAATCTCAAATTTCGACAGTAACTACAACCCCTGGGGACAACTTTGCATCTATTTTATCAGATGAACCATTTGAAACTGGCTGCAACTTTGGAGAATCTGAAAACTTAATGAATTCTCCAACTTCAACGAAAGTCAACACCTTCATGGTTTATGCAATTGACTTGGACGAGAAGTTTGCAATGACGGAGCAAACCATTGAAGCCTTGAAGAAGTCCGTTGATGAGAAAGATCATCAAATCACCCGTCTTATGAGCAAGTTAGATCTCTACAATCCTGGAGAGTCAAATTATAATCTAACACTGCGAGAAAAAGTTGATGGTGAATCTCTTATCAAGACAAGTGACAATTACTGCGATGATCGATTTGCTTCAGTGGCTACTCTAACAGTTCAACAACTGCAAAATATGATTGCAAACACCATCAAGGCACAATTTGGCGGTCCTTCACAAAGTTTCGTAGGATACTCAAAGCCTTATTCTAAGCGAATCGAGGGCTTACCGATGCCAATAGGATATCAACCGCCAAAGTTTCAACAATTTGATGGAAAGGGAAATCCAAGGCAACACATCGCTCATTTTGTTGAGACTTGTAGTAGTGTTGGTACACATGGCGATCTTCTTGTCAAGCAATTTGTTCGCTCCTTGAAAGGCAATGCTTTTGATTGGTACACAAACTTGGAGTCTGGATAAATTAATCGTTGGGAGCAACTAGAAAGTCAGTTCCTAAATCGTTTCTACAGTACCCATCGTATGGTCAACATGATGGAGTTGACAAACACAAGACAAAGTAAAGATGAGCCTGTACTGGATTACATAAATCGCTGGCGAATATTGAGCTTTGATTGCAATGATCAACTTTCTGAAACTTCCGCGGTTAAAGTTTTCATTCAAGGGATGTGTTGGGGCCTTGTTTATATCCTCTAAGGAATTAAGCCTCGAGCTTTTGAAGAATTAGCTACGCGCGCTCATGACATGGAGCTAAGTATTGCAAGTCATAGAATGGCCTCACCTGTTTTTGATCCTAGGAAGGAAGTCATGAAATTCAAAGACTCATTTGAAAACCAAATTGGGGAATCTATGACGACAACTGTGAGTTTTACGAAGTCCCCTACAAGACAAAAGTTAAAAAAGGAAGCTCCAAAGCAACAAATACGAGAGGTGAAAAATCAACCAACCTTGAAAGAGTTACAAGCAAGGGTATACCTTTTCCCGACTCTGATGTACCTGAAATTCTTGACGAGTTGTTAGCCAAATAAGTCATTAAACTTCCTAAGTCAAAGCGACACGAATAATCAAACAAAGTCGATGATCCTAAATACTGCAAATTTCACCACATTATTGGTTATCACACCACAAAATGCTTCATCCTGAAGGAAAAGATCATGGCATTAATACAAGAGGGAAAGATCATCATTGATAAAGGCGACACAGTTGGTGCAAATCATGTTAGCACCAAACTGTACCATATGAAAGGTTCAATTTCAAAAGCTCTATAAGCCATGCGCTCTGTGGAATCACCAAAAGTTGTAGAGATCATCATGCTACAATTTGGGAGCTTTGACCCATTTGGGGTTCCATCCTTGAAGAAAACAACGGGAAAATCCATGCAAAATAACTTCTCCAATTGCAAGAAGGGTGATACTTGGACATCGATCACTTGCAAAAGAAAAAAATGTCAAAGGACTTCTAAACTCCAACTTTCAAAAGTCGACACAAGATCAAGTGCAAATCTGCTTCAACCAATAGGGGCAACAAATATCAAACTGAAGTACAACAATACTCCATTACAAAGGGTTGGAAGGAAAGTTACATTACAAGAATTCCTCCCCAAAATGCTCATCGATGCACTAGCCTAAACAGCAAGTCAAGACGCTCCTCGACGCACGAGCTAAACTGCAAGTTAAAACGCTCCTTAAGGCACGAGCTTAAACTGCATGTCACTCCTGGCCCACATGAGTCTAAACTGTGAATGTCTCTAAAAAAAAGAAAGGAAAAGTATGAAGCTTGAATGCATGTTTGGATTCCTTTAAAGATGTCGTCTTAAAGCAAAATGATTCTTCATTATCTCCCAAGCAATAAAGTCTTCTCGATAAGAAAAAGACTTGTGGTACTTTGAATATTGCTCTAGTTTGGCCTTCAACATATTTCAGAAGTGATGCGGCCCAAAACTTGAAGTAGATGATGAAATTCATGAAGTATTCAAAATCTGAGGAGAAATAGAATATCACAAGATTTAGGCTGCAACTTTGGAAAAGTACCTGAGAAAATGTAAAGGTTATATGCTGATGGATTTAACACATAATGTAGATCTGTGAGTCTATTTTCCAATGCAAAAAATGGAACCTGATTCCGATACTTCCACTTCAAGATATGGAATTTATCGTGACGCTGCGCAAAGCTGAAATAACCAGCGAACCAAGATTAGAAGGCTATTTTAGGAATAATATCTGGGACGATTCGGATGCAACCTAATTTTGGTTTCCACATGAGACTTAGATATGTGAGTCTACTTTCCAATGCAAAAAATGGAACCTGATTCCGATACTTCCACGTCAAGATATGAAATTTATTGTGACGCTGCGCAAAGCTGAAATAATCAGCGAACCAAGATTAGAAGGCTATTTTTGGAGCAATATATGGGACGATTTGGATGCAATCTAATTGTCGTTTCCACGTAAAACGTATCTCTGTGAATATACTTTCCAATTCAAAAAACGGAACCTGATTTCGATACTACCACGTTAAGATATGGAATTTATTGTGACGCTGCACGAAGCTGAAATAACCAGCGAACCAAGATTAGAAGGCTGTTTTTGGAGCAATATCTGGGACGATTCGGATGCAATCTGGTTGCGATTCCCGCGTAAGACGTAACTCTACGAATCTAGTTTCTAACGCAAAAAAACCGGCTCTTGATTTCGATACTCCTACATCAAAATACAGACTTTATCGTGACGTTGCGCAAAACTGATAAAATAGGACATTGAATTCCATTTTTTATGAATCAAACAACTCATACTTTTGTTCTTTTGATCGGAGAATAAATATTTTTGTGGACGTGTGCCTAGTACTTGCTCACCAAAGTCAGAAAAGGCTACTCCCTGTGCCAATATTATCAAGCTGGATGGCACCACGTACGTGCTCCTTGAAAAGAATGGGATGCTCTCACTTGAAGTCTCTTTATCGCCGAGCCCCACAGATGAGATACACCACATGCTTGCTTTGCAACGATGGACTACAGACACTCATTCCAAGTCACTTTCTTATCAACCAGTAAGGAGGTAGTGCATTAAATGGTTCAACATCAATCATGTTGACTTTTTTGGTCTGACATCAAGACCATTTGAATAAACCTGCACAAAAAAATGAAGATGTAAGACATCTACAGTGTTGACCGGATGAAGCTTCTCGATTCTATGCGGATTGATGCCAACTACGTGAAACTTCAATCTGGTGATAAGTGTCGGTACCAAACGCATGATACTTCAATATGACATGATCAACATTGGGAGAAACAAATACCTTTAAAATCATGAGAATGAAAACACATTCATGAGTACTTCAAGTCTCGCCGCCAAGTTTCGTCAAGCCTACACGTCGACCAACCTTGAAGTAGGGGGCATCTATGGACACATAAAATTTATTGGATCAAATTCATATAAAATTTAAATTTGATCCACATTTTATTGGGTTTAAACTTATTTTGGGCTTAAAAAAATAATAAGCCTATTGTATTCCTCATCAAGGTCCATCTCACCTTGACGCTCAAACTCATCAAGTGGCGTGGCATCCCAGTCAAATACAAGACCAATGAGACGCCGCCACATGTACAAATGATGTAAAAATCTCATTCAAATTCAAAAACTAGTCAAAAGGCGCCAAGTGGCAAAGTGACATGTTTCAGTCAATCACAAGCAACTAGGCCTACCCCCTAAAACTATAAATAGGGGAGTAACATAATATTCTAAAGGGAAGAAAAGAAAAAGGAGGACTTTCTGCAAGCATTGGAGGAAGCTTCTGTATTGACTATACAGCTCTTCAACAAATTAACTAACGGAGTTCTGCCCGGAGATCAACTCGACAAGACGAAGTGCTATCAGACAATTCCTGGAGATCTAAATACATTTCTAGGAGGCTCAAATCATCCTACATTCGAGAATCACGCTGCAAAGGCCCTCGAATCATGGAAAAACTTAGGAGAGAAGAATCGAGAGAATAACGGAATTGTACCCGCAAAATTCATTTATATAAAATTATTCTTTTTGTTTATTTTATTTTTGCTTGCAGTTAATTTTCAGCGTTAACGAAAATTTATTGCGAACAGCTATATCAATGGAATACTTGACCAGAACACTCTCACAATTGAAGATGAATAACAACTTCCACTACCATCCCAGATGTGCCAAGCTTGGCATCACTCATTTATGTTTTGCAGATGATCTCCTCATTTTTGCCAGTGGGGAATCTCAATCAGTTGCAGCATTACAGACAGCTTTCAATAAGTTCACTCAAGCATCTGGACTGCAAGAAAATCTTGGGAAGAGCTCGGTGTACTTTGGTGGTGTCACACAACAACAACAAGACCAAATCATGCAACTCTTAGGCTATTTCAGAGGTGAGTTACTTTTAAATACCTTGGAGTCCCACTATCCACAAAAAAGATGTCCATAGGGCAATGGAGCCCATTAATTGATAGAATTGTAGCAAGAATCTCTTCTTGGACAACAAAATACCTATCCTATGCAGGAATGCTTCAGTTAATACAATCTGTGTTGACTGGCATCAAAATATATTGGGCACAATTGTTCACTATCCCAGCCAAGGTGCTAAATATCATTGAAAGTTATTGTAGAAGCTACTTATGGTCTGGAGGCAATGTCATCACAAAGAAAGCTTTAGTTGCGTGGGACAAAGTATGCGTACCAAAGAATGTTGAAGGACTGAACATTCTAAGCATTGCAAAGTGGAAAAAAGCCGCAATAACTAAGTTATGCTGGGATATAGCTGCTAAGAAAGATGCATTGTGGATCAAGTGAGTTCATGCATATTACATCAAAGGAGTTGATTTCTAATAAGATTCTACCCCGAAGCAAGCAGCATGGATTATTAGAAAGATATTTGACAACAGAGGGGTCCTTCTGGCAACACAAAGGAACTTAGATCCCAAGGGTAAGATCACAAGACAAATATATCACCAGCTACTGGAAAATGAAGAAAGCAAAAACTGGAAAGGGATGATGTTTTGCAACTATGCTCGGCCAAAAACCATCTTTATTTTGTGGCTACATTTACATGGAAGGCTGATGACCAAGGATCGATTAACTAAATAGGGCATTGAAGTGGATTCAAAATGTGTTTTTTGTCAACAAGAAGAAGAAATAAACTAACACGTATTTACCACATGTGCTAGCGTCAAAACAACCTGGGCCAGTACTCTAAGGTGGCTGCAGGTAACAGAACCACAATGTACATCCTGGAGAAGACAACTAGAATGGATCGTACAACAGGCAAAAGGAAAAACAAGCAGAGCCCTTCTTTTCAAAATGGCTTACACAGAATTCATATATTGCATATGTCAAGAGCGCAATCAGCGAGTGTTTGAGGAAAAGAGAAAACAGTCTGAGCAAGTAGCAAGAGAAATAGTGTATTCATGTTGTATACAAGCACTACCCAGATTGAAAGTTGAAATTGATAGATGTGTAGCACGCTATTAGAAGAGAGGTGAAGTGGCAAACTGAGTAGTAGCTGGTTGAGTCATAAATCAGTTACTGTTACGTATTTCCTACTTGGTGATTAATAAAATGTTAGTTACCAAAAAAAAAAATACTTAATTTTTCAATTCAAAATTTTATTATAATATTTTTAACTTTGTCATAAATTTCTTTAATATTATCTTAAAAATTGCCACATAGCTATTTTAATAGCTTGACACGTGACATCTTGTCTTGCTTATGTTTTGCTTTTATATATATATAGATATTATTATTTTAATAGCTTTTTATCTTTCCCTAATATATAAATAAATTATATTTAAATATATTTTATACCATTTAAATTTTATAAGAGATAAGTTTGAAATAGTATATATCTATTAAAACTCTTTAATTATTTGTTTCTATTTTTAAGATAATGAAAATCTTTTTTTGTAAAAGGATAATTTATTCAAATTCAAATACTTAATTTTTCAATTCAAATTTTTTATTACAATATTTTTAACTTTGTCTTAAACTCTTTTTAATATTGTCTTAAAAATTGCCACATGACTATTTTAATAGCTTGACACGTGGCATTTTATCTTGCTTATGTTTTACTTATATATATATGTAGAGAGAGAGAGAGGGAGAGAGAGAGAGAGGGAGAGAGAGAGATAGTAACTTATCACTTTGTTGAAAATCTCCTAACTACTAACCAAACGCTTTTTTTTATTGAATCTCATATATATATACATATATATATATACATATATATATATATATATATATATATATCTTATTATAATTATTTTAGTTGTAGTTATGACATTTAATAACAACAATCATAAAATGAGAAATAAATATATGTGAAAATGTATATGAAGGAAGAGCAAGAGACATGCATTACTGTTGAAATTATGAGAGGAGAGCAAGGGTCATGTTTTGTTGAAATAATTATATAAAGAGATTCATGCAATATTGTAACTTGTAAGATTTATTTTTACTTCTCCCATGATTAATTCATTATTTTTACCTCTGGCTCATTATTCATCCAAAAATTCATGACGTACATCATGGAGCTTTGCTTTGAAAAAGGTAAGCTTTATTAATCTTAATCAATCTTTCTGATATACATATTAATTTTAGCCTAAATATTAGAATATTCTAAAAAAAATTCTGAAAATTTTCATTTATCGTGAAAGATGTCCGTCGTTTTTAGTAAAACGAGGTGTGCTCTTTTGAGAAAGAATGAGTTGTATATTAAGATCAAGAACAAATATTGAAAGTATTGTATAATTTTTTATAATGAATTTATTGTTGCCTCACTAAAAAGATTGACATGATTCTAGGCATAAGATCACATAGTATCAACTTAAATTTCAAAATTAAAACATCACACAGATTTGAAGAACAAAATTTTACATATATAAAATAAAAAATTGTGAATTGATTGTTCTACCTTCCTTCCCAAAAGAGAAAAGTTGTTGAAAGACCATTGATATGGATTAAGATACTTGTACCTTTCATTTTTGTAAGAGGAGAATTCGATAGTTTCTCTACCATTTTAATTATTTATCTCTTTGAATTTATAGGAGATAATGATTGAAGTCTTGAGATGGTAAGAAAATCCCTTGATTAAGAAAAAATTGATTATTTAAAATTTTGTAATAAAATTAGGAGAAAAAAGGAAGTAAATCATAATTAAAAGCTTAAAAGACTATTTTCCTTTTTTAGAATCTATTTTTTCAAAAAATCTCATTTTTTAAAATTGATTTGTAATATATTTAAAAATCCAAAAATTATGGCTGAGGCCTTGAGATGGCAAGAGGAGCGAGATGGCAAGAGGAGCCCTTAATTAATAAAAAAACTGATTATTTGAAATTTTGTAATAAAATTAGGAGAAAAGAGGGGAAGTAAATCGTATTAAGAGACCAGAAGGCCATTTACCTCTTTTAGATTTTTTTTTAAATGCCCCCATTTTTAAATGGGTCAAAATCATTTTCCCTCCCTAACTTTGTCTTAAAAATCAAATTCCCCCCTCAATTTTGAACAATAATCATACCCCCTTTATTCTAATTGACTTTTTAAAATTTCTATTTTACCCTTTATCATCAATTTTTTTACTTTTTTTTTAACTTCTTTAAAATCATCATATTTTTATTTTAAAAAGAATTCATATAACAAATTTTTCATAAAAACATAAACATTATCTTCTAAGAAAAAAAGTAAAAAATACTAATTAAGTATATAAACTAATGATGATCTTTATGAAGTAAATTAGCATGATAAGAAAATTAGTTTTATTAATAATAACCAAAACTATAATACTTATTTTACAAGTGAAAATAATAAGTAATGTAATTTTATAAACATATTTCAATGCAGAAAATACAAACAATAAATGAAAACGATAAGCCTCTAGTACCACCCCGAACTATGGTCAAAGTTATTACGACACACTCCAACTTCACAGGGATCCTACTATCCCCTGAACTCAAATTTAGCGTATTTTTGTCATTTTTGTGTTAATATGACACTTTTATTATATAAAATGGAGCCTACATCAAAGGTGTCACGTCATCTAAAATGATTGACAAAAGGTATTACGTTAGCTAAAAAGATTGACAAAAATACACTAAAATTTAGTTTAAGGGGTAATAGGTCTCCCGTGAAGTTGACGTGTGTCGTAGCAAATTTGGTCATAGTTCGGGGGTACTAGATATTTTTCTCGAATAAAAATAAGGTCAAATTTTAAAGATTATATTTATTTATATAAATTATAAAATATGTACTACTCTATTAATGACAATCACACTTATTTACTAATATAGACAATAGATAATATCGTTTCTTATCACTTGATTCTCATACTAAAAATAGATGTTTTAATTTATCTGCTCAATTTGTGAAATCAAGAAAATTGTATTATATTTTTCCTACCCTTTAGTGTTAAATAACTATATAAAGTAACAATATAGATAAATTTAAAGTTTCAAATTATCATTAATAAGGTTAATTTAACAAAATATACCTCTAACTAAGATTTTCTTAAGGATTGTGTTATATCAACAAAAAGTTAAGTAATATGAAACAAATTTAGTAAGAGAGTGATAAAACACGAAAATATACGCACATGCATGTACATACATATGTATATACACACACTTAGGGGTGTTTTTTTGGAAACAAGTTATTCCGGAATTAGTTATCACAAAATAAGTTGTACTAACATGTATGTGTGATAACTTATCTCATCACTGTGGTATAAATGGTGCGACAAATAATTTTGAGACTACCTAATACATCTAATTAAATGCAGGATAAATAATCATGAACTTTATCTCTGAATTGTTATAATTATACTTCACACCAAACGACTATTTAATACATATAATACTACAATAACGATCTTAAAAAATAACATTGAATTTTGTGATAAATTTATAAAAAAGCATTAATTTCTTATAAATTTAATAAACTTAAATAAAATTCTACAAATATCCATGTTAAAAAAATATTCATTACATATAATATAAAAAGATATAACATAAATATAGGATTAAAATTACAAGGACAAAATAGACATTGCATGGGATAAAGGGAGGAATATAATTATTGTTCAATGTTGAGGGGTATTTTGATTTTTTAATCAAAATTGGGGGTGAAAATCCTTTTTAAATTGATTTGTAATATATTTAAGAAACAAAAAAAATACTCTTTTAATTCTAGTAATTATACCTTTTTGTTTTCCTCTCTAACCATTGACTATTATTTCTTGAAATTTAACAAGACATTATTAAAAAAAAGAGTATTACGTATCTAATAAATTTATACCTTCACTTTTTAATGTGTCTTCTGTAATATATAAATTTAAAATATAGATTCGGTGATATAACGTTTTGTCTAGACTCATATTTATTTAATTTATGTAGTTTTTTTGGCATTTAATTTCTAAAAGCTAAAAAAATTTCCCTTTCTCTATAATTAAAATGATTAATTTGTATTAAATTTGTTAATAAAAGTAATGAGCTTTTCACATCCATCACGTCTAATAACTAAAATTGCTATAATTTTCTTTTTTGTCATTTAACGAGTTCAATTGCACACTATGATTTGTATCCCATAATCATCTACTGAATAATTCATGTGAGAATTTTCTTTTATGTTATTCTTCTAATCATCTTCTGAATAATTCAGTTAATTTTTTTACCAAGTTAATTATGATTAAAATTTCAGACTTTGATCTGTTTGGATTATTAATTGTTGCCCATTTTCAGTATTTGTTTATTAATTATATTATGTCGTCCATATGAATGATTCTTGCACAAAAGATGTTTTTGTTATAAATTTCTTTTTATTTTGTTAGATGACTGTTTTTGTCTCTCTTTTTCCCTTTTCCGTTTGCTAAAGGAAAGATGTTGATTTCCTGATTTAACTTCATATTTTTTTATCATTTGACATCATTATTTATTAGAAAATACATTTGTCATTATATATATCAAAGTTAGGTATTGATAAAGTGATATGACATTTCTGTATAATCAAAGATTTTATTTGCATAACAAAAATATAAAAAATTACTCAAACATGTGATAGATTTTTGCTAGAGAAAAATGCTTCTACTTCGAAGAATAAATAAGTTATGACTAAAAGTCCCAAAATATTTGTATGTGTTACTGATGTTGGTGTTGTGCTGACTTTCTTATCATAATTGGGTTTTCCTTTAGGTAACATAATTGGTTTTCCCTTTTAGGAAAAGGAAAACATATTCTCCATATTTGGCTAATCTTTATTCTTGTAGGAAAATGTTATAGATTCTATAAATAGAGACTCCTTTCTTCTAGTTTTGTAGCATCCACAATGTAGTCCTACGAGTTTGAGAGTTTCATTTGGGGGAGACTTTGTGAGACACAAGTGTTGCGGGATCACTTGTGTGAGCCTCTTTTATTCTGAGTGAATTGTGTGAGGTTGTCTCTCTTGACAGTTTATACTCTCTTTTATATAGTGGATTGCTCATCTCCTTTTGTGGATGTAGGTCGATTGACCGAACTACGTTAAATTATTGTGTCTCTTTTGGTGAATTTCTCGTTTATCTTCTTATGTGGCGTCTTTTGAGGTTTGCTTTGTTAGCTTTCGCATGACACCTGATTATTTTGGTTCTAACAAGTGGTATCAGAGCGAGGTTAAAATCGTGTGTTCATCTTGACAAATTCAGTTCTAGTCGCAACCTAGTTGACGATAATGAAGATTTTAGTTTGAGAAATTTTATTAGAGTGTTACTCTGTGTAGATGCAAGAATTAATGGAGGAGATTTTGAAGATGGAGATTGAACTTACTGAAGACTACATGAAGAAGGTGGAACAAATTTATGTTATCAGAAATTCAGGTCAAGGGGGAGAATTGTTGGTGTTGTGTTGACTTTCTTACCATAATTGGGTTTTCCTTTTAGGAAAAGGAAAACATATTCTCCATATTTGGTTAATCCTTATTCTTGTAGGAAAATGTTATAGATTCTATAAATAGAGGTTCCTTTCTTCTAGTTTTGTAGCATCCACAATGTAGTCCTAGGGGTTTGAGAGTTTCATTTGGGGGGAGACTTTGTGAGACACAAGTGTTGCGGGGTTACTTGTGTGAGCCTCTTTTATTCTGAGTGAATTATGTGAGGTTGTGTCTCTTGACAGTTTGTACTCTATTTTATATAGTGGATTGCTCATCTCCTTTTGTGGATGTAGGTCGATTGACTGAACCACGTTAAGTTTTTGTGTCTTTTTTGGTGTATTTCTCGTTTGTCTTCTTATGTGGCGTCTTTTGAGGTTTGTTTTACTACCTTCTGCATGACACCTAATTATTTCGGTCCCAATAAGTGGTATCAGATGCCATATTCGGGTGTGTCGGAGTAGTGGACTGCGTTTGGAGAGAAGTTCCCGGTGTGACAACAAGATTCGAGATCTGCAGGTGGTACCTTGTGTCCAAAGTCTTCTTGGCAAGTGGTGGTCAGACGGCGTGTCCCGTTGGGTGATAACGGCGGTACAAGATGTTTGGCAGATCATGTGAAGTGACCTAGTAGTTAAGATCTACCGTTGATGCCTTGTGTCGAAAGTCTTCTTGACAAGTGGTGGTCAAACGGCGTGTCCCACTGGTTGGTAGTGGCGGTACAAGATGGTTAGCGAAATCAAATGGATTATCACTGAAGGGGAGGTCACAAGTGATTTGGTCTTAGTTTGAGGAGAGGATTGTTGGGAAACAAATGCAAATCAATTCCACATTGGAGAAATAGAGGATATATGTCCAATATTTAAGAGTCTCACCCAACTCCACTAGTATGGGGCCTTTTGGGAGGTGCCAAAAAAAAAATCCATGAGGGCTTGGTCCAAAGCGGACAATATCATATTAGTGCGGAGTTACACGCGGTCCCAACAACTGATTCATTGAGAAAAAGGAAAGATAAAAGTACTCTCGTCTATTTATATATATATATATATTTTGTTGGATGTTATTTTTAATTAACGCTTGAAAGTATTATGGAATAATATATTCCGTTATTAATTATTATATAAATTTTGATATGAATGCATTGGCAATAAGTAGTGAGTCTTTTAAATATAAACATTCAAATCTATTATAAAATGAGAGAAAATAAGAAATAATATGAAATAATGAAAGTAGATAAGAAAAAGTAGGGATAAGATATAGTTTTTTAAAGATAACTTATTTCTTTCATGTACTTAATAAGTGAAGAATACAAAAGGTTATCATGACTAACATTTTACTGATTAATTGATATCATGAATGAGGTGTAGAGTTATTTTATATATATACTCCAATCAGTATGAAAGGTAAGAACAACGGTTATTTATTTCTAAAATTATACACTATTTAGTTCCACAACATAATCACCTTATATTTTTTCATGTAATCATAATTTCATGCTATTAATGAGTTGCTATAATCCTTTAATTTAATTAAGGTTGAATTATTTTTAACATCTTTAATTTTTTTTTTTATATTTAATATTTAGATATTAATTAAAATTATTCTATAAATAAGTTTTCTAATGCGCGAAGCGCAGTCAATTTCCTAGTTATGTTATTAAATATGTCAAAATTCATCAACTTTTTATCTTCCATTGTAATTGTCTTCTTTATTAAATATATTAATATGCTTGCATGTATTCTTCCACCTCCGGCCCACCATTAATCTTAATAATTACAATTAATTGTATTAACGTGCTAACCATTATGCGTGAAACAATAAATATTAATAATCTATATCGCATACTATGAATCGATCTATCCATGCATCCTTCAACCGTTGTAGCTTTAGGCTCCAACTACATGAGTAAGAATTTTACGATATTTTTTTTCTGAAAAGACATAAAATAATCATCAAAGTTATTTCAATTTGTTAGAAGACATTAATTTTGTGGATGATCTATTACTCCATAAAAGTTATATAGATCATTGTAAATGAGTTATTTTGATCAATTTTGAGCTTGTGTTTGCATTCACGCAAATAATGCGTATGGAGGTGAAAATTTGACTGCAACTCTTAATTAAAAATTATCACGTGTAATTAATTTTTTTAGTTATTTTAAAAACTCATCCTCTCTTTAAAAGTCTCATCTTCCCCAATTTCTCCATTAAAATAACTTTGGAGCTTAAAAAAAAGATATACTACTCTGCTTAACAAAATCAACTTTACAACGCTTTTCAATCAAGAGGTCAAGAATTATGTTTTATAAATTGGTACAAATATTTTTTCCCTTCAAAATTGACAAATGCATGAATAAAAATTACATAATTTAAGAAAGAAAGAAAATATGGAGTGTTTATTTAATGGATAGATCAGGTTAGAGATGAACCTCAAATTTAGTAGATTCTAAA
Source organism: Capsicum pubescens (assembly GCA_030864215.1). Lineage (NCBI taxonomy): Eukaryota > Viridiplantae > Streptophyta > Magnoliopsida > Solanales > Solanaceae > Capsicum > Capsicum pubescens. Next base: position 71,690,289 of record CM061548.1, on the reverse strand, counting down.
AGATTTGTTGCAATTACAATCTTTCAAAAAATTTAAAACTGAAATTAGATGAGTAATCAAATTCGGACTCGAAATTTAAGCTCGAAGTCTTAAAATCAAATCACGAACGACGATCTCAGTTAAATCTCAAATTTAAATCTATCACTTGATTGACTAGAATAATTGTTTTTGAAGTTACTGTTGTTGGGTGTTGTTGTTGGAAAACTAATGTCGGTTTTGGGTTTATTTGCTGGAGGAAAACTAATTAAAAAAACGTGACCATCACGCGCTTAAAATTAGGTCAATATTGAAGATAAAATTGATCAAAATGGTTAATTTATAATAATCTATCTACTTTTATGGGGTAATAAGTTACCCGCAAAGTTAAAGTATCTTTTAGAAAATTTGAGATAACTTCACTGGTCGCTTTATGTCTTTTTTTTTTCCCTTTGAACTCATGTATTAGTGAATATTTTATCTTGATTGAACTTATTTTATATGTGCTCTATTCTCAATATGTTAAAATGAATTTATTTTTTTACAGGCAAAGATTTTATTTGATTGGAAAGTTTACATTTTTATATTTCATAATTATTTCTTGCTCAGTCTTTGCAAAATTTTGGTGATTTAAGCTATGTCTTTTGTATCGAGGTGACTGATACATATGACGACTTTATATCAATGTTGAATGCTTTTCTTATCAGGTAATTTTATGCACTCAACTCTAAATTCATAAAAAAAAACGTACTCTTATTTATATCAATTAGTGAATTGCGCTTTGTACGATTATTAGAGATGCTAAGATACCAAGAATACGTTCAACAAAGTCATAAATTACATTTTTGAACCATAATAAATTATAATATTATGACAATCAGAAATTTATCTAAAATACAAAATGGAGAGAAATCATAAAGAGAACATACAAAAAAATAAATAATGTTATATCATTCTTACAACTTTTATCATTAAAAAATAGAAGAAAAAATATTGAATCAATGCACAATCTTTTGAGCCCTTGACGACATCCACTCCTTCAAGCCGATCACCATTTAACAACGTCATCTTATTTTTCGAGTCAAATTGAAACATGAATATAATAAGTATAAAACTCTAACAACTTCAGAAACTAATGTGATCATTTCATCAAAGTATTATAATGTCTCTATTTATGAAGCCATAAATATGAAATATCAAATAATCATGAATAAGATTATTAATTATTTTAAGAATTATGATAATAAAAAAGGGGGTAATGAAAATAAAGACCATTAATATTACATTAAAAGATTTAAAGAAATGACTTTCTATGTTTTTTAACATTACATTTATAATCTATAATATATTAAAAGTGTGAAGTCCTTTAGAAAAGTGATTTGAACTTTTTATCCTTCATTAAAAGACTCTCCTTTAGACAAAATTGTCTTTTCACTATTTTTTTTTTATTATATTAACTAGACTTCCTAAAATATATGAGACTCCTAAAATATATGGTATGAGAATTAATTAATATTTTTCTTTCTACTATACTTCCTAAAATATATGGGACTCCTAAATATATGATAGCAAAAATAATTATTATTTTTTTCTACTGTCCAATTAAAAAATACTCCTAAAATAAAAATTTATTAACGAAATTCGTTCCTTTTTTGATATGTAAATTTTATGAGCAACCCTTTTTTATATGTAAAAGGAGACTTACATAAATACAAAAGAAAAATTTTGTATATTTAACACTTAATAATTATGACTCGTACTACATTATTTTTCCTAAAATAAAATGGTTTGAGTAAAAATCTCAAAAAGAGGCAAGAAAGGCACGTAAACATATTTGGTTTAGGAAAGGTCACAAAGAAAAATATTTGCACCTAAACATATTGGGTTTAGGAAAATTATCAAAGAAAAATATTATAAATAGGAGAAAATATACATTGTTGTTGTTGTTCTTCTCGTTCATGAATCATGATAATGAAGGCTCCTTTGTTTGTTGATATGGTTGACAATGATACAGCATCAAAGTCAAGTTGTGCAAAAGAAGAATGTATTGCATGGAAGAGAAAACTTTGTTTTCTTTTAGTTTACAGATGTTAGATGAATGTGGGTTAATTTTAATTTTTTTTTTTAGGTAAACATTAGGTTTAATTGTATTAACGTAATATCTCTATTAGTTTATTATTTTGTGGTAATTTACAATTCGTAGATGAATCTTGATTGGCTTTGAGAATTTTTTGTGTGTCAAATTTAAGTTTAATTGTATTATTTTGATATCACTTTTATCGTGTTATTTTATTGTAGTTTACAAGTGATAGATAAATATTGATCGGCTTTGAGTATTTTTTTGTGTAAAGGTTAAGTTTAGTTGTATTATTTTGATATCTCTATTATTGTATTATTTTATTATTATTATTTACAGGCGGTAGATGAGTGTCGGACGACTTTGAGAAATTTTTTGTGTGTAAAATTTAGATTTAATTGTATTATTTTGATGTCATTATCATTTTATTATTTTGTTGCAATTTACAGATGATAGATGAATGTCAGTGACTTTTAAAAATATTTTTGATAAGGATTAGGTTTAATAAATAAATTCCCTATCTTTACATACTCAAAAGATATTAAATTTAATTATTATATTCATTTTTATTATTTAAACAAACATCCTATTTAATGTAATATTTGAACTCATTAAAGTGAGGTACACGCGCAAAGCGTGTACACCTAAACTAGTATTTAATATAAATAAGAGCATCAAATGAATGAATTTCTTTAATTTTTTAAATATTAGAACATAAATGAGAATAAATAGAAAAAAATAAAAAAATGAGAAAAATAATAATTTTATTTTTTGACTAAAGAGAGATATCACATCTTTTTTTCTAATTTTATTATTATATATAAATTTTATTATAATAGATAGATTTAAAATCGTAAAATAAGTGATAGAGTTAATATGTTAAAATGTCTTTTTTTTTCTAGAGTGATGAACGTGGACTATTATATACTCTTATTAATAGAGTGTTTGAATTTTTTTTAAAAAATATTTTAAGAAAAATATAAGAGAAAAAGGTCAAAAAAAATTACTGAAAAAGATAAATAGCAGTATGACCTAAAAGAGGTGGCACATCAATTATTCAATGTGGTGTCCTCCACAATCATTCCAATTATTTTCTTTGTCAGCTCTTGAAAGTTATTAATAGAAAGCATGACGATAATCAAATCTAAAAAGAATTGTACTATTATAAAGATGTAGAGTACTAAAATGTAATTGTCATTAGTAATTCTTTCTGAAAAATAATTTAACGATAATTAAGTTATCATCATTAACTAATTTTTGGTGTAGTGAATGATTCAATGCCTAACTATCATTGCATTAAGGCACCTCGCAGGTGCTTTCTACATGTTCAAAGAATAATGTTCATTTATGTATGCATCGCAATTACCGGATAATAAATAATATGAACCACACAACTCACATAAAAATAAAAGTGATCACTAACAAAGATAGGGAAAAAAATATAAGTGGTTGACGAAATTATAAATACAGAACAATTTTATCAATTCGGATTAGTATAATAGAGGTTTGAAATTGTACATGTAAAAAAAGAGAATGTTCAGATTCATTTTGTGCATCCACACTCCATATCTTGGTGCTGGGTGAGAAAACCAACATATTTCTAAGTGAATATGGAATCAAATCACAAAAGTAAGACAAATTAAGATGTTAATATTATAATTTTTTTTAACTAATATCGAAGTATTGATACTTTTATTTGTTCAAATTAATAGATATCAAAAAATTAAATTAAAATATATCAACCGTACCTGATAAATATTGAATTGCTTCTTTAACTTCATTTCTCTCAATCTTTTCATTTATGTTGTTATCCATGTTGCAATATTTAATAGAATAAATAACCTAAAATACAATATATAAGAAAATCTAAATTGATCAGAAACAACTGCTTGTTGTGACAATATCATGCATGCTTCTCATCCATAAAATTAATAAACAAATTAAAGTAAGCATATGTCGAATGTAGATCTATCTATCTATCTATCTCTCTCTCTCTATATATATATATTAAATAGAAAGAAAGTCTTGCCTATAAAGCTACCAAGTGTCATCCTATGATTGAGCCATTTATTAGGTTTTGGACAAAATAGTTAAAGTTTGGTAAAGTTAGTTAATGATTTTCAAATTAAAATTGAATATATATATATATATTGTTACACGTATCCTATTTTTGAGCAACTCTTTAGGGAAAAAAATTTCCTTTAAACATGAAGATGCATTTGTATTAGAATTACTAAAAATTAGACAAATACACAACTTATGTTTCCAATATTACAAAAAATCCCAACTCCCTGAACATATTACAAAAATTCTAACATATACATAGAATGCTATGTATATGTCGGTTATGTTATGTATATTAATAAGCAGAGAGAGTAAAGTAATTTAAAAAGTGGAAGAGAGTGTAATTACTTCCAAAAGGGTTGATATTTATGTTATTTATACTTTGAATTATCCAATATGTATTGAATAAATCAATTCACTGAATAGACAATGTTAACATAATTTTGAATTACACAATAAAGTATTCAACAAAATTTATTTGAAATATAAGTTTAACATTTATTTTGGGTTATTTTAAAATATCAATAAAATTTATGATAAATAAAAAAACTTTTTCATTTATGTTAAACTTATTTTATTTAAATTTGTGACTTTGAAATTTTATCATGTTAAATAGTTAATTTAATATCTTTTGATTTTTATTATATCAATGGTACATTATAAAGACTAATTTGTTTTAGTTTTCCTATCTGATCTTAATGTACAAATAACTAGCTGATATCTTTATATATTTATTTTTCTCCTCAAAAGAAAATCAAAATAAAAAGAATAAAGTAAGAGAAAAAAGAAAAAACCTTACAAAAAGAGACAATAACACACCCCGCGTCCCACGTCTCTCCATTCTATTTCCTATTTTACTCATACACATTTCACCCTATCACACACGATTTCAACTTACACTATCACAAAACCTGTACACATATAAATTACTCTGCACACAGAATATATGGGGCATAATCACAGAAAACAGAAAGAGTTTAAAAAATATCAGAGAGAAAATTTCATATTCTGTGTATGTTTTCATAAAAATATTTATATTTTTCAACAAAAAAAATTACATGATAGGCAATGTCTGAATGTGTTTATCAAATTTAAAGATTTTTACATGGATTAAGACCTTCCCTTTAACATAGTCATGTACGTTGTTCTCTACTTTTCAGATATCAGTTTGAAATAATCTATTTGTCAATATATTTCTTGATATGCATGGCAAAGGTAGTAGTAATTGTATGCTTCATCCACAATCACATCATTGAAATGTTTCATAATCTTTTTGTATATCATATTTTTTAGCACAAAAATTATATACTTCTTTATTTATTCTATTTTTTGTTCGCAAAACATAGACATAAATGCCGATGCATGAAAATTAAAATTTTCATAATTACTATAAATTTTTTTCCAATTTTTGTAATTTAAAATTAGATAGCAACTTTTGCATTAATTTTTTACAGTTACTTAGACTCAAACATAATGAATCTTATAATAATATGTGATTACGTTTACGTAATAAGTATTAGTGTTGTTGGTACAATGTTGAAATATTAATATCAAGACATAATACATATTATTTTCTTCATTACATTTTGCTCAACTCCTGCCAAAGCTTACCAGAAAATCGAGCTTTAAACAAATTACTTAACATATTTTTTGCAATTATCGATTCACCTTCAAACATCTTAATGTCTAGCGGAGGAATGGAATTCACATGGCTTCCAACAACGATATTACATTCATCTACTCTTGATGCTTTTGTATATTTGGTAGTATAATAAAAATACCTCTGCTATAATGGTGTCAAATAAGAATAAATCTCCATCGTCTAATCCTGAGAGCTTATTTTTGTTATGATTTTCTTCTTAATTATAACCACAGTTCATTCCAGACTTACATGTTTCAATCTAATGAACTACCAACGGCTTATCCTCTCTTTAAATTGATATTTTTTATTTCAATTATTTGATTTTTTTAAAATATTGTTGTAGATATGGGAGCAGAAGTTGGTGCAATGTTACTCATTTATACTACAAAAATAAATTCGTATCTTCAACAAATTGATGAACGATGTCTGATTCACTCCAAATCTGTGAACTGCAACCATGTACATAAAAGCTACATATTAGCTCACCAATGAATTTAAATGATGTTTGCCTGAAAAATACAGAGAAATAATTTTATCATGTTCAATTAGTTATTTTCATCATAAAACATTGCAAAAAATAAATATTTAACGTTCAACCATAAAATATTTAATGTTATTTAAATTTTAGATTATATATGTAATATAAATTTATCATTTAGTTCTAATGTTAAACTGTTATCAAAGCTTGATTGTACGTTTATATTATTTTAATTAAAAAATTTGTTTGTGCTCATACCTTTTAATACTCTCCCATTAAGTATGAGAAGAAAATGTTTACCGATCTATTTTAATAATCAAAGTAAAATTTCAGCAATTACTTATATCATACATTATTGTCACCAACACAAAGCAACATCAAATATTTAGGAGCATTAAATTAAAAAATAACTTAATATATTTAAATACTTTTTCATCTCCTTTTATAATTTTATGCCAACATTTTTCACCGATTTCCCACATAATCATGAAAAGCAACACATTTATTTTACAGTTTATAAAATTTTTTAGATACATTTCCTATTTTAAAGGAGAATCACAATTTTTATTTTCGATTAATTCCACAAAAAATCTGTAGGGAGTTTAACTTTTTATTTCTTAATATTTATATTTTATTTTTTAATTTTTCTATATTTAAAACAAACATAACTTTTTGCTATCTGCAAAATCTCATTACTAAATTATATGTTTCAATTATTTTTCAACTCTTTTTTAAGTAATTAATAATTTCCTTATATAAAAAAAATTAATAAGAACATAAATGTGATTGAAAAGTCACATTTTTTCACATTAGATACCCACAATTCCAACAATCATCTTGCAAATATGACCTTTTTAAAAATAAAATCTACATAAATACAACTATCAATACAAAGTACCGGAGTAAATTGTAAGAATAAAAATACCTATTTAGCATTTATAATTATTTATTTTAAAAAAATTACATTAAGAAATTTAAAACACATGATATATAGCACATCATACGCACGTTTTCCACTAATCTCCCACACAACCACTATCACAATAAATATACTTGACATTTTATAATTTTTAATTCAATTTTAATTTTACAAATAAATCACATTTCCTATTCTCAAGTAAATTCTCAGATAAGTTTCTATGTACTTTTTTATATATATTTTTTACATTTTAGAATTTTTTTAAAATATTAGATTAAGAATATAACTATGTTTTGAAAATTAAAATATTTTCTTAAAAATATTTAAAATGCATAGCAGTTGTAACATAAATTTTAATTTTTGAAAGGAGACAAAGTGGAGTAAATATTAAGAACCATTAACTAATTTGAAAAGGACAGTTTACAATATTTTAAAATATTTTTTTTTCTCATATATGAATTTATACCAACGTTTTTCACTTTCTCCCATACAATCAGAAAAAGCAACACATTTTCGACAAAGTGGAGCAGATATTAAGAAGCATTAATTAATTTGGAAAGGACAGTTTATAATATCTTAAGCTATTTTTTCGTCTCTTATATAAATTTATACCCACATTTTTCACTTTCTCCCCTACAATCAGAAAAAGCAACGCATTTTCGACAAAGTGAAGCAAATATTAAGAAGCATTAATTAATTTGAAAAGGACAGTTTACAATATCTTAAAATATTTTTTCGTCTCTTATATAAATTTATACCCATGTTTTTCACTTTCTCCCACACAACCCAAAAAAACAACACATTTTCTTTACAGTTTATAGTTTTTAGATTCAATTTCTATTTTAAAGCAAAATTACATTCCTATTTTTAGGCAAATTTCACGAAAATGACTAGTAGAGAGTTTATATTTTTATCTTTTAATATTTACATCCCTATTTTTTTACTTTTTAATATTTAAAACAAACAAAGTCTTTGTTACCTGCATAATGTTAATAGTAAATTACATGTTTTAATTATTATTTAATTATTTATTAACTAATTAATACTCTTCTAATATAAATAAAATATTTTATAAGAGCATAATTGTGACTGAAAAGAATCCTTTAATATTCACTTTAGATATTCAAATTTTTAGCAGTCATCTCACAAAATTTACCTTCTGTTTAAAAAAAGATCCACATATATACATAAATTAATACAAAGCTCTAAGAGTTAGTTGTGAAAATAAAAACACATATTTAAAATATTACACTAAGAAATTAAAAAGATAACGAAATTTTACATGTAATTATGTGATAGTCATACTCATGTCTTCCACTAACCTATCACACAATCACCTCCACAAAAATATGTTGTAACTTTTTTTAATACAATTTTAACTTTACAAATAAATCACATTTCCTATTTTCAAGCAAATTACAAAATAATTACTTATGCAGTTTTTCAAATAGATAGATTTTAAAAAATCTAAAGTTCTATTTTTCTACATTTAAAGAAAACAAAGTCTTTTTTGTTTGCAAAATAATAATAGTAAATTACATGTTTCAATTATTGTTTAATTCTTTATTAAGTAATTAATAATCTTCTACTATAAATAAAAAATTTATAAGAATATAACCGTGACTAAAAAATTATTATATTTACTTTACGTAGTCAAATTTTCAACAATCATCTCACAAAATTTAATAGAAAAAGATCTACATAGATACATAAATTATTAATACAAAATATCAATATTTAGTTGTGAAAATAAAAACACCCATTTAACATTTACAATAATTTACTTTTAAAAAGATTACATTTAGAAATTAAAAAGATACTTTACATTTTACACTTAAGTATGTGATATTTATACCCACATTTTTTACTGACCTACCACACATTCACTTCCATAACAAATATGCTGTTAATAACTTTTTTTTTAAGTAAATCACATTCCTATTTTCAAGCAAACTGCAAGATAATTTTCTAAGCAGTTTTTTATATAGATAGATTTTAAAATATCTAAATTCCTATTATTCTAAATTAATGTTTAGAATTTTTTCCTATAAAGACATATCCAACGCTATAGACTTTTATCAAAGCATATGATTTTCTACAAATATAGATTCAAAAACATGACAAGAGTTGATTTTATCAGTGAAATATCAAATAAGAAAATGGATTGAAACTTAAAGGTAAGAGTTGTACTTATGTGGCATGCTACACCAATGGATAAACTAAATTTTCTTCTATCAATTGAATTAATTGTTCAAGATGCAAAGGTATTTAACATTATTTAATATTGTACTATTTTGTACATCAATACTGACTTATTAATCATGAATTTAGGTTCTCACTTATTTATTTGCAGGGAGAAAAAATTCATGCAACAATTCCACGATCCATTGTTCATCGTTTTAGAGAAGAAAAACATGCAATAAAAGAAATGGGATTGTATCTTATGAATACATTCGTTGTTGAGCCTAACAATATGCATTACAAAATAACTGCACACAACTTTAAGTTGGAGTTTACACCTAAGACTATTGCTGTTGAGACAACTGATTCAAATTTTGGGTTAAATATTTTTAATTTTTGATTTTTTAAAGATTTGAAAAATCACATTGACATTGATGAAACTCAACTATTCGGTAATATTTTTTTTCTATACTCTAATTGAATTTTTTTATTAACAAGATATCACTATTTTAATTTTTTTTCTAACTATTCTGCAGATGTGATTGGACAAATTATTTGTCATGCTGAAAAACAAACTCATCAGCTCAGAAATGGTACAACAAGTCAATTTTTAAATGTTGTTATTGAAGATCAAGAGTAAGACTGTAATTCAATTATTACTTTTTAATATTTTTCTACAGCTTTAATTTCTAATATTTGTTTACTAATGCAGAAGGAACACAATTGCAACAACTTTTTGGGGCGAGTTTGTTGATAAGATCATGCTCCACTTACACAATTTGATTGATGAACCTGTCATCGTAGTTATGCAGTTTATAAGAGCGCATAAATTTCAAGGTTTTTCAATTGTCTAGCTTACACTTCAGATATCGTATTCGGTTAAAAAAATTATTACTCTAACATTATCTGAACATTTACAGGGGTATATTCTGTATAGAATACATGAAACTCCTCCAAGCTTTGGATTAATCCAGATCTCCCCCATGCAAATAATTTTAAATCCAGATTTCTTTTATAGTATAATATATTTATGTTGATACTAAAATAAAAATCATGTGCATCACTAATAAAAAAAAGTGTAGGTTAGGAAGTGTGTCTGAAGTTACTCCTAAAATGCTAAGTCAAGCAAATTCTCAACGTAGTCTTTCTATTTCTGAAGAGTTGGCTACAGAAACTGTACAACTTTAAATAGTTAAAGAATTTCTTGACTCTGTTCAGGTGAAATATTCTCTATGTTAATTTCAAACTATATGTTGACTACATCAAATTGTTGAAAAATTTATATAATTTTTATACATGACTTTATTTCATTTTTACAGGTCGGACCCTTGTGGATTGTTGCAAAAATAGTGAATTTGAAACTTAAAAATAATTGATCATATCTGGGGTGCACAAAGTGCCAGAAAGGTGTTGATGAAGTTGCCAAGAATGTGTTTCACTGCAAAAAATATTATCGTGATTATCAAACAACTACTCATAGGTTTGACATTAATATTGTTTCTTAACATTGGAGATTTTATCAAGATTTTATATTTTAAAAAGACGATATCAGGTATAGGGTTCAAATTAAGGTGATGGATGATGCTGGGGTTGTCTCTTTATTGCTTTGGGACAATGAAGCAATCACACTCATTGAAAAATCCACTTCTGAATTAAAAAAATGTCCTTTGGAGGTATGTTATTTTTTTTACTTTGTTTTATGAATCCTACACTAATAAAACTAATATGATATTATATTTTTTATTCTCCTTACGAGTGTTCCTATCCGATCGAGCTGGATGTTCTTCTTGAAAGAATATCATGTTTAGAGTGAATGTTAAACAAGAAAATATTGATTCATGTGATCGAATTTATGAATTTGCGAAGATCAATGACTACAAAGAACTGATAAAGCAGTACAACAAATCAATAAAAGAAGATGTAGTCACTGTATACATGATTTTATTTACAAAAAGAGTAATTTTTATTAGCATGTTAATTTTACCACTAAAAAGAATATTTTAATCTTGTTTATTTTTCAAAAATAGAAACCTCATTTCAATGTTGAAGAACCTCATTTCAATGTTGAAGAAGCCACAGATGCTAACAAGGTATTCATCTTTTAATGATTTAAAAATAAAAATTGATAACGAATATTTCAATATTTATGTTTTTCTAAAATAAACCTTCACTATTCGTCTTTTTTTCTTAGGATTCTGCATATGATAATGAGAAAATGTCTCCTAAAAAGATTTATAATGCAAAGAGAGATAGACCAAAAAAATGAAGGATCTGTATCAGAAGTTAATGATGATTTTGATCAACTATCCAATAACAAGGCCAAGAAGGTGATTAAGAAGGAGAAGAATCCCTAAAGGAATAGATGGGTGATAATTTTTCTTTCAAAACTTAGCTGTATTTTTTTTAACTTTCTAGCAATCTTAGACTTAGGTATGATCCTAAATTAATTTTAGTTTTGTGTTTTGTTTTATTTCTTTTAAGAATCATGACTGTATCATATGTAGGTTTTTCATTTCTTATGTTAAGGATATTTTTTAATATTAATTAATTAACTATATGAATCTGATGTTTTATGCCTTTCTATTAATAATATATAAATATACAAAATAAGATATGTAACTAATCATGAATAACAGTTGATATTTCAAAAGATCATATACGCTCAGCAAGTGAAATATTTCATAGTCAACAAAAAAACATTGTAATTTTCCAGCAGGAGAGCTTTGCGTCACCCTCATGTTGAGTATAAAATAAAGAAATAAGAACACACACGGATATAAAAGTGAACTTTGCTTTACGAGTATGATGTGTACTCAAAATAATCAGAATACTAACCTTCTCAGTTACATAGGGCTCCCAAGAAAAATACTAGACAAAATTATTGATGCAGCAGGTTGGAGTGGATTGTATAAAGCAACTAAAGCAGGGCTAAGAGCCCTTACTGGACCATGTCATAAGTCCATAGTTCATGGAGGATGCAACAATTTCCTAAAAAACAGTAATCATTATGATGAAGTCTATTTTCATTTCAACCTAACTAAAGACATTGTCCTCTACATACTAATCATATGGGATGAAATGTTATAGACAGATGAATGAGGATCCACAATGAAAAATTTCACAAACGGAATTTAATACACGACGCATTGGTGATTGTAATGTAAACAACAACTAGGTGTAGGAAGTATCAAGATCAATGATACTGTAATATATTTTGTAACTATATCACTTTCTTCTTTTCAAATATAAAAATTTCAATCTATTATTTCACCATTCACTCTTTTTATGCAAAAAAACTAACACTGTCAGTTCTCATAAGCATCTTCTGTAAATCTTGCTCCCATTACAGAATTATGTGGGTTTGAATATATTCTTATCGTCAATCAAATATACAATTATAAAAAACAAGGTCAACTATTGTGTTATGTGAAATTATTTTTGAAGAACCCCATTTTTTAACTATGGACAAATATATGTTGTACTTACACAAATAACATATATAGAAGGATCTCTATATGAATTTGAGAATCACAAACTGTAAATATCCCTGCTCGCACCTTCGAATAAGCATTCAATTAGACACCTGTTAGGTTAGGAGAACTCACACGTATAACTAGACATTCTGCCAGTACGACTGTCATTCTTCTTCTTCATCAAGAACTTAGTATTAACACCTGTTAGTGCTGAAAGACAAACAGAGAGAACATGTAACGCCCCAAAAATGGATCTCGAGACGTCACACGGTGCTTAGGACCACAAGTGATCCCAAGCTAACCCATGAACTGGCATACTGATAAGCAACTGATTAAACATGTATAAAATGACAGAGTTTACTGTGCGAAAACATAACCATGATGGAATTTGAGAAAAATACAATACTGGTACACTTGTACATTCTGATAAAATCTGAAAAGAGGGATTAAATTATATAACTGACTCTAACTAACATCTATGAAGCTTCTACTATACTGACTATAGATAGCTGGGACATGACCCCCAACTATCCCAAATTAATACGACTAAATAAATAAAATAAAATACTACTCAAACTATATGACTGACTCAAGCCCTTGAATCAAGAGGACTCATCACCTGCGGACTGGAAGCTGCAATCTGTCTTCATATGGTATGCGTGCTACAACTGAACTGATACCTACATTATGAGATAATGTAGCACATAAACGTATATGTGAATTAGTACTTTGAGAATGTACTGAGTATATGGGGGTGAATGCATAAGTAAAACATAATATCAATCATCATAATTTGTAAGACAATGCATGCTAAATGTAAAGACTCACATAAGAAGAAATGTCTAAAATACTGAAGATCATGAGTAACAAATCATACTTTATAAATCTAGTGAGTCATAATATTTAGTTCTAAAAGCTGTACTTGCATTCTCTCTTTAAATCATACTGTCTAAGTGTAGAAATGACTCACTCTTTAAATTTGAAATCTGAAACTAATATCTTTCTGTAAAGAATAATCTGAGTAAGTTTTTGTTAGCCTTTACACTTAGTTTTATAAAAGCTTTCTGTTATTCTTTTCTGAGGAACTATTCTGAAAATCTTTACCATTAAGCTATAAGGAAAAACACTTTATCTTAAGGCTTTAAACCAATAGACTATTTTAAGAGTAGGGAACATCTTTTGGGAGGTTCTTTTAACCGACAATACACCATGTGAGCATCCATGGAGTCCCACGACTGGACCCATTAGGTAGGGCTGTTCTACCCTTGCAATCAGAATAGAATATTCTAATCTGAGTGATCACAATCTGAGTCATCCACGTAGAAGTGGGAATAATTTGATAATTGTAGACATGTGATTTTTGATCCTCCCTAAATTTTAACTTGTTTATCAGTACTAAATATTTATATTTATATTTAGTCATATATTATTTTGACTATTATTTTATTTTAATATAATATAAATAATTAAATGAATTTAATTTTAGGATATTATTCTTTTTTTTTTTCAAAAAAAATAAAAAAAAAATAGTTTTGTACTATCTTAATTATATAATTTATTTTTGACTATTTTTAGATTGTTATTGTATTTTTTTTTCTTAAATATAAAAATCAATTAATTATTATTATTATTATTATTATTATTATTATTATTATTTTAGTTGTTACTATTATCTATTTATTTACTTATTTATTAATTATTTTTCGTTATTTAAAAAAAAAAAAAAAAAAAATGAAAAATCTTAAAACCTACCCTAACCCCCCACATTCCCCACACTTCCCTCAACCTCCCCCCACTATTCCACAACTACACACCCACTCCCACTACAACTCACACAACACTACACATGCACAATATATATTACACACACACGTAAGAAAGAAAAAGGAGAGGACAGACACATCAGATAAAAAAAAACGAGAGAAAAGTTGAGTAAAACAAAAAAGAGAGAGTGAGTGAAACATTCAAAATCATCAAGAGAAAAATATCAAACAGAGAAAATAAGGAAAAGAAGCGATGATTTGAGTTCAAGGTCTTGTTCGAGTTTCCGGTGAAGACATATGTTTCTATTTTTACATTCATTTAATTCATCATACAGGTTCCTATTTGATCTTGTATTATTTATTTTATAAGTTTTATTGTGAATCAAATCATAAATAAAGTTAATTAAATAATTTCATGCATATTTCGTTATGTGTTATTGATTTGTTATGTAAATATATTCATTACTATGTGTTGTGTGTTTGGGTTACTGGGTACTTATATATTAATATTTCAATTCAGAATTTAACATGTTCTTTTATCAGTCCATGTTCTCGGATTTTCGATTGAGTGCTAATATAACAATATTCACGATACATAGAATGAGAATTAGAAAAAGTCAAGAACTAAATAGTGTTTTAATAAAAATATATGTCTTTGATACAGTAGTTGTGTTTAATAATGCATAGGATTCTATTTTATATTACTTACAGTGACATTATAGTTGTTGTTATATAAACGAAAATGTTAGTATTTGTTTCTAAAGGTAGTTATTAGTAATGGAAAATTTAAATACTCATTTTTTTTATTTTTTTTTGCGAGTTGTTACCTTTATATTGAAGGTTAATTTTTTTAGATGGACAATGTTAGGTACATTTATGCTATATTTAATTAAATGAAAAAAAAAAAAACTTGGTTTATAAAGTGGTGTTAAGATAAATCTTCTTCTTTTGTCAGTCATATGTAACGTATTTTTGTTTTGAATTTGCCATTCACTGTCGAAATTATTTTTTTATTGTTGAATCTTGTTAGTTCAATTTAGTTGAAATATGAATTGTTTATTTGAATATTTAACTAGAGAAATGGTATTTAAATGACTTGAGACAAAACTGCAAGTGAGTAATTATCCTACGATAGAAAGATAAATTTTAAAACAATCATCATATGTTAGACTTAAGTTCATCTTGTTTGGTTTTGAAGAAGACTAATAAATAAATAACATATATTTTTTTATAAATGTCCTTTAACGTTAGGCAAAATTTAGGTACGTTAAATGATCGTTTCAATTAAGAATGCGGTGTACGCATCTTTTCGAGATATTCAAAATTCAAGGATGTAAAAAAATACACCTTGGCAAATATTTTTCTAAAATTAACTTGATAAATACTTTTTAACTTTCACCAATTTATTTAATATAAGATAATATACAAGTTTTAGTATAATAAAATGAGCGATTTTAGGCCTTAACATATTTTATCAAAATAGTTTAAAACAAAGATAAGTCAATAAAAGCGACCGTGTTAGAACCACGGGACTCGAGGGGTGCCTCACACCTTCCCCTCGGTCCACAGAATTCCTTACCCGTCTTCTGTTTTCGCAGACCAAAATAAAGAGTCATTTTCTTTTGATTAGGGATTCAAAAAGGTGACTTGGAACACCATAACTCAATTCCAAGTGGCGACTTTATAAATTAAACTAATCCCTATTCAATACCGTCACTTTAATTAGAAAAACCCTTCGACCTCGATCCCTTCGACCTCGATCCCTTCGGGCGAAAAAGGGGTGTGACATCTCTGGCGACTCTGCTGGGGACTAATAAGAATTCGAGCTTTTTATATTGACTTATACTTGCTTTAATTATTATTGATATTGTGTTTGTTGGCCTTATGTGCTAATTGTCGCTTATTTACTGCTTTGATATTATTTGAACTGTATTATATATTGTCTTCTCTTGTGTACCCCCTCTGAGTCTCTGAAATAGGATAGAGGGAATGTAGCATATGCATCCCACCTTCTTTTTGAGATAGCCGGAGTGTCAAGGCACCTGGTGAAGGATATAGTCACACATGTTAGGCGGGGTTCGGATCGACAACGAAGGCGGTGTTGCCCTGCTACCGACCAAGTTGTCCCTCCCCGACTCGAGTGTCCGCTCGGGTAAGCCAGTCTAGACACCTATCCCTATTAGGTTTAAACTTAGAAAAACTGAAAACTCAGAATCTGATTATCCCTATTAGGTACCGCTTTATTTGCATCATATGCATTTGACTTAGCGGAACTCGGCACAGGGGCCGGGTCTGTCTAGGACAGGTGACCTAATTTATAAAGACCAACATGTGCATCCTACGTGCTCTTTGACATTTGCTTGGAAGACTATTTATTTGTTGACCGGCTTTAGGCAATTTTAAAATACGAGAAATTAATTTATTCTCAAATTTAGTTAATCATTTTTGAAAGAAAATTTTATTTTTAAAATAAAGAAAAATTTTAAATATACAGTAACACAGTTTTTACAATCTTTATGAACTACGAGGGTCTGATTCTCACATTTTAGTGAGATACGTAAGAAGTCCTTCCCAGGATACGACCCTATCTTTTAAAAATTATTCATAGATTTATTGGGAAATATTTTGAAAATATGATTACTTTCATAATTATTTTTCTAATTCTCAAGTCCAATTTTTAAATATATTTCAACAGCCCTGAATCTTTAGGGATCATGAGGCTAAGATTTTGCAAAAATATATATATATATATATATTTCAACAGCCCTGAATCTTTAGGGATCATGAGGTTAAGATTTTACCAAAAATAAAATAAAATAATAATAATAATAATAATAAAATAAAATATATTTCAATAGCCTGGAATCTTTAGGGATCATGAGGCTAAGTTTTTACAAAATAAATAAAAATAAAATATGTATTTTAACGGCCTGGAATCTTTGGGATCATGAGGCTAAGTTTTTACAAAATATATATATATATATCAATTTGAACAGTCCTGAACCTTTAGGGTCGTGAGACTGAAATTTTTATACAACTTCATACATAAAACGGTCATTCTACTTTTCTTTATTTCTGAGTCCTTTTATTTTATTTTTGTACTTAGGAAATATTGGCTTCAAACATATAGATAAAATTGTCTAGAAGTCTGTTATAGCAAAGTTTTTGATAGTGTCAATTTAAATAAGTGTTTTTCTTAAAAAATATTATCAATCTTGTTTCTCTCGCATTGATTTTTGATAAAATTGTTCTTTGCAACTAAGTCCAAATAATGGTCGCACTAGATTTTACAAGTTAAGTCATAAATTCTTTTCAAAATTAATAAATTAAGTTTTGTCTAAGTCTAGATATTTATTAATTTTATGTCCCTGTCAATAGGTATAAAATGTCCCCCCTGTTCGTGGAAAGCGTTCAAAGAGAAAGAGAGATGGGAGTGTACCACTTCAGGTTGTGGATTGTACCCCTCTGCAACTTTGGTTATGGTGGAATGCAATGGATACTTTCGATTATGACGAGATACATAAGTATTTGGGTTTTTTGACGAGTATCATGAGAATCAACCCTAATAGGGAAGTGATTGTTGCATTACTGAATTTCTGGGACCCGAAGAATAATGTATTCCGCTTTTCAGATTTTGAGTTGACACTTACTTTAGAAGAGATAGCAGGCTATGTTGGATATGGTGATATGCATCGGAAGAAACTTATAGCCCCAAGACTTATTTCGATAAACAAATTTTGCAAGCTCATGAACATAAGGAACACAAAAGAAGAATCAATGAAAAAAGGTTGGGTTTCCTTGCAGTTTTTGTATGACAGATATGGAAAGCAAGAGGGGTTTCAGAAGTACGGTAAAGAACTTTGTAATTAGGGTAGTTTTGAGACTTGGAAAGTTCACAGACGATTTGCATTCATGGTAGCCTTTTTGGGCACTATGGTCTTCCCAAGAAGAGAAGAAAAAATTAATATTCGTTTAGCGGGAGTGGTACAGATACTGATTAAGAAAGATTACACCATGATACCAATGATCCTAGCTGATATTTACCGTGCTCTGACTGTTTGTCAGAAAGGAAAAAGTTTTTTCGAGGGATGTAATATCTTGTTACAGATGTGGATTGTAGAGCATCTTTATCAACGTCCTACATTGACAAGGTTCAATCCCGAGCGATTCAATCGAATCAACGATTACGAGGAAAGGATGGAGAAATATAAATGTCCAAAAGAAATTGGAGATTGGGTTAAACTTTTTCGTTCTTTGACAACAGATAAAATCACTTGGAATATCCATTGGTTCCCTTGGAGGCAAGTCATATATAGTTCTGTCATCCGTCCGTTCTTGTTATTAATGGGTATTAGAGGTGTTCAACCGTATGTTCCATTGAGAGTTCTACGTCAGCTAGGCAGACGTCAAATAATTCCCATAACGGAAGACATGGCTGAGTTCGTATTTGAGGTCAGACCAGAGATTTCACTTCCAAAAGATTTGGCCCAACAGATTTGGGAGGGTCGCCGTATTATGGGAATCGAAACGATGGTCATAGAGCGTGAGAAAGGAGAAGTGCACCCAGATTATCGGGAATGGTTTGAAGAACAGTCGAGTCCTCCAGTCAGACCAGAAAAATCGGTTAAAGGACCTATAGATCAGGAAGCTGCAATTAGGATAGGAATTGAAAGAGCCATGCGAGAACATCATGAAGCCAACCAAATTTTGAGAGAAGAATTAGAGCATGCCAGGGCAAAAATAGACGAACAACAAAGGAATTCTCTGAAGAGAAAGCTAAATCAGCAGCTATTGAGGTTGCACTTCGGGGACAAATCAAGTTTGCTACCACTAGAGGGTCACACGTTGCAGAACTTGCCGCATCTCGCCGACAACAACTTCAAGAAGTTGAAAAGAATATGCAAGAAGAATTTGATCGAAAGAGATATCAATGGATTTGTGAAAGGGGAATATTGCGAGAACAGTTGGAGGTTGTTTCCGCTCGTGAACAACGTGCAAGAGAGATGGTTGATTTCCGAGATCGACAGGCTCAGGAATGGGATCAGGCTTTCAGTTCTCTTCGAGGGAAGGTCCACCGTGTAGCACAGGATACTGCCAGAATGGGCTTAGATTATCAGCAGCTGGATTGTGAGGATTTTTTGGCACAAGTACCTGCTTTCGCACAGCGACTCACTACTTCATTGGAGGACATATATCTGAGTTTGGGAGGACATATTAAATCGAAATCTCCTTGAAAGGATCGTTTTTTTCTTTGTCATAGTTTTTTCATTTTCAGTTTTAAAATTTTTTCTTGTTTAGATATTATGTCTTTTAGTTTTCAGATGTCAGTTAGTAGGTTTTATTTTAGGAGTTGGGTGAGTTATTTTATCGTAGAATGTAATGAAGTTGACCGTTTATTTCTATATATATTACATATGTTTTACTTCACTTTATTTATTTTCTTCAATAATAATAATAATAATAATAAAAAAAAAAAAAGACAAAACAATTTTGTTAAATTCCTACCCGAACTACGCAAGATCTGATTCATGTCCTAACATGATACGTAGGCAACCCTCCAAAGGGTTCGATCATAACTTTTGAAAATATGCCTAGAAAAGCCGGGATGAAACACAAAGCTTCCATGATAGGTTGGGAAATGCATATAGAAACATGACATATAATGTGGCATTATAATGTGTTAAATATATAACACTCACCTGATTGCTACTTGATTACAGAAAGATAAAATAATTGGTGGTTGGTTTGTGGTTTAAACTGGCATCACATCCGTATAATACCAGATACAAGGGTAAAAGAAGAATGACTCGCAGAGAAGATATAGAGTCTGATAGCGAAGAAGAGCATAATCAGTTGACTTCGCAGGAAGTAGCATCAATGGAAGAAATAAAGTCATTAAAACAACAGATGGTGGAGATGTACAAAGCTTGGTTGAATGGACAAGCCCCGCCTTCTTCAATCCCTGGACTTTCAGCTTCAAATGATCCAAATTCTGACCCAGCTCAAACTAGTGATCCATTTTACCCACCAGGGTTTGGCCCATTTGCTACTATGTCTGGAGTTGCTGGTACTTCTACCGTGCGCCCACCAAATCCATCTGTCGCAAATAACCCACTTTTTACTTCTGTAGCGCCAGCTACTGCGGGAATTCAACCGACAATACCAAAGAATATGGGAAAACCAAATCATGATATGTTATATCCTCCTGAAATGACTTTCAAATCACAAAATCCACATTATCATGTTCATCAACGTGATACTCCTATCGTGATTGAGAAGATTGCTAAGAATGAGGAACAGGAGGAGATGGCTAGAAAAGTGAGAAGCCTAGAACAAAGTATGAGAAATATGCAAGGAGTAGGTGGACCAAAAAGTGTTTCGTACAAGGATTTATGTATGTTTCCTGATGTCCATTTGCCGATAGGGTTCAAAATGCCAAAATTTGACAAATATGAAGGACATGGCGATCCTGTAGCTCATTTGAAAAAGTTTTGCAATCAATTAAGGGGAGCAGGAGGAAAAGAAGAATTATTGATGGCGTACTTTGGAGAAAGCCTTACAGGGATAGCTTCTGAATGGTTCATTGACTAAGACATTTCCCGTTGGCATGTGTGGGACGACATGGCTCAAGATTTTGTTCAACAATTTCAGTATAACATTGAGATAGTTCCAGATCGCACTACGCTTGCCAACATGCGAAAAAAGATGACTGAAAGTTTTTGAGAATATGCCGTCAGATGGAGAGAGCAGGCTTCAAGAGTTAGACCATCGATAAAAGAATCTGAAATGATTGATATTTTTCTGCAAGCACAAGAACCTGATTATTTTCATCATTTGCTTTCTACTATCGGAAGCACATTTGCAGAAGTTATCAAAGTTGGAGAGATGGTAGAAAATGGAATCAAATCAGGAAAGATCATCAGCCAGGCCGCTTTGAAAGCAACAACACAGGCAATACAAAGTGGTACAGGAAGTTTTGGGGGAAAGAAAAGAAAAGAGGATGTAGCAACTGTCATGGCAGGTCCACGACAATATTGGAGAGGTGCGCGTCAACCATACGAGCAGAATCCATTATATTTTGTTCCATCTCCCCAATATCCTATTTACAATACACAATCATATGCTCGAGGTCCTTTTTACCCGCAATGGCGTACAACAACAATCCAAAATCATCCAATGGCCCCGCAAGTTCAAAGAGGTCCTCCGAGGTCTAATTTTCGGCCTAGAGCAGAATTCAAAAGGGATAACATGGTAAAAGATAATTTCACTCCTATTGGAATATCTTACACCAGTTTATTTCATAGACTGAGAAAAATAAATATTCTAAACCCAATTGAGAGAAGGATCCCGAATCCTCCTCCGAAGAATTTGGACTATTCTAGAAGATGTGAATACTGTTCTGATGCCCCAGGGCACGACACAGAGAAATGTTGGTATCTGAAAAGAGCCATTCAAGAGTTGATTGATACCCAACAGATTATGGTAGAAAGTCCAGGCACTCCAAATGTCAATCAAAATCCGCTGCCAGATCATAATGAAACAAACATGCTCGATGTGTTACTCAGTGGTGAAGATGCTACAATTCCCTTTAAGCCAATCATCAAAATTAAAACTGATTCGGAAAAATCAGCAAATGCTGTAGATTTAACAAAAGAAAAGCCTGCAGAAGCGGAGGTGGTGATAGCAAAACCCGAATCATCGAATGATCCCTTGGTGATGGGGAAAGAGATTTCTGAAAATATTGGGTCAAGTCAAATAAAGCCGAAACTCATTATTCCCGGAAGATCCAATAAACCTCTTTTAATCATAAAAGGAGCTCCTGTAGTTCCTATTGTTATTAAACCAGTGTCACAGCTGCCCATGGTTGATACCAAGGCAGTCCCTTGGAATTATGATCGCGTTGTGGTGATGCACAAGGGGAAAGAAGTGACTGAAGATGTAGATGAAGTAGGGGGATTAACTCGATCTGGAAGATGTTATGCTCCAGTAGAGTTAAGAAAGAATAAACAAGGTGGTGAAGAACGAATGACAGTCAAGAAGCCTGTCACTGATGAAGAAGCTGAAGAATTCTTAAAGAAAATGAAATTGCCAGAATATTCTGTTACAGAACAGTTGAAGAAGACACCAGCACAGATTTCTTTGCTGTCTTTATTGATACATTCAGAGGAACACCGCAAGGCTGTAATGAAGATTCTTAATGAAGCATGTGTTCCTAGTGAGATCAGAGTAAATCAGCTGGAAAAAGTTGTTGGAAGGATCCTTGAAGCAAATAAGATTACTTTTTCAGACGACGAATTGCCTATAGAAGGTACGGAGCATAACAAAGGTCTGTACATTTCTGTGAAATGCGAACATTCCATCATCACTCGAGTGTTAGTTGATGGGGGATCAGGCGCTAACATTTGTCCTATGTCAACTTTACAAAAGTTGAATGTTAATGGGGAAAGAATCCGACCTAACAATGTGTGCGTCAAAGGTTTTGACGGATCAAAAACTGATGCCATTGGTGAAATAGAACTCATATTGACAATCGGGCCTGTGGATTTTGCTATGGATTTTCAAGTGCTGAACATTGATGCTTCATACAATATGTTATTAGGAAGGCCGTGGATGCATAGGGCTAAAGCAGTCGCATCGACGTTGCATCAAATGGTCAAATTTGAATGTGACAGGCAAGAGATAGTGGTTCATAGTGAAGGAGACTTATCAATGTATAAAGACTACTCTGTTTCTTCCGTCGAAGCAAATACTGCCAATGTGTTAATTCATCAAGCTTCTGAGGTAGTGGCTGTTGAGCATATCCTCGAGGGGAATCTCATCGCAAGACCACAATTGTCCTCTGCATCTGTTATGGTAGTGAATGAAATGTTGAAGCATGGTTTTGAACCAGGAAAAGGTCTAGGGATGTTTTTGCAAGGCATAGTTCATCCGGTAAACCTCTATGAGAACTTTGGTACTTTTGGTCTGGGATACGAGCCTACTGCTGAAGATACAAAGAAGGCTAAAAAGCATAAGAAAGAGTCGTGGTCACTTGCCAAGCCTATACCGCCACTTCATGAGTCTTTCATCAAATTCAGTGTTGTTGGATCCTCCAAGTCACCTGATGCAAAATCGATGAATGATGATGCTACAGAGTTGATTGACCTTTTTCAGAATATGTTCATTGAAGCAGATATGGTTGAAATTGGGGAAGGTACCAGTAATGCAGATGTGCAGTTTGTCGGCCCTGATGTCCAGCTTAACAATTGGGAGGCCACTCCTCTCCCTATTATAAAAGAGTCTTGTTCTTTCTATGCCGATTCTAATGATATGACATGCATGAAGAATTGTTCACCAGAGTTAAAAAACCAATCTAATTTTGAAATAATGAATAAGGAGGTTGAATACGATGAAAAAGAAGCATTTGAGGATATAAACAAAGATTTCAAACAGTTTGAGAATAAGACAAATCCCAATTTGGAAGAAACTGAGGTGATCAATCTGGGAGATCATGAAAATATTAGGGAGACTAAGATAAGTGTACATGTTCAACCACAACAAAAGAAAGCTATAATTGAAGCGTTGCATGAATATAAAGATGTCTTTGCGTGGTCTTATGATGATATGCCCGGTTTAAGCACTGATTTGGTAGTTCACAAGTTGCCAATTGATCCTGCTTCTCCTCCTGTCAAGCAGAAGCTAAGAAAGTTCAAAACTGACATGAGTGTAAAAATTAAAGAGGAAATCACAAAGCAACTTGAGGCTAAAGTCATTCGAGTGGCCCAGTATCCTACTTGGTTGGCAAATATTGTCCCTGTTCCAAAGAAGGACGGTAAAGTTCGGATGTGTGTTGATTATCGCGATTTAAACAAAGCAAGTCCGAAAGATAATTTTCCACTTCCCAATATTCATATTTTATTGGACAATTGTGCCAAACATGATCTTGCTTCTTTTGTGGATTGTTATGCGGGATATCACCAGATCATTATGGATCCAGAAGATGCGGAAAAGACATCATTTATTACTCCATGGGGAACATATTGTTATAGAGTTATGCCTTTTGGATTAAAGAATGCTGGGGCAACTTACATGAGGGCAATGACCACAATGTTTCACGACATGATGCACAAAGAAATTGAAGTTTATGTGGATGATGTGATCATTAAGTCGAGAGAGCAATCTGATCATATCAAAGATTTGATAAAATTCTTTGAAAGGCTTCGGAGGTATGATCTCAAACTTAATCCAGCAAAATGTGTATTTGGAGTTCCGTCAGGGAAACTTTTGGGTTTTATAGTCAGTCGACGTGGCATTGAGTTAGATCCTTCAAAAATAAAAGCTATCCAAGATTTACCTCCACCGAAAAATAAAACGGAGGTGATGAGTTTACTTGGAAGGTTGAATTATATCAGTAGATTCATTGCTCAGCTTACGACAACTTGCGAGCCAATATTCAAGTTGTTGAAAAAGAATGTTAAAGTTGAATGGACTGAAGAATGTCAAGAGGCATTTGACAGAATTAAGAGACACTTGTCAAATCCGCCTATTTTGGTTCCTCCAGAGCCAGGCCGACCCTTGATATTGTACATGTCTGTTTTAGATAATTCTTTTGGCTGTGTATTGGGTCAACATGATGTCACAGGAAGAAAAGAACAAGCCATCTACTACCTCAGCAAAAAGTTTACCACTTATGAGGCTAAGTACACTCTTCTTGAGAAAACGTGCTGCGCCTTAACTTGGGTAGCCCAAAAGCTGAAACATTACTTGTCATCTTATACTACTTACCTCATCTCTCGTATGGATCCTTTAAAGTACATCTTTCAGAAGCCTATGCCCACAGGCAGACTCGCGAAATGGCAGATGTTGCTTACAGAGTTTGATATTGTTTATGTGACACGAACTGCAATGAAAGCTCAAGCCTTGGCAGATCATTTGGCTGAAAATCCTATTGATGAGGAGTATGAGCCATTGAAGACTTATTTTCCAGATGAAGAGGTATTGTATGCTGATGAGTTTGTTTCAGAAGATTGTCATTCAGGCTGGAAGTTGTTCTTTGATGGAGCTGCTAATATAAAATGAGTGGGGATAGGAGCGGTTCTTATTTCTGAATCAGGACAATATTATCCCATAACAGCCCAACTTTGATTCTACTGTACCAATAATATGGAAGAATACGAAGCTTGCATTCTAGGTTTGAGATTATCCATTGACATGGGGGTCCAAGAATTGTTGGTATTAGGAGATTCAGATTTATTAGTCCACCAAATCCAGGGAGATTGGGAGACTCGTGATTCAAAACTCCTACCATATAGAAGTTGTTTGCAAGATCTTTGTCAATGATTTGTATTGGTAAAGTTCAAACACATTCCCAGAGCTCATAATGAGATTGTTGATTCTTTGGCGACTTTATCTTCGATGCTTCAACATCCCGATAAAACTTATATTGACCCTTTGCATATACAGATTCATGATAAACATGCATATTGTAATGTGGTTGAAGAAGAATTTGATGGGGAGCCTTGGTTCTATGATATCAAAGAATATATTCAGACTGGGAAGTATCCTGTACATGCTGATGGTAATCAAAAGAGAACCATTCGACGTTTGTCTAGTGGATTTTTCTTAAGTGGAGGAATCTTGTATAAGAGGACTCCTGATTTGGGACTTCTGAGGTGTGTAAATGCTAAAGAAGCGTCAAAAATCATGACTGAAGTATATTCTGGGATCTGTGGACCACACATGAGTGGGTATGTTTTGGCAAAGAAAATACTCCGAGCAGGTTATTATTGGCTCACCATGGAGCGAGATTCCATCAATTTCGTTCGTAAATGTCATGAATTCCAGGTACATGGAGACTTGATACATTCCCCTCCATCTGAGTTGCATACAATGACTGCTCCATGGCCTTTTCTGGCTTGGGGAATGGACGTAATTGGACCAATTGAACCAAAGGCCTCGAATGGACATAGGTTCATCTTGGTAGCCATTGATTATTTCACGAAATGGGTAGAAGCAGTGACTTTCAAGTCAGTGACCAAGAAAGTTGTGGTTGATTTTATTCACTCTAACATCATTTGTCGTTTCGGCATTCCAAAGATAATTGTCACGGATAATGACGCGAATCTCAATAGCCATCTGATGCAAGAAGTGTGCCAGCAATTTAAGATTATGCATCGAAATTCAACTCCTTATCGTCCAAAGGCGAATGGAGCTGTAGAAGCTGCCAACAAGAACTTAAAGAGAATACTCCGTAAGATGGTACAAGGTTCCCGACAATGGCATGAAAAGTTACCGTTTTCTTTGTTGGGTTATCGTACTACAGTTCGGACTTCAATTGGTGCAACTCCTTACTTGTTAGTGTATGGAACTGAAGCAGTTATACCTGTAGAAATTGAGATTCCATCTCTTCGAGTAGTTGTGGAAGCTGAAATTGATGAAGACCAATGGGTCAAGACTCGTTTGGAGCAATTAAGCTTGATTGATGAAAAAAGATTGGCGTCAGTATGTCACGGACAACTATATCAGAAGAGAATGACACGAGCATATAATAAAAAGGTGCGCCACAGACATTTTGAAGTTGGTCAGTTAGTACTAAGACGCATCCTTCGTCATCAGATTGAGGCCAAAGGCAAATTTTCTCCTAATTGGCATGGGCCATTCATAGTAAAGAAAGTGTTACCTAATGGCGCGTTATATCTGACTGATGTAAAAGGAAAAATGGAAGGAATGCCGGTCAATGCTGATGCAGTTAAAAGATATTATGTATGATATTCATGTACAATTATGTTATGTATGTTTTGTACTTATATTTTTAAAGATTGAAATGATGAAGGCATTTTGTTCTGCTATCTGGATAATATATAAACTTTTGCTTACCCCTTTGAGCCTTTATTTTTCTTCGAACCCCTCTTTTGGAATCAAAATAAAAGGTGTGTTAAAAAAAAAGAATGATGTTTCATGAACTACGTTTGACCTGATTCTTGCTATGACAAGATACGTAGGAAGACCTACTCCAGGGTTCGGTCTAACCAGAAGAAAATTTAAATCACCCAGAATGAAATGAAACTGGGGCAAAAATTTATTTTCTTAAATGAATTGATTTCAAAAGTTGTATGTTTCACCCAATGTTATATAAATTTTTTGAGCCTCATGCCTATCTTTCTTTCTAACCCTATCCGAAAGCCAAGTTACAACCAAAGAAAGACCTTCGGATTAATCTTTGAGAATGTCAAGGCTAAACATATTATAAGTGCATGATATTTCATATTTTGGGTGTTTATTAAAAAAAAAGTGATGAAAAATGAAAATGAGAGAGTCTTATTGGTGAAAACCCTTTCGGGCATCATAAGACGACTGTGAGCTGAGACGAAAATGAAAAGGAGATAGGCTCGTTGGCAAAAACCCATTGAGGTGCCACTAGCTTAAGAAAGGTTGTTATCAAGAAGGAACAAATTCAAGATTGGCTTAATTTCAAGCTCAATATGTGGACAAAAGTTGTAATGATTGGTGTGGGTAGATCTGGTTGTTTTATTCAAAATGCATGTCATAATCACCAGAATCAATTTCCACATTCAGATAAGTTTTCCCTTTGTTTTGAAAAAGAGATATCTATTGTCTTTTTTTTTTTTTTTTTTTTTTGTTTTTTTTATTTTTTTATTTTTGTGTCTTTGTCATCAAACAAAAATCTTTGTTGTCTTTTGAGTCAAGTTCACATCAGGTCGAGTCAGAAAAGATTTCAAACTCGCTACCAACTCCTTTAAGGGTACAAAGCAAGACAAAGGGTCGATCTACAAAGACAACATTTCAAAGTAAAAGTAAGAAATATGATTTGAGTCGAGGATCTCAGTAGTCAGAATCCTGATTCAGAAATATGACAATTCAAAGAAGATTATCATGGATTGGAAAGGAGTCGAGCATGGCAAGTGCGAGAGCGGCCACTTCAAAAGCCAAATGCCACAAACTAACCACCACATGTTTTAAAACTCACAATTTTTCTTTGTTTGGAACAGAGATGAAATAATGTTTTCAGCTAGAGGATGTAATTTTGACACTTCATTCAATGCAAGAAGCACGATTACAACGTCCGATACTGGATCTCGGTCATGATAAACTTTATTCTTTGCGAGATATATTAAGATCCAGTAACACATAAATTTTTTCAGTACAAACTGGGGAAAATTTTTATGTGTGTTATATGGAATTTATTTTATGCTCAGGACCCTCCTGAAGAGTGGGAATTTATTTTATGCTCAGGACCCTCCTGAAGAATGGGAATTTATTTTTTGCTCAGGACCCTCTTGAAGAATGGGAATCTGTTTTATGCTCAGGACCCTCCTGAAGAAGGGGAATCTGTTTTATGCTCAGGACCCTCCTGAATAATGGGAATCTATTTTATGCTCAGGACCCTCCTGAATAATGGGAATTTATTTTATGCTCAGGACTCTCCTGAAGAATGGAAATTTATTTTTATGCTCAAGACCCCCCCTAAAGAATGGGAATTTATTTTATATACAGAACCCTCTTGAAGAATAGGATGTTATTTTTCTGTTTCACTATTTGCTTTGAGTTCAGGAGCCCGCCTGAAGAATAGGGTGAAAAAGTTGCAAGTCAGGAGCCCGCCTGAAGAACAGGGTGAAAAAATTGCAAGTCAGGAGCCCGCCTGAAGAACAGGGTGAAGAATTGTAAGTCCAGGAGCCCACCTGAAGAACAGGGTGAAGAATTGTAAGTCCAGGAGCCCACCTGAAGAACAAGGTGAAGAAATTATAAATCCAGGAGCCCACCTGAAGAACAGGGTGAAGAATTGTAAGTCCAGGAGCCCACCTGAAGAACAGGGTGAAGAAAAAGAAAGTTCAGGAGCCCGCCTGAAGAACAGGGTGAAGAAATTATAAATTCAGGAGCCCACCTGAAGAACAGGGTGAAGAAAAAGAAAGTTCAGGAGCCCGCCTGAAGAACAGGGTGAAGAAATTATAAATCCAGGAGCCCGCCTGAAGAACAGGGTGAAGAAATTATAAATCCAGGAGCTCGCCTGAAGAACAGGGTGAAGAAAAAGATAGTTCAGGAGCCCTCCTGAAGAATAGGGTAAATTTTCAAGTTCAAATCATGAAGATTTGAATCAAGAGATTACAATTTTTACTTGTATTTTTCCATTTTTGATTTTTATTAGTCAGTTGAATGTAAAAGCAGAAGTTGTCAACCGGAAACTCGACGGAATCTCACTCAACTTTCACCTTTTCCTTCACCAAAATACCTTTTGAACTACTCATGACCTGATTCCCTTGTAACCCGGGATAGGTAGGATGTCCAAAAACAGGACTCGGTCATATTTGTCCTTTTATTTTTATTTTTATTTTTATTCTTACCTTTCAAATAATTGGAGAGTCAAAAATCATATCTTGTCTACTTCTTTGTATGAAAACTCTTCGAGATTTCACACAAAGAGGGGCAAAAATGTAGACATGTGATTTTTGATCCTCCCTAAATTTTAACTTGTTTATCAGTACTAAATATTTATATTTATATTTAGTCATATATTATTTTGACTATTATTTTATTTTAATATAATATAAATAATTAAATGAATTTAATTTTAGGATATTATTCTTTTTTTTTTTCAAAAAAAATAAAAAAAAAATAGTTTTGTACTATCTTAATTATATAATTTATTTTTGACTATTTTTAGATTGTTATTGTATTTTTTTTTCTTAAATATAAAAATCAATTAATTATTATTATTATTATTATTATTATTATTATTATTATTTTAGTTGTTACTATTATCTATTTATTTACTTATTTATTAATTATTTTTCGTTATTTAAAAAAAAAAATAAAAAAAAAATGAAAAATCTTAAAACCTACCCTAACCCCCCACATTCCCCACACTTCCCTCAACCTCCCCCCACTATTCCACAACTACACACCCACTCCCACTACAACTCACACAACACTACACATGCACAATATATATTACACACACACGTAAGAAAGAAAAAGGAGAGGAAAGACACATCAGATAAAAAAAAACGAGAGAAAAGTTGAGTAAAACAAAAAAGAGAGAGTGAGTGAAACATTCAAAATCATCAAGAGAAAAATATCAAACAGAGAAAATAAGGAAAAGAAGCGATGATTTGAGTTCAAGGTCTTGTTCGAGTTTCCGGTGAAGACATATGTTTCTATTTTTACATTCATTTAATTCATCATACAGGTTCCTATTTGATCTTGTATTATTTATTTTATAAGTTTTATTGTGAATCAAATCATAAATAAAGTTAATTAAATAATTTCATGCATATTTCGTTATGTGTTATTGATTTGTTATGTAAATATATTCATTACTATGTGTTGTGTGTTTGGGTTACTGGGTACTTATATATTAATATTTCAATTCAGAATTTAACATGTTCTTTTATCAGTCCATGTTCTCGAATTTTCGATTGAGTGCTAATATAACAATATTCACGATACATAGAATGAGAATTAGAAAAAGTCAAGAACTAAATAGTGTTTTAATAAAAATATATGTCTTTGATACAGTAGTTGTGTTTAATAATGCATAGGATTCTATTTTATATTACTTACAGTGACATTATAGTTGTTGTTATATAAACGAAAATGTTAGTATTTGTTTCTAAAGGTAGTTATTAGTAATGGAAAATTTAAATACTCATTTTTTTTATTTTTTTTGCGAGTTGTTACCTTTATATTGAAGGTTAATTTTTTTAGATGGACAATGTTAGGTACATTTATGCTATATTTAATTAAATGAAAAAAAAAAAAACTTGGTTTATAAAGTGGTGTTAAGATAAATCTTCTTCTTTTGTCAGTCATATGTAACGTATTTTTGTTTTGAATTTGCCATTCACTGTCGAAATTATTTTTTTATTGTTGAATCTTGTTAGTTCAATTTAGTTGAAATATGAATTGTTTATTTGAATATTTAACTAGAGAAATGGTATTTAAATGACTTGAGACAAAACTGCAAGTGAGTAATTATCCTACGATAGAAAGATAAATTTTAAAACAATCATATGTTAGACTTAAGTTCATCTTGTTTGGTTTTGAAGAAGACTAATAAATAAATAACATATATTTTTTTATAAATGTCCTTTAACGTTAGGCAAAATTTAGGTACGTTAAATGATCGTTTCAATTAAGAATGCGGTGTACGCATCTTTTCGAGATATTCAAAATTCAAGGATGTAAAAAAATACACCTTGGCAAATATTTTTCTAAAATTAACTTGATAAATACTTTTTAACTTTCACCAATTTATTTAATATAAGATAATATACAAGTTTTAGTATAATAAAATGAGCGATTTTAGGCCTTAACATATTTTATCAAAATAGTTTAAAACAAAGATAAGTCAATAAAAGCGACCGTGTTAGAACCACGGGACTCGAGGGGTGCCTCACACCTTCCCCTCGGTCCACAGAATTCCTTACCCGTCTTCTGTTTTCGCAGACCAAAATAAAGAGTCATTTTCTTTTGATTAGGGATTCAAAAAGGTGACTTGGAACACCATAACTCAATTCCAAGTGGCGACTTTATAAATTAAACTAATCCCTATTCAATACCGTCACTTTAATTAGAAAAACCCTTCGACCTCGATCCCTTCGACCTCGATCCCTTCGGGCGAAAAAGGGGTGTGACAATAATCTGTACCTACGGTGGCACGTAGTTCTGGGGTATGAATTTGTAGTAACTTACCTATCTCGGTGCTAAGTACTACTCCCAATCTCATGCTCAAAATCTTAAGAAATCCACTTTAGAATTTATACAAAGGTTTACAGAAAAACCAACTATGCTTTGCTTTTCTTTAAATCTCAAGTCTTCTGAAATAAAGTGAATTCTTTATCTAAAATTTGAAAATAATCTAGTCATGGGATGCTTATAGCACAAACAATCTTGAAACAACAATCTTTAAATGAGGTCTATTGACTCAAGCATCCATCTCATGTTAAAACATCTAAAAATTTATACTTGGTAATGTAAACATTCATAAATCATCTTAAAATCTTGAAATTTCAGCCATATGCATGGAAACATAAACATAATCATGTATTTCAACTATTCACGACCTGGGGCTTGGAAAAGACCTAAGAGCCCTTTTTAAACTATAAGTTGGAACTAAAAAATACAATATTTTTCTTAATTTGGTTGGCCACCGCGACGCGCCACAATCGCGGTGGCTCACTGAAAAAGGACGAATGGGAACTGGGCGCTCACGCGATGCGCCACAATCATGGTGCCCCTTGGATTGCCATTTTGGCCCTTGGCGCGATGCGCCAGAATTGCGGAGTCTCACTAAAATGGGACAATTGGGAAAATGGGCTTCTCCGCAATGTGGGGCTATCGCGGAAGGCCACTAAAATTTGAAAATTGCGGATTTTGCCTTCTCCGCGACGCGCTGAGAGTTTAGGTGGGACACTGTTTTACTAAAAATGCTCTAACTTCTTCACCGAGTGTCAGAATTGGGAGAATTTGGTATCGATGGAAAATTTATTC
This sequence comes from Capsicum pubescens, assembly GCA_030864215.1. Lineage (NCBI taxonomy): Eukaryota > Viridiplantae > Streptophyta > Magnoliopsida > Solanales > Solanaceae > Capsicum > Capsicum pubescens. Next base: position 71,657,230 of record CM061548.1, on the reverse strand, counting down.
AATTTTTCATGCAATAAAAGTTGAAATCTTAAAAATACCACATGAAATAAATGGTATTCATATTTGAAGAAAATTCTTGACATTCTAGGGATGAATTTAAGTTAGGAAAAGTATGGGGTATTACAGAACATCAAGAAAATATCCTTGAATAGTTGATGAAAAGAATGAGTCACAAGAAGCCTATCCATAGCCTTTCACCTGTAGGTGTTCAACATATGCAAAAGATTTAAATTTGACCTATATGTTATATTAGTATTAGTGACTGAATAAAAGATTTAAATAAATCATCATAGTATTTACATCACACTACTGTGATAGAGAAAACATCACATCAAAGTTTAAAAATAGTTTTAACAGTCCAAAGAATTTGAGTTCTTGAAAGTTGTGACTTAGTTTTCAGAAACATATTAGGGTCGTCAAATATTTTGTTATCTCAAAATGGAGTGTTCCATACGTTGGAATAGAGAATATACTTTATTTCTTTGAAAAGGTGTCAAAAGAAGCAAAATTATGATTTTTACTATATATGCATACTTGAAGATAAGTATATTGGAGAGGAAAGTAGTCGTTAAATTAAGCTTGAAATATAATGCAGACAGGCAATGTCAAAAAAAATTTCATCAAGATGACTCTCAAATTTATTTATGATTACTCCAGGAAAACAGTACAGAGGTTGTTCACATAACTAATTTGTTTGGCATATTTTTTAAAGAACTCCTTTCTGAGATATTATGTAGAATGACACAAATTATCCAAAACAAACTAAACTGGTATATCCATCAGGTAGTTCACTGCCAATTTTAATCCTATAATTGAACCAATCTGTTACATACTCACAGAATAACATCTATATGAGCAACCATAGTGTCTGATAACAAGTAAAACCCGAAGGCTGTTCCCGTCCCTGTTAGGGGAGATGCCAGCCATATCTCCATTCTACGAACACAACGCAACGACAGTGGCATAACTATCTTTCATGATGAACAAGTAATGTTTCCAGTTAAATAACTCCAATAGATCACATTAATTTTGTATGCCAGTTCTAACACCATACATGGTTAGGTTTCAGGTCGGGTCTCCAATTTATATGTATGACATGATTTGGCACGCTAAGTTACCACTTCATAAATCATAATAAATAGACAAAAATATTCCATAAGCACCTGGCTTGTGGTTGTTCCAACAGCCAAAAGTACGATTGCCATCCACTGCAAGTTCGTAAGGTTTCTCTTAAGAAACAACCTAAAATATCAAAAAATGATTCTTAATTTACTTTACCTACTTCAATACAGGAAATAAAGAACTGATGCTGAATGAAAAGAAATAAAAAAGGGTAGAGAAACTAGGCAGAAAAGATAGCACCAAGCACCTGGATATTATTCTGGTAGTGATAATCTTTAAGTTTCCCATTATCTGATAAGTTGATGTATCTACATAATTCAATGTAGCGAACTACACATTGTTGTGGATGAGATAAATAATAAATGAAATCGGATATAAATGAACACTCTTCCAATCCATCATCATCTTAGGAGGCGGTGAGCTTTGCATCTCTCTCCAAAGAAAGACCCTGGATACTATAAGTTGCAGGATGAAAAATAATTGAATAAGAAAAATCTCAAGAAAATTCTTGAAATAGAGAAGTAAATATCATGCAAGAGGTGTTACTACACAGAAAATATACCCACTCAATGCCCTCTTCAGAAGTCCCTTCAAAAAATAGATATTCAGTTTGGATCATCCATAATTTTGAAGAGATTTTCTAATTAATGATCATTACGAGAATTTTTTGAAAAGAAAACAAGAGGATAGCCATATAATAGTTTATTTCATTAATATGGAGATTAAGAGAGAAGTATTCTATATCAAATGTATTCTAATATGTTGGATGCATTAAAACGGTTATAGGTGAATTCACATTCAAACCTGTATCCAGCAGAATAACCAAACTTTGAATTCACATCCTGGGCTTAAAATTCATATCCAGCAGAACAACCAAACCTGCATCATGATAATTCAAAATCACTAAACCATCATATGATAACATAGCAAAACAATGAAACCACACTCATCAGAGTGACAATCTTTAAGTTGCCATTATCTGATAATTCGATATATCTACATAAGTTAATATAGAAAATTGCACATTGTTGTGGATAAGATAAATGATAGATGGAATGATTCTGAGGCGCATTAGGAACTGAAATCAATAGACCAAATAAAAAAATGACTATAGACTAGGAGGAGGAAGTGACAGAATCCAAAAATAGCTTACACACTATTCAAGTATTACTAACCGTAGAACTAATCCTGATTCTACCACCAGAACTAGGTGGAATTGTGCAGACTATGCAAGCCAACAATGCCTTTTCATCCAGGAGATTAACCTCTACTGATTTACCAACTGCATATGCATTCTGTCCTTCATCAACATATGTTCCTATCAAAATAGTGTCTGAAATAGTACCCGTCACTAACTCAGTTGAATTATGCACATTATTTGGAACTTCGACTGATGATTTATCAACATTCGAACTAAATTCTCCCATATGCAGCTCTTGAGACTCTAGCATGTAATTAGCTGAAGAGTTGACATTGTTCACCTGCAGTATTGACAATTTGTTCAACAAGAGTCTACTTATTCACATTGTTTATCGACCCACTCCCTAAAAAAATACAAACACAAGTAGCAACCAAAAAAGAAAAAAGGAACAGCTTCCCTCTCAGAGGAGTACCTCTGTCTCATTATTATGTCCAGGAGAATCCAATCTTAAAGCACCATTGAATTGCGAAGAAATCTGATGCAAGGAATGCTGTGTCTGCACACCTGAGAGGTAATTTTTATCCACAGATTAAACTTTCTACAAAATTATGGTGGATCAAGAATCTAGGCATACAAAATAGAAGAAAAATTGCAGGTAACTGTAAGTAATAAATTCGGTTGCTTAACTTGTCCCCCTTTACTTGAAGCTGGAACCCTGCATCCTGCATTTTAATTCCTTAGTTTACATTGATATCACCGTAATCTAAATGGGGAGTTTGTCCATTGACAGTTGTTTCATGATCATACTGAGAATCCGATCTTTACAAGGTTGATTGAGGTTGCACAGAGTACAGATTGTCACTAGAGATCTGCGAACCCTCTGGTGCGTCCATTTAACATCACGTTATTTCACTGAACAAAAGATTTAAATTTGACTATTTGAAAAGGTGTCAAAAGAAGCAAAATTATGATAAATCGATGTATCCACATAAGTTAATATAGGAAACTGAACATTGTTGTGGATGAGATAAATGATAGATGGAATGATTTTGAGGCGTATTAGCAACTGGAATCAATAGACCAAAGAAAAAACAACTATAGACTAGGAGGAGGAAGTGACAGAATCCAAAACAGCTTACACACTATTCAAGTATTACTAACCCTAGAACTAATACTAATTCTACCATCAGAACCAGGATGAATTGTGTGGACTATGCAAGCCAGCAATGTCTTTTCATCCAGGAGATTAACCTCTACTGATTTACCAACTGCATATGCATTCTGACCTTCAACAATATATGTTCCTGTCAAAACAGTGTCTGACACAGTACCCGTCAGTGACTCAATTGAATTATGGACATTATTTGGAACTTAGACTGATGATTTATCAGCATTCGTACTAAATTCACACATATGTAGCCCTTGAGACTCTAACATATTCAAATCTTTGTGGTGTCTTATAAATAGACGTGCAGCTGCCCCACCAGCAATCATGTTCATAATGGAAGTCTCTACCTATTACAAATACAATAATATATTTTACTAGTTTTAATTCAAGCTACGCCGTGATCTCAAATTAACAAAGGTAAAGTAAAACAGCTTCACAAACACCAAACTCTAAGAACTCATGATTATCAAGAAAGCTCCAAATAAAAGTTATGATCTTTGCACATGTCTTAAATATGTGCCGAACCTCTGCATTCAACATCAAATCCAAATAACGCTGCCTATATCGTGTTTCCTGGATATAAAGAATAAATGAACCATAAGAACACATCAGAGGAATACAATCTTTTAAAGGAGATAGGAAAAAAAGCAAGGCAATTGAAAAGATTCCTGAAAAAATTGAGAGGCATAAGATACCTGATCCTTTAAAACATATGTATCTGGATTGCGGCCACTTCCGGGGACCCATGCTTCAGAATTCTACTGCATAATTAGAGATAGATCAATTAAAATGGAACTGGTCTTACACACAATCCAAAAGAAAATTCACTAACCTTAGTAGTCTCTATCTGGGCACCTCTTTGCCGTGGCATCATATGAAGACAATGAGATAAGACTAAGGGTGTGCATCGGTCGGTTCGTTTTGGTTTTACGTGTTATTAGTTTGGTTTATCAATTTTCAATTTTTAAATATGTAAAACCAATAACCAACCAATAAGATATTTTTTTATCGGTTTTGGTTTATTGATTTTTGGTCCTTAACGGTTCGGTTTTTAGTTTAACCAATAAAAAAATACTTATAAAATAGAAATAGCAACAACTAACATAAAAAAATGAAATCTTAAATACCGCCAAAACCTACGCAATGCATTTTAGTTTACAAGAATCTTCAAACTTGAACTGAATGTTAGTTAGGAAAAAAATTGAATCCTTATTGTTGAAAGCTTTAAATGCTTCAAGCTTTTCATTACGGTAATAGCCGAACTTTATATTATGCCTTTGTTGCCCTAAATAGGTTAATACTTTGTGAATCACTAAATTGTGAATTAGTAGTGCATATAATCTATATACATACACATCTCTCTCTCTCTATATATATATAGAGAGAGAGAGATAAAGAGAGAGAGAGAGATTTATATATATAACATAAATAGGGATAAAACAATAACTTAGTGTATCCTTATTGGGTTATTGGAACTGATAATCCAATAAACTAAAATCGATACCGAAACGTTTACCCAATAAAATTTTTTATAAAAGAAATAAGAAACCGTTAATCCGATAACCCAATACCAATAACCCAATAACATTTTTATCGGTTCGGTCGGTCGGTTCGATTTTTGCACAGTCCTAGATAAGACTGAATGATTTGGGAAAAATATTCAGCTCTCCCCTTTTACTCTTGCCTGATGAATGGGGTATGGAGAATTAGAGAATATGATACCAAACCAAAACATCATTATCACCATCTCCTGAGATATTTGTATAAACTACATGCCAAGAAAGATAATCACCAAGCAATTGCAGAGCAGATAATATTTGAATTGAGAGACTATGGAAAAAACCAGAAATTTAAATGCTTGCAAATGCAAGAACATGTTTTATGTTCAACATGAACCACTGCGCCTTTAAGAGAGAGCTTGACAAAGTCAGCTATGGTAATCATGGTCTGGTAGAAGAATTTGTTTTGTTTAGGCATAATGTGTTGGTGGGAGATAACATGTATGTATAGTAGTCAAGATGCCTACAAATTGATTTAGGCACCACCATTATAGAAAAAAGCAGTAGATTTCAAAAGTACAACTCTTTCACTCTGCTACAAAGAAAGAAACATTAAACTGACTGCTTTAGTAATGTACATTTAGAATTACCTGTCCATCTTCAGTCACTGAAGCTATATGTCTATGCTTTGAATTTTTTGGATCTTTCCAACATAATATATCATCAGATTAATCAGTACCCAAACTATGATAATACACTTACTGGTGTAAATTTGCATTTGTGTCTGTGGCAGCCTATAATTTTTCGTCGTTCCTCCAAAGAAATAATCTTCATTATACTTCAGAATTAATCACATAAATAATGAAAATCTTCTTACACTATCAGATCATCTAAAAGATACATAATTAATGATAATCATCCATAATAAGAGCCAGCCGACTAAATTTTACTGATCATGTAAATGTTATTTATCTACAGATAAAATTTAAACTTTGAAACTCAACTTATCATCTCTATTCTTACTTGGAAGTTGAAAATATCTCAACTTATGCTATTGTCATTTTCCACAAGTAAATGTTGTTGATTGCAACCTCAATAAACACCAACCTCTAAGATGCTATACCCACTGCCATATTTTCTACTTTGGACTAAGCAACTATTAAGCTTTTTTGTCATAGATATTTGTCATTGTGATATGAATACATCAGTAATATTAGCAACGGTGTAAGTAATACATTCCATGCTCACTCTAAATAACTATCATTATAACTATGTATACATTACCATATGTAAGAACAATGACATGTTTTTTTTCATGTACTTATATTTTTTCATAAATTTTAATTATTGCATTAAACTTATTATTATTTATCCTTTAAGTGAACTCTTATTTTTCATAAATTTTAATTACTGCATTAAACTTATTATTATTTATCCTTTAAGTGAACTCTTATGAAACTGATGTACCAATAGTGAAGAATCAAACTTTATTCATTAAAAGTTTAAAAATGATAGTTACATAGTAATAACCTATTTTGAAAGTGTCAATAACAGTTGATATTTCAGATTACTTATGGTTCCTCTGTCAAAATTATCACCGGATTTCATCTTTCTTTTAAAATCTTTCAAATTTGCATATTAAATCAAAATTTTGAAGTCCTTATATATGAAAAATAAAAAGAAATCTGTTTCAGCACTAAGCAGATGCAACATACAGAATAAAAAATGGTGCAGACAAAGAAATTTTAACAAAAGGTATCATCTTTGATTACCACTCACATCTCTAATTTATATGCAACATCAGAAGTTATTTTAATATTGCTCAAAATAATTGATTTTTTCTTAAGGGATGAACTAAAATAACATACAAATGTCTTCTACAGGAAAAGGTAAATCCTCAAAGTACTGAAATTATTCTGTTGAGAGTGAAAAAATACTAGCACCATTGACTGATATAACAAATGGTGAGCGACAAAATCTCTGATTTAACATAATTTAAAACTTGCTTTCTAATACTCTTCTTATATAGGTATGCAGGTTGACAACATATTGCCTGATCTAAATGTATTACCTGAAGGTAATAAACTTTATTAGTGCTTTAAATTTTTCATGTGAACTAGATCCTAAGTTAAAACTTTGTTACTTCAATATGATTTTGCAAATGATATAGTAATATATTTTATTTAATTTGTAGATGTACAAACACATAATTCTCTGCCAGATTTAAATGAAACTCCAATAATGGAAGGTAAGTATTTTAAGTTCTCATAAGTTATCAGTTAAAAATAATATATATTACAATACAGACAACTAATTAGTGTATCGTTCTTACTGGAAATAGAGACAATAATAAACAACACTGTCGTACAAGGTATGTTTTTAAAAAATATTTATTATCTTTAAAAAATACATTATATTAGAAGTGAGTTTTTGAATCAACAATCTTTAATTTACAAAAAGATTATTACATTTACATCTATATACAATCATAAATTTATATACATAACAGAACAACTTCAACATAACATAGAAGATGAAAGAGAAGAAGAGTATCCAGGTATGACAATCATACTTTGCTTACTTCTCTTACTAATTAGACATAAAACTATCTTGATAAATATAGATAAATATAAAAAATTCAAACGTATTAATTGATTTTGCCACCACTTTTTATAGATGTTGATATTGAATGTGGCGACATTTGCATTGAAGGTTCTTCTGAAAAACTCTTGATTTAAGATAAAATAGTTTGATCAATTAAACCTATAATGTTATGTCTTTAACTATATACACTTTCAATTATAGAATATTGGGATATAGGAGATGCTACATATGAATGTGGAAACTGTGGGGCTATTTTTTGGTATGAAGAAAGAACACACAAGCATTATAAATTAAAAAAATTAATTTTCACGTTGTGCTGTCAATAAGAAAAAATAAAGATTCCATACCTTAAGAAGCCTCCTCAAATTTTGAAACAACTATTATTTGGATCAGGTTAGAGAATCATCGGTTTTAATATCACCATATTCATGTCTACCTATATTAACCTTCTTCATTATGTAATTTTTTTACTATAGGTCCTAAATGTAGTCATTTTCGAGAAAAAATAAGGAGTTATAATTCTATGTTCCCATTTACATCAATGGGAGGAAAGTTGGATGCCTCAATCAATCAGACATGAGGGCCAAGAACATTTAAATTATTTGGATAAAATTATCATCAAATTGGTAGCTTACTACCTCCTGAAGGATCTACTCCAAAATTTTCACACTTGTATATTTATGATACAGAAAATGAAGTTTCAAATAGAATTAATGCAGTCAGGTAAGTATTATAACATTATTATATAATCCTATGAAATTAAAAATTACTTTAAAGATCTTACTAATATAATATATCTTTTTTTAGAAGATAAAATTTTAATACTATATGTCTTTTGTAGTCGTGGACAGAAAGTTAATAAGCTTCATGTTGAAATTGTTGCTGATCTAAAACAAATGCTTGACGACAATAATGTGTTGGCCAAGACTTTTAGAATGGCGAGAGATAGATTTCAAGAAAATTACTGCTCCAATGTGAAGTTGAAACTAATATAAAAAAGAGGTAGTGATGGTAGAAGATACAACCTACCAACACTACCAAAAGTAGCTGCTTGGGTTGGAGATTTTAATGTTTTAAAATCTGACCGTGATATCATTATAGAAACACAATCTGGACAACTGCAAAGGATCAATGAACTGAATGTTGCATACTTAGGACTACAATATCCTTTAATTTTTTCTTATGGTGAAGATGGGTATAGAGAGGACATTCCTTTAAGTTCAGGTGATAAGGGAAGACAACGTGTTAGTATGCGTGAGTTTTGTTTCTTACAGAATTTAAGAAAGAAAAGGTGAAGTTCCTACCATTGTGGCTTCAAGAAGATTATTTCAGAATTTTTTAGTTGATGCCTATACAATGATGGAATCTTCTCGGTTGAAGTTTATTCGGACTCATCAAAAATAATTTAGAGTTGAGTTTTATAAGGTCCTATCACATGTAATTTTATATGGAGACAATGATCCTTCATCTCAAGGTAAAAGAGTATTTTTACCATCAAATTTCATGGGAGGTGCACGATATATGCTTCAGAATTATCAAGATACTATGACAATATAGAAATGGGTTGGATTCCTAACCTTTTTATCACATTTACTTGCAATCCTAAGTGGCCAGAGATTACTAGATTTATAGGAAGAAGGGGGTTGAATCCTGAAGATCGTCCAGGTATTCTAAGTAGGATATTTATAATTAAATTGGACCACTTGATAAAGAATTTGAAGGCCAATCAAGTACTTGAAAAAGTAAAAGCAGGTTTGTCATATTTACTATTTTATTTGAATATACATGAGGACACTCATAAATCATTTTATATATATTATTCTAATAGTTTATTTCTAATAAACTTACTTAATTTATAATGCAGTGATATATACCATTGAGTTTAAAAAAAGAGAATTGCCTCATGCCCATATATTGCTTTTTCTTCATGAAAGCAATAAATTTCCCTGTGCATCAGATATTGATCGAATAATTTCAGAAGAAACATCAGATAAATTCAATGATTCTTATTATTATAATGCTGTGAAAAATATGATGATGCATGACCCATGTGGTTCTACTAGCAAATTTTCACCGTGCATGCAAAATGGTAAATGTACAAAGCACTTTCCTAAAAAGTTTGTTCACACAACAATAGTTGATGAAGAAGGGTATCTTGTTTACAGAAGAAGGGATAATGGTAGAACCATTGAGAAAAATGGTATTCATTTGGATAGTAGATATGTGGTTGCACATAATCACAAGTTGTTGTTAACATATGGTGCTCACATTAATGTGGGATGGTGCAACCAATCAAGATCTATTAATTATTTATTCAAGTATATCAATAAAGAATATGACCGTGTGACTGCCGCTTTTTCACAAAATACACATGCTGATGGTTCATCAACTGTTGATGAAATCAACATGTATTATGATTGTCGCTACATATCACCATGTGAAGCTGCTTGGAGAATATTTAAATTTTCAATTCACTATAAAAATTCACCAGCCGAAAGACTATTATTCCATCTTGAAGATGAACAATATGTCTTTTTTTCTGATGAAGATCCAATTGAAAATGTTACCAATAGACCAACTGTTAGGGAATCTCAATTTTTAAGTTGGTTTGAGGATAACAAAAAATTTCCAGAAGCAAGAGATTTGACTTATGCAAAATTTCCTCTTAAATTTTGGTGGGACAGAAGTTCAAGAAAATGGAAAAGGAGAAAAAATTCTGCATTTTCTATTGGGAGGATCTTCTTTGTTACTCCAGGGAGTATGGAGATATATTATCTCAGGTTGTTATTGAATATAATTAAAGGATCAAATTTCTCTGAAGAACTTAGAAGAATCAACAACAATGACCATGCTACTTTTAGAGATGCATGTTATGCACCTGATTTGTTGGATGACGACAAAGAATACATCAATTTTATAAAGAAGACAAGTACTTGGGGAATGCCATCTTATCTTCGATAATTTTTTATCATGTTATTGATAGCTAATTCAATGTCACGACCTGAAGTTGTTTGGCAAACATCATGACGTCTACTTTTAGAAGATATCCTTTGTGAAGAAAGAAGATTATTGGACAACCCAGGTACAAATAATATCATTATATAATAAAAAAAGTATTTAAAATCTGTTTCTATTTATAATTTAGTTAATTTTTTAATTTGCTATTCAGAATAAACAAGATATCAATATTGATACTTGAAACAACTTTATTACTCCTTCATTTCGTTGGGTTGTCTCACTTTTAAAAAGTATATTATTTTCATAATATTAGAATCATATATTTAACATCTACCTTTAAAGCATATTTTACTTCTAATTTAGTGTAATTCATGTAGTTCATTGATCTATCATATGTAATCGTATTGTACAAAAAGCCTTCTTAACATGTATAATTTTTATAATAGTAGAATCATATATTTAACATGTTTCAATATTTTTGTCATTCAGAAGCAGATCTAACAGATGATGAATTAAAAAATCGTTGCTTGCAAAAGTTTGACAAGATTTTAAGAGGTTGTGGAAAAAGTTTTAACGAATTTTCAACAACGCCAAAATCATGTTATGGTCATGAAGAAGTTGATGGTACCAATACATTCATTAATGAGAAATTGCGGTATAATAGATGCAATTTGACACAAGAACATCAACAACTATTAATGCAATCGATAGTTGAGCAGAAGTATACATATGATAAAATCATGATTGCAGTGAATGAAGATAAAGGGGGGTTATTCTTTTTATATGGTCATAGAGGAATAGGCAAAACTTTTCTCTGGAAAACATTGTCTGCTGGCATACGCTCTAAAGGTGATATAGTACTAAATGCTGCATCAAGTGGTATTGCATCTCTATTGTTACCAGAAGGGTGGACTCTTCATTCAAGATTTGCGATTTCTCTAAATATAAGTGATTCAACATGCAACATAAAGCAAGGAAGTCCATTAGCTAAGTTGATGGTTAAGGCGAAGTTTATCATTTGGGATGAGGCACCAATGATGCATAGATACTATTTTGAAGATCTTGATCAAACTTTAAGAAATATTCTAAGATTTAAAAATCCATCAAATTTAGATTGACCATTTGGAGAAAAGACGATTGTTTTGGAGGAAATTTTAGACAAATCTTGCCGATTATTACAAAAAGGCACTAGGCAAGATATTGTTAATGCAACAATAAATTCTTTCTACTTATGGGCACACTGTCATATTCTAAAGCTAACAAAGAATAGGAGACTGCAAGATAGTCGATCTGATGCAAATTTGAGTGAGTTAAAACAGTTTTCTGATTGGCTTTTGGCAATAGGTGATGGAAGGATGGAAATTTTCATAGATGGCATTGAGAAAGTAAAAATACCCGAAGATCTTATCATAGATAATTGTGATGACCCAATATCTGAAATTATAGAAAGTACATATTTCAATTATTCAGAACATTCTACTGATATGAAATACCTTCAAGAAAGAACAATTCTTGCACATACTCTTCGAATGGTGGAATCGGTGAAAGATTACATGATTTCTCTCAACTGTGGACGGAAAAAGTCATATTTGAGTTCTGATACAGTTTATATGTCTGATCATTCATTTACATCTTTGGGACATGTGCATACACCTGAATTCCTAAATAGTATTAAATGCTCAGGTATTCCAAATCACTCTATCACTTTGAAGGTAGGTGTTCCCGTGATGTTGCTAAGAAATATACATCAATCAGTAGGATTGTGTAACGACACAAGATTAATCATCACAAGACTCAGAAATCGGATAATTGAAGCGAAAGTGTTATCTGGAAAATAATCTGGCAACAAAGTTTTTATTCCAAGAATGTCACTTACTCCATCTGTTTCACGGATTCTTTTTAAATTCCAACGAAGGTAATTTCCAGTGATCGTATCTTTTACCATGACCATTAATAAAAGTCAAGGTCAATCATTGTGCAGTGTGGGATTATTTTTTAAAAAACCTGTGTTTACTCATGGACAACTATATGTTGCCCTTTCTCACGTAACATCTAGAAAAGGGCTGAAGATCTTATGTTATGATGAAGATGAGAGAATAACAAATGAAACTACAAATGTAGTGTATAAAGAAGTCTTCTCTAATTTTTAGGTAACTATATCCTTCTACATTTAATCTACTTAGATATATTTTGCTTTTCCTTTTAAAGTAATCTGTAATTAAACTATATTGTATGAGTATTTGACTTCTGTTATTTGTTAAAACTTTGATGTCTTTTATAGGGAAATACAGGAACAACACTTATGAGGTCGTAAAAGCTCTTACAATCACCTCAATGTCTTCCCTCGGTGGACTCAAAAATACAAACAAAGGTCATCGAATAGATACATGAAAGTACACATGAGAAAGTTTGTCCTACATCCTAGAGAATCAGAAGTTCAGAGAGATGTACATATAAATAAAGGAAGAGCAACCAGAGGAGATTACCTTAGATATGGAGAGTTAATATAAGACAATGCGCTTGAGAAGATGTGCAGTAAATCATCTGGAAAGTGAAGCTTCTAAACTGAGAAAATAATAAAGAACTTTGCATCCATGGAAACAAGACACTCCAAAATAGCTCACCAATGAATCTAACTGATGTTTGCCTAAAAAGGACAGAAATAATTCTACACTGTTCAGTTTTTTATATAGATAATGTTCTTCAAAATTGAGCCTATTTCTATATATTGAAATGCATGTCACTGTGCTATTATACATAATGATTCATTTGAAATAAATAAAGACATCTTACTTGCACAATAATAAAATGTATCGTTCAAGTAGAAGAAACAATGTACAGGAACATACCTTTTTGTTATGTCAATCAACAGATTCAGAAGATCTGTTTATCCAAATACATTATTCTAACTCCTTTCGCTTCAATTTCAAATAGACCTACCATCATTAAGTTCAAAATCATCACAAAGTATTTAGGAATAACTTATGAAGTGAAGAATCAATGTAATTTACATAGGCCGTTAAGTTTTAAGCACTCCATTTGCTTTGACATCCGAATTTATTTTTAAAAGACCTGTACATATGGAAAGGGAAAATCTTTTTACCTCAAGTTGCATAATCTCACTAAGATAAGATCTGCAACTGACGGTTGATCACTTCCATGTAAAAATCATCCTTTTTTCTGGAGCCAAACAGACTCGATATGTGCAAGAGACACTATAAGGAGTTTCTCAGCTTTCGCTGCTGCTTGAGGATTAAAAGGCAACCCAACTGCAGGAGTAAAAAGAGAGAGAGAGAGACATATATAGCTGAAAACAAAAGGTACTTAAGAGAACTATTGGAAACCGCTAAAAGAGAAACATGTCAAAAAGTATTAATCAAGAATACTGGGGAAAAACTACATTATCATAGACATTATCATAGTTTTGTTAGTCATGTAATTGTTGGAAAAATCATCACATCGTTAAGCGACTAGACTTACAAATAGAATTTAGACAAATATCGTTCCAGTTAGAAGAAAAAGCTACTAAATACAGTAAGAAACTAGGAGATTTGCAAAGAGAATTATAATATTCCTGTTGCTCTTCTTTCAAGGTGATCATAAAACAAATTTCCTCGCTTAAATATCAATTTTAGAATTAAAAAAGTAATACAAATCCTGACTTAAATTTAGAATTTTGTTGTCCCAGTTCTTCGAAAATCCAAGATTACCATTTAGATTAACCCAATTAAGATCAAGACAGATTGGACACTAAAACAATCAGTCTCTGATATAAGCACCACCTGGACCGCGAGGGAAGTTAGTGCGATGCCAGTCCATCACAGATTCGATTTTTTGCTCTTATGTATAAGTTAGCTGGATACCTTCAATAGAACAACATAATAAAAAAGATTTAACAATAGAAGAGAGAGAGAGAGAGACAACGTAACTGTGGGAGCAAGAAGAGAGAGAGACATATACAGTTGAAAATAGAAGGTGCTTAAGAGAACTGTTGGAAATCGATAAAAGAGAAACATGTCAAAAAGTATCAATCAAGAATACTGGGGAAAAACTACATTATCGTAGTGTTGTTAGTCATGTTATTATTGAAAAAATCTTCACATCGTTAAGCGACTAGACTTACAAATAGAGTTTTGACAAATATCATTCCAGTTAGAAGAAAAAGCTACTAAACACAGTAAGAAACTAGGAGATTTGTAAAGAGAATTATAATATTCCTGTTGCTCATCTTTCAAAGTGATCATACAACAAATTTCCTCGCTTAAATCTCAATTTTAGAATAAAAAAACTAAGATAGATGCTGACTTAACCTTAGAATTTTGTTGTCCCAATTCTCCGAAAATCCAATATTACCATTTAAATTAACCCAATTAAGATCAAGACGAATTGGAACTAAAACAATCAGTCTCTGATATAAGCACCTGGACCGCGAGGGAAGTTAGTGTGATGCCAGTCTAGCATAGATTCAACTTTTGCTCTTTTGTATAAGTCAACTGGATACCTTCAATAGAACAATGTAAGCAAAAAGAGTTAACAAAAGAAGGCAACATCCTGAACCAGAATAAGTAAGTATACAACCTAAGAGAGTCTACTACATTACAGTTCAAGAGCTATACTGTTCGTAGGAACCACAAATATTTTTTTCTTTTTTGGATGAGTAGGTGCAGTATATAGACTCCAAGGACCAACTTCTTTCCATTCACTGTTATTTCTTCTCAAATATCAATACGGTGTATATGTTATTTATTGTTGATACTTTATTTGTTGAGATGCAAAAAGGTACAAAATGAAGATGTTGTTTGACGTACTTCTTTGGCCCTATTAACCAACTATTTCGAGTATTGGTTTGATTAGGTACTGAAAGCGGAAATGAAGTAGAAAAAGAAAAAGAAGAAGGATGAAGTACAAATCCAAGAAATTGAGCAATCAAATAACAAGTACAAATGGGTAGCGGCAGAGCCATCAATTCTAACAAGGGGATTCCAAAAAAGGTAAAAGAATCACACTTGAAATTTGAATCAGTATCCTACTACTATATTCGACACACTTCTACCAACACACTATACACTCCCCTTTTATCAAAGGGATTCGACAATTTACAAATAAACAAAAATATTTGTTCTGATGAAAGGGATTCAATTGAATCCCCTTCAATACTTAACATGCTACTGCATATGGGTTTAATGTCAACTGTGTTAGAATGTGAACTTTATGAAATTTAATTTCTAGGATGACGACGTCAGGTGATATTTTGTACATATTTAGTGACTTTCTTAATACAAATATAGCATTTGAACTAAAGCTACTGGGTTCGGCCAAATTAGTATATCGGCTTCTAAGCTCCGCCCCTGGTCAACTACAAAGCCAGATATCTAAGAATTGAATGACTGCAACCAAATAAAATTAGTTAACCGAAATATGATATAACAGTACCCTATGTCAAAACCTAAACGTGCTAGGTTTCCAGGAGCAAGAAAAGAACATCTATAGATAAAAAAACTTCATGTGGTGTTTGTTAGGCTTCTAGGATCAAGAGTAAGAAATACATATAGACGAAAAGACTTCATATGGTGTTTGTTAGGCTTCTAGGAGCAAGAGTAAGAAATACCTGTAGACCAAAAGACTTCATATGGTGTTCATTCTGAAGCTCCCACATGAGATCAGACACAGTTAGAAGGGCTTTGGAAGAAACACAACCCCTATTTACACATGTCTGTCCAACTACGTCCCCTTCAACGATAGCAGGTTTCAAGCCCTGCAAAGAATTTTAAGTAATTATGCACACTATTAATTGGAAAAATAAATGGAACCATCCTGTTAAACCTAAGTTTTCATTCTATCTAGGCTTCGACAAACAAATAATTAAATTGCATGAGTTATAGAAATGAAATTGATGTTTTATAAGATTTCAGTCTACAATAAGCATCACTAGTATTGTTAAAGGCTCACTTAAATCGCTCTAAGCACTGGAGCTCAGTTCAGTACAACTTAAGACTTTTCTTCACTTAATTGGCATTTTAGTGTAGGCATCAATGTGATGAGGCCTTTACACCTTCATTAACAGGTTTTGGCACAACATCATACATAACTTAACTATATCTTTTTCCATATTTTTGTCCTAATAATTATAATTTGTGTTTATATTTACATTTTCCTGCATTACATTTCTATATTTTATTTGCCTCCCTTGTACTTCTCTTTGCTAAAGCCCATGCTTAAAGATCCAATTTTCTACAAATGATCCTGCAGTAGGAACTATGCAGTAATATAGAAAAACAGAGTGCTTATTCCAGCTAATAATTGATTCTATTGCTAGGTAGAAATCATTAGTGTACGGATTAATAACGAAAGGCACCTAAACAAGTACTAAAATCAACCGAAACAGAGCAAGACAGTATAAACTATTAGTTTACGGATTAATATAGAGAGACACCTAAACAAGTACTAAATCAACCGAAACAGTGCAAGACAGCTTCTAATTCAACTGATAATATTAGGAATCACCTGAACGTAAACGGTATAAAGTATTCAACAACTAAAGAGAGCATGAAGCTATTGGGAGAATTATCAGGACATATTTAACTATTTTTACACGTTCTCGAATCAAGATTAAGAGGACTGCTAAGGAGCAACTGTAACATTATTCTTTAAGAGATCAACATTTTGAACTTTCATCAACTACTTTTACCTTTACTAAATTAAAACGGCATGTGTTTGTAAATAAATTTTGGTTAGCAGAGGGTAACAAATATAATTTATGATTTCCAACAATTAGGCAACTGAAGTAAAAACTTCCTTTCCAAATTAACAATCTCAAAAGAGAGAGGAACTTTAGCAACTTCTATTCTTGAAAAAATATATGTTCGAATTACTGACATACACCGAAAAACATAAATTATGAACTTTTTAAGGTCAAATTGGAAAAAGGTGTTAGCTCATACGTGTTTGTTTTTCAAGTTCCAATCAAGTCTCCTTTAACTGTTTCAAAAGCAGCTTTAAGTTTTGCTGCTTCACCAGTGGAAGTGCTTCCATCTCTGCAATCTTAGAATCGTTCTTTGCAATCAAAGTCTATAAGGAACAAGGTTTTAGAAGATAGAAAGTATATTGGTCAATACACAAGTTCTATTTAATATTTTACCAAAGATATACATATCTGAAACTCATGCATTCATCTGAAAAATGAAGGTTAACCGCATATATCTTAAATTCGTGAGCACAACAACAAAATTAAACTCACAAAATAGATACATAAAACCACACATCAAAAAATAGCTCCAATTCTCAGTTAATCAAAGCAAATAATGGCTGATGACGGAAAAGCTCACCTTGGATCTGAACATCAAGAGACAAGGCTTTGAAGAGTAATGTAGAACTTTATCGGGAGTTTTAAGATTATAAACCCAAAATGAATTAATTTTTTACCTCAATAAAAGAGCTCAAAATAGTTCATCCTCTTAGAGTAATCCAAAAACAATATCACAAAGGCATCTTTATATGTGAAGCTTGGAACAACAATGAAACTTTAAAAAGAAATAAAGAAGCAAGTTAAGCTTAATTTTACTGTGAAAATAAAGTTTATTGTGAAGCAAAGCAAATGAAAAAATGGTCATCACTATGCGGACAAAATAATGAAGTACTTTCTAGAACTTGAACAAACAAAATAACAAAGTACAAAAATATCTCTACTTTTCTAAATGATTTTTGTCTTTTTTTTTTCATTTGGGCCTTTTCGGATTTGGGTCATTCTTAAACTCTCTTTCATTTTGGTCAATTAAAAATTGCCAAGTTGGTCATTTTTCCTTCTCCACACGCTTTAAAAAATTATTAAAAAAAAGTACATTTACTAATTAACCTCTTAAAAATTAAAAAAATTTTCAAACAATTGTGAATAATTTTAAAAATAAATAATTGCAAGGATAATATAAAAAATATTTAATTAATAATTTCTTAATTTAATAAGGTGGACAACTAATACTAGACAATATTTTTTTTTAAGATGACCAACTAATATTGAATAAAGGAAGTATAATATATTTTAGATGAATACACGATTCAAAATATATATCAAAAAAAAAGTTTCAAAAATTGTGATCAAAATTAAATTATATATTTTGTGATTATAAATTATCTCATTAAGAGTCAAATCGATATTTTATACTAATAACTTTTAAATAAATGAATTGTTCATTTGGAATTTAGTAAGAAGAAAAATGTGTCATTTAATTTCGGAAATGGTGATGAAGATAATATGCATGCACAAACATACATCTTATGTTCAAATACATTCTGAGGAAACAATATGTTTGTCAAACGTTTAATTTCTTGAAATACATTTACAATACTTGTTAAAATTGTATCATTTTACTCAATTATTCACTCCTTAAATATAAATAATATATAATGTTTGAAGTAAATAAATATATAATGAAATAATAGAAGTAAATAAATATATAATGAAATAATAGATACTATATGTCATACTAAATGTTACTAATGCATTAACAATGAACCAAAAGAATATTTTTAGAATAAAATATTCTTAATAAACACTTAGTTCATGTACATAATTTTTTATATTATTGTCCTTCACTATTTTACTTTGAATTGTCTCAAGAAATTCAATATCATATTTAATCAAAAATTTGCACCTACTAATTTATATTAAACTTTTAATGTTCATGTAAAAATTATAACACTCTATCTTTAATAGTATTAAACAATGAATAAATGGCATACTCTACAATTAATAAACTAATAAAAATTTAAATATGATCTAAAAAATAAGATAATAATATTTATAATTTTTTATAGTAATTTCCGCGCATCGCGCGGGTAATTATACTAGTATCTATATATACTAAATAACAAGAAAGTCTTGCATAGATTGTTGCCAAGTGTCAATATAAGAGACTACCGTGTGTTACTTTTTAGGACAAATTATTTAGGTTAGGTAAAATTAGTTATTGTTTTTAATTTAAAATTAAAATTAATTAAATATTTTCTATTTCGAAAAAAAAATTGGGAAGTTACAATATAAGAAAAACATGCAGTCATTATTTAAGGAATTTATATAACCTTTTTTTATTATTTAGAAGTTGTCAGATTTTATATCATTTACTAAACTTAAAATAAATTTTAATTGAATTAATATATTTTAATTTAATTTATATCTTAACTATTAAGTACAAACATTGATTTAAAATTTGATTTGTAAAATAATTTTAAAAAATAAAATCACATTTAATATAAAAATATAATAGTTAAATTTTTCTTTACTCATTTATTTTGAGAAAGAATAATAATTACACAAAAATTCATAAAATTTTTGGAATTGAAATTTTCATGTTATTAGATTTTGTTACATCGGGCTAAAAATATTTAACTTCCATTTTTTAGATGAATTCGTCATTTTTTTTTTGTTTATATTCTTAAAAATATTTCAAAAACTAGAATTTACTTTAATTTTTTTACATAAAAGTATTTTTTAATTTAAAAAATAAGATAATTAAAAAAAGTATTTGAATTATAATATAAATTGGTTGAATTTGATTTGAAAAATAAACATACATTTATTCTAAAAAAGTATTTTGACTTTACATCGTTTTAATTTTTAAAGAAAACAAATAGATACTACAATAAAATATTACTCTATAAAAGACTAATAAACTAAACAAAACTAACTCGTGCACGTCCAATACCACATTCCTTACCCTCACCCACTCCTTCCAACTAACTCACATATACACGAAAACTGTATTTTTTCAAATTTTAATCATTTTAAATTTTTAAAATTTAAGTATGCAACTAATCTTATCCCTATAAAACTACCTTAATCATCACACACATCTTCTTGAAGAAATATTTTTTTCGGACTCTTATTCTTCTATCTTTCTTCAACCACTTAAACATGGTAATACTTTTGCTCCTCATGCTACTCTTTAAGATTTCTTTCGTAATAGTTTCTTTATTTTTGATAATGAATCTTCATGATTTTAAATTATGATTTTTACATAATATTTATTGCGTACATATGATAAACTCATCAGTTATAAGCAATGCAGGTTGAAAGTTTGAGTTGTACAATAATTATATCGCGATTATTTACACATTTTATTCTTTGTTGCAGTGATTGTCCAAGATAAGAAGGTATGCAATATTTGTAAAAATATTTATTCTTTTAATTATTTGTTTTAAAGTTTTCTATTGATTTATGTTATGACGGATATGCTACTTTTTTATTTTTTGAAAAGTTCATTTCGCAAATGATACTTTTTTGATATATAGTTTAGGCTGAAATTTCTATGCTATGCTATTTCTCAAACTTTCTTTTGATTGATAAGAAGCCAAAAGTTAGAAACAAACTTTCGAACGACGCTGAAATTAACATATGAATAGCAAGAAGAAGAAGAAGAATAGTTCGAAAGAAGAAAAAGAATTTGGAGATAAAAGAAGAAGAAGAGTTTGGAAACGGACAAAATCTATTTATTCAAGGTACTGTAATAAATGCATCCTTGGTTATTTAGAGTGTATCATTTCATGGTTAGAATTGATATTTTTTTTTGATTTCTTAATTATTCTTAATTGTCGATTTTGATATAATATAATTTACATAACTTAAAATCACAGGTTCACACTTCAATTTCAAGATCAATTTTTGTTATCTTCACAAAATACTCCTAGGAGTAGTTGTATGTACAAATAATATTGCAAAAATTTATTAGAATTAGGAAGTCATAAGAACTACTTAAAAAATAAAGAAAGTCATAAAAATTTTAAAGAAATTTTTATGAACACAAATTAATTTGAGAGATTACTTTTGTAAAATCATATTTTCCATAATTTACTCCTAGGAGATAATTGAACAGAATCCAAATGGTTGAACTAATATATTTTAGAGGAGGTAAGTTTTGTTTACAATTCTAAAAGAAATAAATATTTTCTTAATTTTTGTATTTGAATAAATAAGAAAGTGACTTTATAAAATTTGGTAGTGACATTTTAATTTGCTCTAGCTATTTAATTTTCATGTACTTTATTGATCTAACAATAAATGACTAATATTTTTATCCTTTTGTTATTATTATGTTAAAAAGGTAAAAATTGACAACATGACAAAACAAGAAATTTGCAAAGAAATCCCCAGGTCCTCACCTTCCATTTACACCCACAAACACCTTATATAACATGTCATAAAAAATCAAAGTAATTTTTTTTTTATTATATTATATATATATTTAGTTAAACCAAAGGTTTAGCCTAAATTTTTTGAAGATGATTACAACATTTTAAAATTATCTCACCTTATTGTAATTGTAGCTATTTAATTTAATTAAATTCTGGCTATTTAATTTTATTTTATATTTTATAGCCTTTGTAATAGAAAAGGGCATGTTTACATCATTATATGTATGTATTAAATTTATATTTATATATTATTAAAGTTAACTTTATTCATTTATTGCACATTTATTACGTATTTAACTTTTAAATTTGTACAAATAAAGTTCTAAATTTTTAAAATTCAAATTTCTTATATTTTTATTATTATAAAATAATTAAGTAATGTGTTAATATTTGCATTTTTTATCTTTAATACAAAAGAAGAAAAAAGACAAAATAGAGAACAAATTCTTAAAATAACCTACTTTATTTACCTTACATCCAGAAAAATAAAAAATTATGGGAGATCAGAGTTTTAATTATGATGATTAGTAGGGATTGTATAAATTTTTTGAACTCTAAATATCCTACAATTTTTTTTTCTTTTTCTGATTGCAATATTAATAAATCAAATACTTTTTTAAAAAAGCCAAAAAAATAAAAATAAAAACCTAGACTAACCTCCTAATGCACGTTCTCACTTTTTGTCCCTATTTCCCTAACATGTTTCCACACAACCATCTAGCATTTTTTTATTTTTCATTTTTTAAAGTAAAAAGATAAAATAATTAAAAGATCAAAATTAAATTTAGCTAATCTAAATATCCGACATTGTAATTGTCAAACAATATAAATGTCCCACATTCATAATTTCAATGAACTATAACTGATTACAAATTATTTTTTGAAATTTAAAATGAGTAATGGTTATACTATTTCAATTTGAATTAAAAATAGTTACAACTTTTGATCCAGTATCTTCTAAAAAAAATATAAATTTGACCTCTCAAAAACTAAAACAAAGTTACTTTCAATTTTTCTTCCTATGTGGTATTAGATATTTAGTGTTAGTATAATTCTTACTTAGATTATTTTTAAATTATTATTTAAATTTAATTCTTTGTAAATTATCTAGGATTTCACACAAACAATCGTAAGCCATTTTTGAGATGTATGGAATTTTGTTTCGCCTTTTTATTTGTTTTATGTTTTTTGTGTCCCATTTCTTAAATATATTTTACTCATGAATTTATTATCATTATTAAAATAAATGTAGGAATTACTTCTTTCTGTTTCACATTAAGTATATACATTGATATACAAATCTATATATAAAATGTTTAGAATTATAAATTTGGTATTATAATTTTTTTTCTTTTAAAAGAAAAAATTGGGGGTAGGGGAAGGGGAATGGGATTACAATGTGAGGAATCGAACCCTCACCAACAAGGTGTAAGTTCAGGTAACTAACCAATTAAGCTACTAAGATTTCCCTGATATTATAATTTTTTATTCATTTTTAGAAATTTTTTTATTACTTTGTTTTAGAAATTTTACATTGTATTTGGATACACAATAATGCAAAGCATGGAACATGTTTTACATATGTTGCTATTCTGGATTAATATTGATATGATTGATTAATACTATAATTTAAAGATTCTTCTAGGTTTAAGTTATAATGATTTACTTTTAATTTAGTATCTTAAATTAAAGAATATATGTTATATTAATGCTTCTATTGAAAGAGATAAATTCAATAATAAAACTTTATTTTGTTATAGGTTTTAAGGAAAGAATTTTGGTGCATTATAAGATTCTTTGTTGATATTAAAAATTATTGTATACAAATATTTACAGTGTAAGGTTGATGAAATACTTGATAAAAATATTCTAGAATTTTTTAATGAAAGTAGATTTAATTGTCACAAATAATGATTATAAAAGTATTTTATCTATATCCGCATTTGAAAATTCAAAAGGACAAGAAGAAACAATAAAAATTATAACAAAAGAGTTTGGATGTTCTGCATCAAGTCTTAACTCAATGAATCAGAACTTTAAATACATAAATAAATATCTTCAATTGTCATCATAAAATATATTTTTTATGCGTAATTGTTATTTTTTATGTTGTAGATACCATAGAAACAATTACATTATAGCAAAAAGGAATTACACTTAGAGCATATTTGTAGACTCTTTTTGTGCTCTTCTAAATTTTTTCTAAAGATAAGTAATTTTATTTAATTAGATTCCGTTTGGATAAATTTATAATGTATGATTTATAAGCCATAAGTAATAAGTTAAGATTCTGAATTTATGAATTTTTACTATTTATTCAGTTATTATTTATATTATTTCTAATATAACAGAATTATTCTACAAATATATTATGAAATATTATTCTTTATATAATTCATTAATGCTAATTATATGTGAAATAACTAGAATTTATTTCATATATATTTTTTTATAATTTATTCATTCTTATTAAATAAAAAATCTATCAGAATTTTTCTATTATTATTATTACATTTTATATTATTTATTATTTTTACTTAAAGTATACTAAGGCTATTTGATGTAGTCATATGGTTTTGCTAATAAAGACAATGAATAACTTCTTTTCAAGTTTCTCTCGACGGATAGATTAATTAAGTTATTTTTGATTATCTTAAAACTTATGAATTTTGAATAAATATAAATATCTTTTAAAATTTATTATCATCTTTATCATGGTGCAATTTAAATTTTAGTTGAATCTTTACAATCTGATAAATACTAAAAATAGGTTAAATATCGTCTTTAATATATACAAAGACATATACGTCATGGGGGAGGAAGAAATGATAATATTAGTAAATATAAATTATAATAATGTATTATCATTTTTATATTTGATACGAGTAAATTAGATATGTATTACATCAATATGATCTAATTTTAAGACGATGCTTCAATAATATAGAAACTACAGAATTATTTTTAAAGAAGTACAACTAACTAAAACATTCAATTACTCTCTTCACATACATATTTAAAAATATTAAAATTTAATAGAATTTAAAGTAGTTACAACTTCTCAACTTTATCCCTAAAGCAAAATATCATTCAATTTTTATCATTATCCACATCCTAAATATTTTAGAATTGAATATAATGTAAAATATATTTAAGAGACATGAAATAATTGTAAACATTTTTATTATTTCAGTTCTGATTTAGAAAAGAAATATAAAATAATAATAAAAAAAACTCGAAAAAATTAATAATTCTTAGCCTAAACACTAACAACCCACATATTTTAATCCCCACAACCTCAGCCCACACATCCTGATCCCCCATTTTCCTACACACTAAAACTACACATAGGCACATAACCCATAATAATATATTATCATGCTTATATTTGATAAGAGTAAATTATGTATTTTATTTTTTGCATTTTTATTTGAATTCGAAGTCAACAAGAAGTACTTTTAAAATTAAATGAATGAAACATGATAAATGTAACTGACGGTATACCGCAACATCCTAATAATTTCATGTCAAAATATTATAGCCATTTAAATTTTAAATTGGCGTATTATTATTTTGTGTTGTCTCTTTAAAGGATAATTTCTTTTTTAAAATAGACACATAAATCATAATAATATATTATCATGCTGATATTTGATAAGAGTAAATTATGTGCATTATCTTTTGCATTTTTATTTGAATTCGAAGTCGGAAAGAAGTACTTTTAATATTAAATGGACAAAACATGATAGATGTAACTGATGATATACCACAACATCTTGATAATTCTATGTCAAAATATTATAGCCATTCAAATTTTAAATTGACGTAGTATTATTTTGTGTTATCTCTTTGAAAGATAATTTAAAAAAAAATAAAAAAAATTCATCACAAATACAGATTCAACAAATAAAAGAAATTCAAGGCTCCAAAAGTAAGTGAATCTGTATTATCTTTTGAAAACAAAACATACATAATTTATTTATTTATTATGTTTTGCCTTTATCATCAAAATTTGGTAATATATCCTCTTTCATGTTTATGTAAATTTGGATTATGTCCTATGCTTTTAGGATTTAGTTCTGAATGAAAGATTTTAATTAATTTTTTGACAGTACGTTAATTATGTAGGAAGCACGAAGTAATGTAACAACCTAACAAACATGGATTGTTCCTAAGAGGCTAGACTAAGTAAAAATGAGTTTTTGTAATTAAATTATCTTTAAAAGTGTGATTCAACTACAACTACTTCTAATTTTACGCAAGATCAATGATGGAGTTTGAAGTAAAAATAATTTGTTGGTGTTTGTACACATTTTTTTTTTTTGTGTGTGGATAAAATCAAGTTAATTGTCAAGTTGTTCTTTATTTTTTTCATACATTGTAGAATTCTAAGTATTAATTAATTTTGTTGGACCAAAATATTATAGTTTTTAGTCCTAAAGATTTTGAATAATTTTATTGTATCAAGGTATTATTTTAAGTGCTTTTAGAATCTCAATTTTCATTTACACATTCTTCTAAATAATCCGCGCATTGTGCGGGAGCATATACTAGTATATATACAAAATAGCAAGAAAGTCTTGCTTTGATTGTTGCCAAGTGGCAACAAATTATTAGGCCAAGTGTTATTTAGTAGGAAAATTTAGTTAAAGTTAGGTTTTAGTTAGTTAGTAGTTATTATTATTTTTAAATTTAAAATTTTAATAAATTTTGATATTTATTTATCTTTGACAGTTTTTCTTATTAAAGAAATTCGACAGTTTTTTTCAACATCATGTTGTTGCTGATTATCTATCTACTCCTTTTATATATATATATATATATATATAAAGTGTAGATTGCTTACATTAATTTTTCAGATAGTTAGCACATTTATGATTCTTCATTTGAGGAAATAATCAATTTTTTTATATTAAATATTTATATTTATAATTACTATTATTATTTAATTTAAAATCTTAATAAACGTTGATAGTTATTATCCATGTCAAATTCTCTTTCTAAAAAAATGCTGCTAAATTATATAGATACACCACTAACCCATTTTTCTCCGCGGAAAATTACAAACACAAAAAATTAAAACTCTTCAGTAAAATCATAAATAATTTAAAAAATAATGATGGATGTTTTATTTTAATACGTGAAACATAGAACTTGAGGTATTTAATTACTAATATGAATTTAAATACTAATATGAATACTATATTATTATATGACATATATTAATTATGAAAATGATTAATTCCAAGTACAATTTTTTTTTTTTTTTTTAAGAAATGGATATATTATTGAAAAAAATTAAGAAGGCGGTAATATACAAAAATATACAAGAAGACTTCAGAAATCACTGCCACTAATCCCACTTATTCATTGTCTCTTCTCAAGGACAATTTTTTTTATCTGGTGATTTTCGGATAATTTTTTTCATTGTTTACATCTTTTTTTCTTCACTACCAATTAGTTTTACATAGGTGATAGCTTCAATTTTGCGAGAAATTCTCAAAATCATGTGCTCTATCAATATCTGTTGACAATAATAGAATAGATTACTGTTTTTATCCGTCTCTGACTTGATTAGGACTGCTCAAGTTTCAAAGTATAATGATAGGTATATTGCACTATTCTTTGTTGTTTCATGGTTTAGTTTGTTATATTATAGTTGGTACTTTATAACATTATAAACACTTTTTATTGTACATCTTAGAGTGGTGAAGTCTCAAGCCTCAACATTTGAAATTCCTCTCAGAACTACTGCAAACTTGAGCACTTGAAGAAAAAAAATCACAATGAAAATGTAAATTTTGTATTTTTTCATGGTTAGTGTCGTTGATGACTCTCTGATTCCTATTCTTCGCCCTCTTTTATAACTCCCCCTCTTTTTCTTATCTATGTATGATATAATTGATTCTCTGTGTTACAAGTTGAGATTTCTGAACAATTGATATTATTTTCGTTTAAATATGGAGATTATAATTGATACTCCCTCCATTTAAAAGAGAATGACCTACTTTTCTTTTTAGTCCGTTTAAAAAAGAATGACCCCTTTTCTTTTCTGGCAATACTTTAATTTTAACTTTCCACATGACATATTTAGGACCACAAGATTAAAGGGTATTTTGGTACATTTGATACAACTTTAATTTAAGGCCACAAGATTCAAAAGTCTTCTTTATTTTCTTAAACTTTGTGCCAAGTCAAAGTAGGTCATTCTTTTTGAAATGAAGGAAGTACTTTGTAGCATTTTATTTGTATATTTGCTGATGATTTTCAAGATCTTTTCTGAATTTAAATAAATCTTAACATAGATTGTGTAGACACATAAAATTTATTGGATCAAATTCATATAAAATTTAAATTTGATCCACATTTTATTGGGTTTAAACTTATTTTGGGCTTAAAAAAATAATAAACCTATTTTATTCCTCATCAAGGTTCATCTCACCTTGCAGCCCAAACTCATCAAGTGACGTGGCATCCCAGTCAAATCCAAGACCAATGAGACGCCGCCACATGTACAAATGATGTGGAAATCTCATTCAAATTCAACAACCAGTCAAAAGGCGTCAAGTGGCAAAGTGACATGTTTCGGCCAATCACAAGCAAGTAGGCCTACCCCTACAACTATAAATAGGGGAGTAACATATCATTCTAGAGCCAAAAAGAGGAACACTTTGACAAGCATTGACAACGTCAACATTGACTAGCAAGTTCTTGCAAGGAGCAATCAACGGAGTTCTTCCCAGAGATTATTCCAAAACGATAAAATACTTTTCGATGTCACAGATGATTGAAATACGTCTCTAGGAGTCTAAATCATCCAATGATTCGGTAAACACGCTACTGAAGGCCCTCGAATCATTGCTAAATTTAGGAGAGAAGAATCAAGAGAATAACGAAATTGTACCCGCAAGATTCATATTAATAAAATTATTATTTTCTTTTATTTATTTTTGCTTGCAGTTGATTTTCTGTACACGACGAAAATTTGTTGCGAACAAATTTTGGCACGCCCAGTGGGACCGGTTCTGCTCTTCATCTTTTCCTCCTGCAAATCGAAAACTACAAAATCAACTATTGTGATAGACTTTGAAAAAACAAATGGTATTACATCTAAGGGTTCTACTGCTGTATCTGCTGACCTCAGTCGTGTTGGACCAATTACTCGCCAAAAGTTCAAGGCTAGTGGCTTGGATGAATCTGAATACTTCACCTCTTTGGAGATGGCGAAAAACAACAACTCTCATGTGACGAATGATAGGGGCAATCTTGCATCCATGTTCTTTGGAGAGCTTTCTCTAACCGAATCCAACTTTGGTGAAACTAAAGATTCAACAGATTCGCCAGTTTCATCGAAGGTCAATGCCTTAATGGCTGACTCAACTAATATAGACGAGAAATTTGCAATGATGAAGCAAACCATTGAAGCCCTAAAGAAGTCGGTTGGCGATAAGAATCTTCATATCGCTCAACTCATGACCAAACTAGAGGCCTATGAACTAGGAGAGTCGACTCACGTCCCTACCCATCCTCCCGGTTTCACTCCACAGGACAAGGATATTGAGGAATTACCTGCTAAGTCTAAATTTCAGAAGGAGAAACAATCTATTTCGGTTGTGGATTTATCTGGCCAACAATTGCAAGACATGATAACAAACACCATCAGGGCTCAATATGGTGGAGCACCACAGAGTTCGTTGTATTACTCCAAGCCTTACACAAGATGAATTGATTCTCTACCTATGCCAACGGGCTATCAGCCACCAAAGTTGCAACAATTTGATGGCAAGGGAAACCCGAGGCAACACATTGCTCACTTTGTCAAAACATGTAGCAACGCTGGAACACTTGGCGATCTCTTGGTAAAATAATTTGTTCATTCATTGAAGGGGAACATATTTGACTGGTATATTGACTTAGAGCATGAGTCAATTGATAGTTGGGAGCAGCTCGAGAAGGAATTTCTCAATCGATTTTACAACACCCAACGAACTGTAAGCATGATAGAGTTAACGGGCAATAAGAAAAGAAAGGATGAGCCTGTTACGTATTACATCAATCGATGGAGGTCATTGAGTTTAGACTGCAAAGACCGCCTTTATCTGCGGTAGAAATGTGCATTCAAGGAATGCATTGGGGCCTCCTATATATACTGTAAGGAATCAAATTGCGAACATTTGAAGAGCTGGCTACTCGGGCACACGACATGGAGTTAAGCATCACAAGTCATGGGAAGGCATCCCCTTTTATTGACCCGATAAAAGAGAAAATAGAGTTCAAGAAAGGTATGACCTCAAAGGATAAAGAGTCTAAGGAAGTGAAAGAAACTTCTGTGAAGGTCACAACCAAGCAAAAGGTGAAGAAAGATGAAGGCTCGAGGCAATATCCAAGAGAGGATAAACGTCGTCCAACCTTGAAAGAATTAGAAGCTAAGGTTTATCCGTTCCCAGATTCAGATGTACCTATGATACTGGATAAATTGCTAGTTAAGAAAATGATTGATCTTCCTGAATCAAAAAGGAAAGAGGAAATCAATAAGATCAATGATCCTAAGTACTACAAGTATCATCGCGTCGTTGGCCATCCAATGGGAAAGTGCTTTATCTTGAAGGAGAAAATCATGACGCTAGTAAGTGAATGAAAAATCATCATTGACGTGGATGAAATAGTAGAGGCAAATCACGCTAGTATCATTCCCGAGAAGAAGGAGTGTTCAATGTTACAAACCATGCTGAGCTCAATCTTCTTGCAGTTTGGGAGCTTCGATCCAGTTGAAGTAGATTTTCCAAGGAAGACTCTTAAAGGATCATTGGGAACAAACAACAAAGCTATATGCAATGATGATGATGATTGGACCTTGGTTTCTCGTAAGAAAAGTAGGCATCAGATGGTTCTAAGAATACGACTTCCTAAGCCAAGAGTGATGAAGAATAATGTGGAGCATCTACAACCACCAAAAAGTGTTAAGTTTGATACTAGCAAGATGATTGATGATGCATTATCACGGAAGGACTGAAGGCCTGTTACATTGTATGAGTTCTTTTCGGAAATATTCCTTAAAGATAGTCAAATTAGTGCCACACATGTAATTTCCAGCACAGAGAAAGTAAATCAAAGCAAAAGAGGGTATTGTCCAACGATAGCGCAAGAACTTCATGCTAATAGAGAAGTCTGCTGTAATTTCCTTCATGGATGACGATTTATTTCTAGGGTTTAAACTACATAACAGACCTTTGTTTGTGGTAGAGGTTATTCGAGAATAACATCTCAATCGCATATTGATCGATGATGGTTCGGTAGTCAATATCATGCCAAAGATGGAGCTCAAAAGGCTTGGAATCTCCATTGATGAATTGTCCAAAAGCAACATAACGATTCAAGGCTTCAATCAAGGATGACAACGAGCCTTGGGAAAGATTCGTGTAGGATTATCCATTGGCGACATGAAATCAAACATTTTGATTCATGTTATTGATGCCAAAACATCATACAACTTGCTTCTCCGACGCCCCTGGATGCATGGAAATGGAGTGGTGTCGTCTACTTTGCATCACTGCATAAAGTATGTAAAGGATAGTGAAGTAGTCAAAATTAATGCGGATGTCAATCCGTTCACTGAGACAGAGTCGTATTTTGCAGATGTAAAATTCTTCTTGGATTATTGTGAATTGGGTATGGAGAAACCAACACTATCCAACCCAAATAATGTTATTCCAAAAGAAGTAGAGGTTCAGCGGGCTGCTGTCAAGATGCCTAAGGAGAGAATTGAATAATTTTTGACTAAGCTTTCATCATCTGAAGGAGACATGCATACAAAGGTAGATGAATAATATTTTGTTTTCCGCTACATCCCTCGTGACCGTCGAAAGGAGGGACAACCCTTGCTGGAAGTATGTACTCAACAAAGCCACCCTCCAAGAAGGGAGATGAGCCATAAGGCATTCAAAGATTTGAAGGAGATTATGACTGTCCCTGTTATACAGGTCCCATCTATCATGCTTGAGCTTCCAGGAAGAAATACTTTGGGTCATAAAATAAAAGGTCAGTTTGGTGAGAAAGAATTTACGCTGCTTGAAAAATTGGGATATGATTTTTCCAAGCCGACAAGACTAGGTGAGCTCAAAGATGAGGTCACTGGTGAGAACATACATGGTCTTACAGAGGAACAAATGAGGTTGAGAAAGCAAGGTTATTATGTTGCCACTCCTAAGTTTGGCCTAGGATTCAAGTTGTCGGAACCTCTTCAAATTTCTACTAAGAAGGGCAAGGAAACAACTTCATCACTTTATGCCTCAGTAGAAAAAGACAAGGAATCTGAGGATGAGAAAATCCCACAGCAAACTTCTATGTTTGAACGCATAGGAATATTGACACGCCGTGTCTCTGTATTTGAAAGATTGGGTTGTAAGGGCAAAAGTAAAGCCTCTAAACAAATGAAAGAAGAGGCCGACACCTCAAGAGGCTCTATCTTTTAGCGTTTGGGAACCACAGGAAAGTCATTAGCGTAAAAAGGGTTGCTGGAGAATGAAAAGCAAGGTTTTCTTGAAGGAATCAATGACAAAGACATTCATAGTATCTTCCCATCACGTATGAAGAGAAAGGCTGTATTGTCAATCACCACAGATGGTTCGTTAAAAGTGAAAATAAGCACCATTGTGTTCACTAACCAGTTTTGTGGAGAGACAAAGAAGGAGCAAGAAGAAGACATCACGACATTCGAAGGAAGTCTATCGGGAGATTCCAACCTTGTATAAGCATCCTATCATATAATAGTGGAAGAAGGTCCATACTCAGATAGTGTGGATGATGATGTTCAAGAGGCTCCATCCCAACTGGAGGATGGCATACAATCAACCGTAGATGAACTCAAATAACTTAATCTCAGCACTTTGGAGGACCCGCGCCTAACGTTCATTAGTTCGCTTCTTACACCGCAAGAAGAAAGGGACTACTTTAAGTTATTAGTTGAGTACAAAGATGTCTTTGCCTGGTCATACCAAGAAATGCTAGGACTTAGTCCAAGGGTAGCTATCATCATTTGGGGATAAAAAAAGGGGTACGTCCTATAAAGAAGTCACAACGAGTATTTCATCCCGAGTTGGTAACACAAATTGAAGCAGAGGTTAATAAGCTTATTGAAGTTGGATTTATCCGAGAAGTGAAGTACCCATCATGGATCTCAAACATTGTGCCTGTCAAGAAGAAGAATGGTCAGATACGTGTCTGCATTGATTTTTGAGACTTGAATAAGGCATGTCCAAAAGATGATTTCCCAATACCGATCATAGAGCTCATGGTTGATGCGACAACTAGACATGACGCTATGACATTTATGGATGGGTCTTCCGAATATAATCCAATCAGAATGTCTCCAAAGGACGAAGAATGTACTGCATTTCAAACTCCAAAAGGGATATATTGTTACAAAGTTATGCCTTTTGGTCTAAAGAATGCAGGTGCAACCTACCAACGTGCAATGCAAAACATTTTTGATGACATGTTACATAAGAGGGTGAAATATTACATCGATGACTTGGTGGTAAAGACAAAGTGCAGGGATGACCATCTTGAAGACCTTCGCATTGTTTTTGAGAGGTTAAGAAAATTCAACTTGAAAATGAACCCATTCAAATGTGACTTTGGGGTTACTTCGGGAAATTTTCTTGGCTTTATCATGCATCATCAAGGAATTGAAGTTTATCCCACAAAGATTGATGGTATTCAAAAAATTCCTGAGCCAAAAAACTTGAGAGACCTCCGCAGTCTACAAGGAAATTTGGCATTTATTCGAAGGTTCATCTCTAACTTGGCTGGAAGGTGTTAACCCTTCAACCATTTAATGAAAAAAGATTCACCTTTCCACTGGGATCAATCATGTCAAAATGCTTTTGAAAGTATTAAAAGATACTTGTTGAATCCACCCGTATTAGGGGCACCAACTCCTGGAAGGCCGTTGATACTCTACATTGCATCATAAGAGTGATCACTTGGAGAACTTCTTGCTCAGGAGAGTGAAGATAAGAAGGAACAATCATTATACTATCTAAGTCAAACCTTGCTAGGAGCTGAGATAAATTATACGCCCATTGAGAAAATGTGCTTAGCTTTGGTTTATGCGATAAAGAAGTTAAGACATTATTTTGAGGCATACACCATCAAGATAATTTCTTGGGACGATCCCTTGAAGTTTGTAATGACACGGCCAGTTCTTTTAGGGTGTCTAGCAAAATGGTCTGTATTGTGTAATCAATATAAGATCATATACACACCTCAAAAGGCCGTGAAAGGGCAAACACTTGCCAATTTCCTCACCGATCACCCTTTGCCAGAAGAATGGGAGGTTTCAGATGAGTTTCCTGATGAAGATATACTATTTACTGAAGAAATTCTACCCTGGACAATGCTCTTTGATGGATCGGCATGTTGAGATGGTGCAGGAGCAGTCGTTGTGCTGATATCACCAGAAAAATTAATCTTACCATTCTCATTTGTTTTGGGTGGAACATAATGCTGCAGAGTACCAAGCTTTAATCGTTGGCCTTGAAATGACATTAGACATGAAGATTCCACAATTGGATATCTATGGTGATTCTAAGTTGATCATAAACCAACTTTTGGGGAGTTATGAGGTGAAGAAGGAAGATCTTTTGCCATATCACCAGTATGCCATTCTTTTACTTGAAAGGTTTGATCAGGTATTCCTAAATCATGTCTCAAGAGAAGAAAATCGCATGGTGGATGCTCTAGCTAACTTAGGCACCACATTGGCACTCGGAGAGAATGAGTCAACAAAGGTGCAAGTATGTCATCGATGGGTTATTCCTGGTTGTCTCGATCTTCAAATAAATGAAAGTCATCATACATCTGTCCGAGCGGTAGAAGAAAAAGATTGGTGAAAACTAATAATTGAGTATCTCGAGCATGGAAGGCTACCTGAGGATTGACGAAAAAGAGCAGACATTAAGAGAAGGGCACCATGATTCATCTTTCATGAGGGAATATTATTTCGTCATTCTTGCGAGGGATTATTTCTGTGGTGTCTTGAAAAAAGAAGAATCTCAACAGGTAATGGAAGAAGCACACTCCGACATGTGTGGGGCACACCAATCAGGGCCTAAGCTTTATTTCCGCATCAAAAGGATGGGTTACTATTGGCCGACAATGGTAGCGGATTGTCTAGAGCATGCCAAAAGATGTCAAGCATATCAATTCCATGCTAATTACATCCATCAATCTCCAGAGCCTCTTCATCCAACTGTGGCCCCATGGCCTTTTGATTCCTGGGGACTAGATGTGGTTGGACTTCTTCCAAAGGGAAAATATATATCTTAGTTGCTACTGACTATTTCTCAAAGTGGGCTGAAGCTGAGCCATTAAAAGAAGTGAAAAAGGAAAATGTTGTTGATTTTATCAAGTCAAACATAATTTTCAGGTATGGCATACCAAGATGCATAGTTACGGATAATGAAACACCCTTCAACAATAAACTCATGAAGACTTTGTGTGAGAAGTTCAATTTTAAGCAGCACAAATCTTCAATGTACAATTCACCTGCCAATGGTCTTGCCGAAGCTTTTAACTAGACGCTTGGTAACCTATTGAAGAAAGTTGTTGCAAAAAATAAAAGGAATTGGCATGAAAAGATCAGCGAATTTTTGTGGGCATATCGTACAACCTTTAGAACTGCAACGCAAGCAACTCCGTATTCATTAGTGTATGGCATAGAAGCAGTCCTTCCATTAGAACAACAAATTCCATCATTGCGAATTGCGATTCAAGAAGGGCTTATAACTAAACATAATGCTCAACTTCTTCTAGCAGAGTTGGAGGCATTGGACGAGAAAAGATTAGAAGTGCAACAAAGGTTGGAGTGTTATCAAGCCCGACTTGCTAGATCTTTCAACAAGAGGGTGCGACCACGATCATTTTAAGTAGGTGACTTGGTCTTAGTAGTTCGAAGACCCATAATCCTCAACAAACACATTGGTGACAAGTTTACCTCAAAATGGGATGGACCGTATGTAGTGAACGAAGCGTATTCAAGTGGCATGTATAAGATTGTCGATCAGGATGGTGGAAGAGTTGTCCCCATCAACGGCAAGTTCCTGAAGCAGTACTTTCTTTGAAGGTTGTTTATGCTCCTTAAGACACGAGCTTAAACTGCATGTCACTCTTGGCCACATGAGTCTAAACTGTCAACGGCTTCCCAAATAAAAAAAAGAGAAAAAAATTATTATTAAAAAAAAATATATAAAAAATTAACTCATCATTCTTGAACTACGTTATGACTTGATCCTTCCGAGGTACGTAGGCAGCTTAGAGTATTTTTACTCTAAGTTCAGTCATATGAGTTAAAAATAAAAAAAAAAGGGAAAATGCGTGTCATTATTTGAGCACGACAATAATACTTTGAATTGACATAAGTACCACATGAGAATAGACGTTCCTTCGCTAAGCTTACCGCGGACGTGCAAAGGTGAAGAGACAAGCAAGGCAAAACGAATTTCGACAATGCATCTGTATAAATCCGTAAAGGTGTCCATCATCATTTTTACATATGTGGTAGATCTTAAAGTATTCCTTGCAACAAAAAAAAAGTGGTTCATCATTCGAAAGCTCCTACATCAAGTTATAAATTTTCTATCATAGTCGCTCAAAGTTGCAAAATAAGCCATCAAATTCCGAACTAAGCTGACTTTGATGACGTATCTGTGTAAATACATAAAAGAGTTGAGTGTGGTTTTTAAGTATGTTATATATCTGCGAATCTACTTTCTAATACAAAAAACGGAACCTGATTTCGATACTTCCACGTCGAGATATGGAATTTAAGGTGACGCTGCGCAAAGCTGAAATAACTAGCGAACCAAGATTAGAAGGCCGTTTTTGGAGAAATATCTGGGAAGATTCGGATGCAATATGATTGTGGTTTCCATGGGAACGTAGATATGCGAATCTAATTTCTAATTCTAAAAACGGAACCTTATTCCGATACTTCCACGTCGAGATATGGAATTTATGGTGACGCTGCGCAAAGCTGAAATAACTAGTGAACCAAGATTAGAAGGCCGTTTTTGGAGCAATATCTGGGACGATTTGGGTGCAATCTGATTGTAATTCCAGCGTGAAACGTAGTTCAACGAGTCTAGTTTCCAACTAAAAAAATGGCTCCTGATTTTGATACTCCTACATAAAAATACGGAATTTATCGTGACGCTGCACAAAGTAGATAAAATAGACGTATCATGACATTGAATTCCATTTGTATGAATCAAACAACTCATATTTTTGTTATCCGTTTGGAGAATAAATATTTTTATGGAAGTGTGCCTAGTACTTTCTTACCAAAGTCAGAAAAGCCAACTCCCTGTGTCAATATTATCAATCTGGATGACACCACGTACGTGTTCCTTGAAAAGAATGAGATGCTCTCACTCGAAGCCTCTTTATCGCCGAGACCCATGGATAAGATGAACCACATTCTTGCCTTGCAAAAATGGACTGCAGACACTCAAAACTTTATCATCACAAGGTCGTAAGAATGACACCAAGTACATGCTCACTGAAGCAAAAATGGGAAACTTTCAGCGTCGTCAAGGATGAAATCAGATCATTCCAAGTCACTTTCTTATCAAGCAGTAAGAAAGTAGTGCACTAAATGGTTCAACATCAATCATGTCAACCTTTTTGGTCTGACATCAAGACCATTTGCATAAACCTGCAAAAAAAATAAAGATGGAACACATCTACGGTGTTGACCGAATGAAGCGTCTTGGTTCTACGCGGATTGATGCCAATTACGTGAAACTTTAATCTGGCGATAAGTGTCGGTACCAAATGCATAATGCTTTGATTTGGCATGATCAACATTGGGAGAAACACATCAACTTAGTTCAACATAGCTGATATCGATGTCAATTAGCATGAAATTTGGTTTTCAACCATTGATCTTCTATGCCGAGATGCAAGGAGTTCTCTATTCCAAGATTTAAGGAAATAGACACAAATTTTCTTGCCAAGAATAGAAAAAAGTTTCTTCGAATGTCCATTTTCAAGCCGTGACAGGGAATATTGCTTGCCAAATCCTCGAGGAAATGGGTGAAGCACTTAGTTGTTGCTCATTAAAAACTGCGACTCAAAAAATAATACCTCAAGTGGTTCCTGACCAATCATCCAGACAATGTTTGTATATGCTTGGAGTGATATCGACACCACTTGCATTTTTTCATGAACCTACAGAAAAAACAAGCAAAGAGGAGTGACCACGAACATGCAATCTAGAGTCACGACAAGACATCTTATAGAGTCAACTTCAAAAATTGATTATCGTCAATACAAAAGGAGTTTGACATTGATTTTTGGATATGACGCAGCAATAAAAGTTTAGCCGCTCCAGAACTAAGTCATTCAACATTTGGACATTCCTACAGTCAGATGTGATATTTACTCTGTGAGCATTTGAAGCTAAAAATTGGGAAAAACACTCCATGTACTTCTTCGGTCGGTATTGCGAGGAGCTTGTATACTTTGCATGACATCCACCAATGCTGCCAAAAAGGTTGAGGTGCACTAGTAATGCTCTCCAAATACATAGTCACAAAGAAGCCAAGGGATGTCTTTGCAAAGATTACGAATTTCAAAAGATTGTGGTTGATATGATTTCATAACATCCCCTTATATAGAGGCTCCTATGAAGAATTTTTAGTTTGTGTACAAAAAATATTGTGGTGAAATTAGAATATGAGAATCCTTGAAAATTTCAAATTGTCAATCAGTTGAAAAATTACCATATTGAGGAGATTTCTTTGGAGGTGATTTTAATTCTTTCTTGAAGTCAAAAGGAAAGTTAATATTTTTTTTCTTTGGTACATGAAGCCAAAATGGAAGTTGATATTTTCCTTTGGTACATGAAATCAAAAAGAAAGTTGATATTTTCCTTTGGTATATGAAATCAAAACGAAAGTTAATATTTTCCTTTGGTACAAAAAGATCAAGTCAACTTTTGTACTTCATACGTGCAATATTCAAGTGAGGAAGTTGTATTGATCCTTTTAATTCAAATATATTGAAAAGGTCACATTGTTGTGCAAGTAAAAACTACTTAAATAAATATTACAGTGGTGATTTCTCATGTTCATATTTATCCAAGAAGAGTAAAAATAAAATCAAGTTGGTAATTTTTTTTAATACTCTTGAGATAATATCGAGTTTGTACTCGATTGTGGACGAAAAATGAGGATCACCACAAACAAATCGTTGGTTGCTTTGACGAAGACTTTCACGACATGAAAGTTCATGGAGGAAACTTTAGTTAGACCACTCACAAGTATTGGTCTAACTAGGATGCACTGATGAGAAATAAATATCTTTGAAGTCATGAGAATAAAAACACATTCATGAGTACTTCAAGTCTCGCCGCCAAGTTTCGGCAAGCCTACACGTCGACCAACCTTGAAGTAGGGGGCATCTGTACACACATAAAATTTATTGGATCAAATTCATATAAAATTTAAATTTGATCCATATTTTATTGGGTTTAAACTTATTTTGGGCTTAAAAAATAATAAGCCTATTTTATTCCTCATCAAGGTCCATCTCACCTTGAAGCCCAAACTCATCAAGTGACGTGACATCCCAGTCAAATACAAGACCAATGAGACGCCGCCACATGTACAAATGATGTGAAAATATTATTCAAATTCAACAACCAGTCAAAAGGCACCAAGTGACAAAGTGACATGTTTCGGCCAATCACAAGCAACTAGGCCTACCCCTTACAACTATAAATAGGGGAGTAACATATCATTCTAGGGCCAAAAAAAGGAACACTTTGACAAACATTGACAACGTCAGCATTGACTAGCAAGTTCTTGCAAGGAGCAATCAACGGAGTTCTTCCCGGAGATTATTCCAAAACGACAAAATACTTTCCGACGTTACAGACGATTGAAATACGTATCTAGGAGTCCAAATCATCAAACGATTTGGGAAATACGCTACTAAAGGCCCTCGAATCATTGCTAAATTTAGGAGAGAAGAATCAAGGGAACATCAGAATTGTACCCGCAAAATTCATATTAATAAAATTATTATTTTCTTTTATTTATTTTTGCTTGGAGTTGATTTTTCGTACACGACGAAAATTTGGTGCGAACACATTGGACTCAAACATAATGAATCTTATAATGGTATGTGATTGCGTTTAGGCATTCAAGTATTAATGTTGTTGGTACCATGATGAAATTCTCTAGACATCAATGGCCCTGACAATCATTTAAAAATTATGAAATTCACTAACATTCTAAATTCTTAAATGTAATCAAATAATAATATTAAGACACAACACATACTATTCTCTCATTACATTTTGCTCAACAAAGATTATCAGAAAATCGAGCTTTAAACAAATCACTTATCATATTTTATGCAGTTATAGATTCACCTTCAAACGTCTTAATGCGTCCAGTGAAGGAATTCACATAGCCTCCAACAACGATGGTACATCCATCTACTCTTGATACTTTGTACATTTGGTTGGTACTTTCGTACATTTGGTTGGTACTTTTGTACATTTGGTACTACAATCGAAATACCTTTTCTATAATGATGTCAAATAAGGATAAATCTCCATCGTCTAAATATGATGGCTTATTTCTGTTATCGAAACCACAGTTCATTCCCAACTTACATGTTTCAATCTAATGAACTATCAACGACTTATCCTCTCTTTAAATTGACATTTTTTTTATTTTAATTATTTAATTTTTTAAAGATTGTTGTAGATATGGAAACAAAAGTTGGTGCAAATATTACCCATTTTCGCTATGAAAATAAAATCGCATCTTCAGCAAATTGATAAACAATGTCTGATTCGTTCGAAATCTGTGAATTGTAGTCGCGGACATAAAAGCTACACATTAGCTCACCAATGAATTTAAATGATGTTTGTCTGAAAAATATAGAGAAATTATTCTAGTGTAAACAACATAAATCCCCTACCTAGTGAAACTAATTACATAAAATTCCTTCTAGTTTTCTCTCTTCCGAATTTTGTAAATCTACTCATACATTCGGCTGCTCCTCATACATAGCTCGAATGTATGATAAAACAGTTAATCCTATATTTAAGGTAAGATGATAAAACATAATCTCCTACATTCATGGAAAGAGTAATCAGATAAAATCATTCATTCCCTTAAATAAAGCCATTAATTACCTATAATTATGTTTTGTATGATTAAATAAAATAACTGAAATTTAAATTAAAAAAACTCTTAAACATCACTGTTAGTTTTTCTCATTTTTAATGACGTTTTTGAAGAAGAAAAAGTCGTCTTCGTCTTTCTTCAATTCCCGAAAAAAAAATATATGAACATCCCCATATTGTTGCGTCATTTCGAAATTTGGGAGTTGAAAATCATTTATCAATTCTATAAAAGTGATGCAATTATTATTTTGGAAAGTATTAACTTTTTGAAATTGATTGCTACGATTGCGATGGAATTGAATATTGATGAAATTTGTAAGAAAATTGAAGTAAAATACACAACAATTTCACATGTATGAGGGCAACTTATACATTTAAAAAATAAACTGCAGAAATGTATAATGTCATACTACATATCTAAATTTTTCACCTTAAACATGTATGACCTATATATCTTGACAGAAGGTATAATGAAAATTTATACAAAAATAAGAATTTCTAACAATATAATACCACATAAAGCATAAAATGCATCTTATAAGGACTTTTAATGTATAATATATTAAAATATATATCTTCAGGCTTATATTATACATTATAATAAGTATAAGGACAACTTATACATTTTAAAAATAAACTGCAGTAATGTATAATGTCATATTACACATCTAAATTTTTTTCTTTAAACATGTATGACCTATAAGCTTGACAGAAGGTATATGGAAAATTATACAAAAATAAGACTTTTAACTGTAAAATACAACATAAAACACAACTAATGTAATACGAACTTCTAATGTATAACATATTGAAAATATATATCATTAAACTTATATTATACATTAGTCTTCCAAAAGAACTAATGTATAATGCCTGATATATTATATCTTATACTTTCAAATAAAAACTTCAGGAATGTATAATGTTACACCATACATATAAAATATTAACATTATACATTATTTATCTATAAACTTGTCAGAATGTATAATGTAACCTTACAGAAAATTCATAGATTATAATTATATAATTTGACTAAATACAAAAACAGCCTCTTCTATATATACAAAAACTTACATTATACATAAGTATGTTAAATAAAGTAATGTATAATGTATAAAATCTACATCTTTGGACGCGATGACAAGTAATTTTTTTTCATCGTAGCAAATCACTTATTCTTTTGAGTAGCCTCGGTGTACAAATTGCAGTTATCTTTGCAACCACAAAGCTAGCCTGTTTCAACAAAAAGCAAACATAAAGTTGGACAAAATACTGAAACATATAAAATAGAATCTTTGAAACATAAAGTTAGATCCAAGAATATTGGAAGAATTTGATATTCCAAAATAGAATCTTTGAAAGAGTATTAAAAAAATATAAAACGGAGCAAGATCATCCCTTTTCAGAAATAGAATAATATAAACCAACATTAAATAATCAAATAATTAGGATTTAGATTCTTACAAAAGATTGAGTAAGTGGTTTCGTTGATTCAATCGTTTGAATAAACGTCGTTGTGCTCTGTTCAGGGGATTCATTTTCCGTGGCATGTTCCACTCCGTTGTGCTCTGCTGCTGCTGATGACGACTCAATTGAGATTTTTCGAAGCTTCTGATAATTCGTCGCTATTTTTTTTGCCTTTATTTTCTCAAATAAGTCCATGACTTTCTGATTTGGTGAAGTTCAAAAAAAAAATATCAAGAATTAATGAATGAAATCAATAAGTTCAATTAATATTTGAAAACTTACAATGGTAAACTCTAAGTATGATTGCTTGATTTTAGGCGTGAAAAAAGGAATTGAATAATGGATGATAAACTGATTTGTAATGGGAGAGAAAAGAAAGAGGAAAAGACGGTCTTTTTTGAATATATAATATTAAGGAGAGAGAAATTACCAAATAAAATTTTTTTTGTAATTATTTTGGGATTTGTGTAAATACTTTACCAATTTGAGATTTAATGTAATTAAGTAACTTTAACTTGTGTATATAGATAATTTTTAGATAATTCTATCCTGTTCAATTAGTTATTTTCATCATAAAATATTGCAGAAAATAAATATTTAATGTTCAATCATAAAATATTTAATATTATATAAATTTAAGATTATATATGTAATATAATTTTATCATTTAGTTATCATGTCAAATTGTTATCAAAACTTGATTGTACGTTTACATTATTTTTATTAAAATTTTTGTTTGTGCTCATGCCTTTTAATACTCTCCCATTTGACGAATTTGTTCAATTGTGTTTATGTTGTTCTGACTACTAATCAGGTTCTGTTCTTTTCCTAAAATATCCATTCCACCAACTACTTGTCTCTTTACTCTTATTATTTTAAATTTTTTCGTTAATTGATTTTCTTAATTATTTTGCTTATCTATATAATATAAATTGTTTAACTTTCGATATAAAATTATTACTATACATTATTTAGATTTAGATTTTTATAAATTTAGTATTATTAAATTTGTCTATTTTTGATAGTTTTCCGTAATTGGATACACAATTTTTTAATGTATAATTTTAATATTTTGGTTAGCTCCTCACCTATACTTTACCTATACGTTTACATCCTTAATGAATACTTTAATTTTATTTTTAAGACTAAAATTATTAATAATTAATAATAGAAGATATATGCAAAAATTATACTTGCTTTACCACACTAAGGTTACGTATGAGAATGAAATGTTTACCGGTCTGTTTTAATGATCGAAGTAAAATTACTGCAATTACTTATATCATACATAATTGTAACTACAAAAGGATATCCAATACATACACCAATACAAAGCAACATCAAATATTCAGGAGCAGTAATACTTTTATTTCTCTTCTTATAATTTTATAGCAACATTTTTCATTAATCTCCCACACAATCATGAAAAGCAACACATTTACTTTACAGTTTATAATTTTTAGATACAATTTCTATTTTAAAGCAGAATCATTTTCTATTTTCAAGAAAATTTCATGAAAATCTATAGGGAGTTCAACTTTTTATTTCTTAATATTTACACATCCTTATTTTTTATTTTTCTATATTTAAAACAAACATAACTTTTTGATATCTGTAAAATCTTATTAATAAATTACATGTTTTAATTATTTTTCAACTCTTTATTAAGTAATTAACAATTTTCTTATATATAAAAAATTAATAAGAATATAACTGTGATTGAAAATGTCACATTATATTCACGTTAGATACCCACATTTTCAACAATCATCTCACAAATATTATCTTTTTAAAAATAAAATTCACATAAATACATATATTAATACAAAGCATCGGGAGTTAGTTGTAGAAATAAAAGCACCTATTTAATATTTATAATTATTTATTTTTAAAAATTACGTTAAGAAATTTAAAACACATAATGTATAGCACATTCATACCCATATTTTTCACTAACCTCCCACACAACCACTGTCACAATCACAATAAATATACTTGACATTTTGTAAATTTTTAATACAATTTTAATTTTATAAATAAATCACATTTCCTATTATCAAGCAAATTCATAAG
The DNA here is from genome assembly GCA_030864215.1 of Capsicum pubescens. Lineage (NCBI taxonomy): Eukaryota > Viridiplantae > Streptophyta > Magnoliopsida > Solanales > Solanaceae > Capsicum > Capsicum pubescens. The sequence continues at coordinate 71,612,807 of CM061548.1, read as the reverse complement.
TTTCTACGCACTTTTTCATATATACGTTTTATATTGTAGAAATTTATTTTTAAAATATTAGATTAAGAATATACCTGTATCTTGAAAATTAAAGTATTTTTTTTAAAATATTAAAAATACATAGCAGTTGAAACATGAATTTTGATTTTTGAAAGGAGATAAAGTGGAGTAAGTATTAAGAACCATTAATTAATTTGAAAAAGTAAGTTAACATTTTTAAATATTTTTTCTTCTCTTATATAATTTTATACCCACATTTTCAATAATCTCCTACACAATCATAAAAAGCAACACATTTTCTGTGCAGTTTATAATTTTGGGATAGAATTTTTCTTTTAAAGCAAATTGCATTTCTATTTTCAAACAAATTTCATGAAAATCTCTGCTAGGTAAGTTTTTAACTTTTAATATTTACATCCCTACTTTCTTAATTTTTTTATATTTAAAACAAACAAAGTCTTTATTATGTGCAAAATGTTAATAGCAAATTACATGTTTCACTTATTTTTAATTCTTTATTAAGTAATTAATAATCTTCTAATATAAATAAAAATTTATAAGAACATAATTGTGACCGAAAAGTCATATTATATTCATTTTAGATATCTACATATACATAAATTAATACAAAGTACAAAGAGTTAGTTGTGAAAATAAAAACACCTATTTAAAATATTACACTAAGAAATTAAAAAAATAACAGAATTTTACATGTAAACATGTGAGATTCATATCCAAATTTTTCACTAACCTACCGCACAATCACTTTGATAACAAATATACTTAGTTGTTTGTAACTTTTTTCAATACAATTTTAATTTTACAAATAAATCACATTTTCTATTTTCAAGCAAATTGTAAGATTTTTTTTTTTGCGCAATTTTTCATATTAGATAAATTTTAATATATCTAAATTCCTATTTTTCTATATTTAAAGCAAACAAAGTTTTCGTTGTCTGCAAAATGTTAACAGTAAATTACATGTTTCAATTATTGTTTAATTCTTTATTAAGTAATTAATAATCTTTTAATATAAATAATTTTATTTTATAAAAACATAACTATGACTGAAAAATTATATTATATTCACTTTATATATCCAAATTCCCAACAAACATCTCACAAAATTTACCTTCTGTTTTTTTTTTTTTTTAAATTCTACATAGATACATAAATTACTACAAAGTATCAATAGTTAGTTGTGAAATAAAAACACCTATTTAATATTTACAATAGTTTACTTTAAAAAAATTACATTAAAAATTTAAAAAGATACTTTTACATTTTCTACGTAAGTATGTGATATTCATACCCACGTTTTTCACTAACCTACCACACATTTTACTTCCATAACCAATATACTGTTAGTAATTTTTTTAATACAATTTTAATTTTACAAATAAATCACAACTGATAAATTATATAGATATATTTTAAAACATCTAAATTTATATTTTAAAATATCTAAATTTATATTTTTCTATATTTAAGATAAACAAAGTCTTTGTTATGTGCATAATATTAATACTAAATTACATGTTTTAATTATTGTTTCTTTATTAAGTAATTAATAATTTTTTAATATAAATAAAAAATTTATAAGAACATAATTGTGACTGAAAAGTCATAATATATTCACTTTAGATATTCAGATTTCAACCAATCATCTCACAAAATTTACCTATTTTTTTTAAAAAAATCACATAAATACATACATCAATACAAACACCCAGAGTTAGTTGTGAAAATAAAAACACCTATTTAACATTTATAATAATTTACTTTAAAAATATTATACTAAGAAATTAAAAAGATAACAGGATTTTACATGTAAGTATGTGATTCACATACCCACATTTTTCATTAACCTACCACACAATCACTTTAACAACAAATATATTTCATAGTTTATAACTTTTTCTAATACAATTTTAATTTTTCAAATAAATCACATTTTCTATTTTCAAGAAAATTGCAAGATAGTTTTTAAAGCAGTTTTTCATATTAATAGATTTTAAAATATCTAAATTCCTATTATTCTTATTTAATGTTTAAAACTTTTTCCTATAAATACATACCTAACGCTATAGACTTTTCTCAAAGCATATGATTTTCTACAAACACACCTATTCTAAAATATGGCAAGAGTTGATTATATAAGTGAAATATCAACCAAGAAAATGGATTAAAACTTGAAGGTAGGAGTTGTACGTATGTGTCATGCTACAAGAGGGACAAATCAAATTTTTACTGTCAATTGAATTAGTTCTTCAAGATGCAAAGGTCTTTAAAATTATTTAATATTTTATTATTTTTTTGCATCAATACTGACTTATTAATCATGAATTTAGGTTTTTACTTATTTATTTACAGGGAGAAAGAATTCATGCAATAATTTCACGATTCGTTGTCCATTATTTTTGAGGAGAAAAAATGCACTAAAAGAAATGTGATTGTATCTTATGTATACATCCGTTGTTGAGCCTAACAATATGCATTACAAAAAACTGCACATAACTTTAGGCTGGAGTATATACCGCAGACTATTGTTGTGGAGACAACTGATTCAGATTTTAGGTTAAATATTTTTAATTTTCGATTGTTTAAGAATTTGAAAAATCACATTGACATTGATGACACTCAATTATTTGGTAATATTTTTTTTCCTTCACTCTAATTGAATTTTTTTGTTAACAAGATATCACTATTTTAAATATTTTTTTGACTGTTCCACAGATATCATCGGACAAATTATTTGTTATGCTGAAAAATAAATTCATCAGTTTCGAAATGGCACAATAAGTCAATTTTTGAATGTTGTTATCGAAGATCATGAGTAAGATTGTAATGCACTTATTAATTTTTAATATTTTTCTATAACCTTAATTTCTAATATTTGTTTACTAATGCAGAATGAACACAAAAGCTACCCCTGAAATGCTAAGTCAAGCAAATTCTCAAGGTAATTTTTTTATTTCTGAAGAATTGGCTGCAGGAACTGTACAACTTAAAATTGTTAAAGAATTGCTTGACTCTGTTCATGTGAAATATTCTATATGTTAATTTTAAACTAGATTTCAACTAGCTTATCTATACGTAACATACATCAAATTGTTGAAAATTTATAAAATTTTTATACATGACTTTATTTCATTTTTACAGGTTGGACATTTGTGGATTGTTACAAAAATAATGAATTTGAAACTTAAAAACAATTGATCATATCTGGGGTGCACAAAGTGCCAGAAGGGTGTTGATGAAGTTGCCAAGAATGTATTTCTTCTACATTCTAGAGCAATTCATTATCACTTTCAAGGATATCTTGTGCAACATTCCTAATGATTTACAAGATGAGTTTATTGAATACACATAATCTTGGTACAAACCTTCAATTTGCGAAGTTCGGGAAACTAGAAAATACTCAGCTGATCAAGAGTGGCAGGCTTATCACAAGTGTAAGTCAATACAATTGCATCAACTTTCTTCATCTCTTCTACAAGTTCACCTCTATTTTCAGGACTGTATAACAAAAATTGACATCAATACTAAACCAAGAATTTTCATATATTTTTTCGCATATTATAACTAGCTACTGTGAGATAAACGAAAAATATCCAACATAAGCCACAAGATGAACCCAAACTTGCATATATATTGAACTTACACATAGAAAAGACATTTTAGCTCTATGCACAAACCTTCTGTAAGCAAAGATTTGTAGCTAGGTCTGGTAGATGAAAACTGGATCAAAACAAAGGACGACATATATGAAATCATGAAAAAGAAAACGAACATTTTTTGAGCAGTTAAACGATACCTCTTTTCACAGAACTATAGACACAATGTTTATGCAAGTTAACAAGTATCATAGGCACAAATACTAGCCAACGAACCAACAATAACGGAGTTTAAAAAAAGAAATTTGTTAGCACACCTAGAAGACATATCAATAATAGTTACCAGTATATGCAAGTTAATACAACACAGTAGTTAAAAGACAAACTTTTTCATAGAACTATAGACACAACGCACACACAAGTTAACAAATATCATAGGCACAATTACTGGCCAATGAACCGACAATGACAAAGTTTAAGGAAAGGAATTTTTTTAACCACCTAGAAGACGTATCAATAATAGTTACAGTCACTTTATCAGGATAAATATTATCAGAAAGCTGATAGGCGGCAACACCGGATGAAAACTGAGTGGAAAAGCATCAACATCAGCTGTTAGATGCTGTTAGAATCAAGCTAGACTTTTCAGTTTTAGCATCACCTGCAACCAAACTGACATCACCTTAAAGAATATCTTAAAGACCTCACTTCATGTTATATACCAAGAAAATCTTAGAGGATGATCGGCCAAATCAAAGTACACCGATCCAAAATTCAATCGAAAAGAGAAAATAGAGAAAAACACCTCAACAATTAAAGATCATATTATTGTCATAATATCTTATGGACACAAACACAAAGTGAACAATAAGCAAACCAACCTTGAAATTTAAACTTCAAAAATAATGTATGGAGACTTCATATATCCTTCTCACACCATACATAATTTCAAAAGAGATGTGATCCATGTTTTTAAAACTCAAATATGTCTTAGAAGAAAATCTGTCCAAAACCTTGGAACATTAGAAAAAAAACTATTTTTAGGCAATATACAGATATAAGGCAATGCTTAAATATGAAACAACCATGCAGATTAAAATGCATTAAAGGTCGAGTCTTTTCAAGAAACACTCGAATTGTTAAATTAGAAAACAAGTTTCAATCCTGAAAAGCTCACCAAAATTAAACAATATTTAACCTATGAGACCATTCTCATGAGATGATAGAATCATCACTCTTTAGAAAATATGTCAAAAGTAAGGTTGATATAGGTTATATTCTTAAACGAATCTCATAACAACGATAAGAGTATAAAACTATTGACCAAGTTTCATACCATCAGATTCACACAAAGAACAAAGAAAAAATTAAGAAACATCAAGGACACTTAGTGAGCACATAGTAAAAATATGAGAAAATTCGAAGTTTATTCATGTACATAATAAAAAAGAGACATCACCAATTTTGTAGTTAGAGAAGGATCAGTAGCCAATGGGACTTTGAATGTTTGTACAATCAAAGTAATTAGGTAATATTTAATAATCATAACTCCATTTTAACACAGAGGGCAATAACCATTAATATTATCTTCGAACTATTTGAACTCTTATGCAAAGTCTTTCAGTTAATCAATAGAAATATAGAATAAAAATAAAGAGAAAAGTACTCTAATCTATTGGAGGTGAATCTATAAATGCACAAAATATGCTAAGTAATCTGGTCTACCAAAACCTGGTAGGTTAATTTGATACCAAAATAAGTAATTGTCGCATCCTTACTATTTTTTAGTGTAACACGATTTTAGTCTTTACAAGGGCATCCCTTAGCAAGATTTAATACCAAGGGCCAATCAAGAAATTGTTTCCTCGGAAACTAATGTTGCAAATGCATAACTCAAACGTGTGCCCTTGACTCAGAAGATGTGGAACTAGGAGCATCTGCAATAACAATATACCTAGTGTATTCCTACAAAATGAGGTCTGGAGAGGGAAAAGTGTATGCAGTCCATACCACTACCTCAGATAAAGTAAAGAGGCTATTTTCAATAGACCCCCGACTTATGATAGATAACAAAATAACCAACAAAAATCATAAAAGCAAACAACAAAAAAGGATATCACACCTCTAGATAATAAAGAAAACAAGCCACCACAAGGTAATACTGTAAAATTGCTATTCAAAATCTACTAGGAGCACTCTACAGAACAATAAATGATGTTATTAGTAAGAAAACAAACAAAAAGCTATCAAACTTCAAAATGTGCGCACAACTGCCAACAAATAGTTATAAGTTGTCCCAAGTTGAACAGATGGTGATGAAATTAACCAATAAAGAGATACCACAAAAGAACTCAAGATTAGTAATAGCTGATGATGTAGTATATGGTCAATGAGTCATATTTGGCTTAGGATTTTAGTTTTAATCAAGTATAGTTTGCTCCATGTTTGAAATCAATCGAAAACTTGTTTTTTTTTTATTACTTTGACACTTCAAAAGGATTTTATCCAATTTGTTATTTGTGTCCAAATTGTTCCCTCTTTCTCTTTGATTTATTCACACCCAGTTTATCCTTTCTCCTACTTCCTTCCATGGTTCTTCCTTCTCAAAATGGTTAAGTTAGGGGGTTGAATCACCGTGTGGGTAATGAATCTTTATAATATGATATAGATCCTTCTAACTTTTGTTGTAGGTCAAACCATAGCTGCATTTTTGTGACAATTTTTCTTAGTTGCTTTGTTTATTCTGTTTTCCTATTTTGTTTGAGTTCTTTATAAAGACGCATATGCTCTTGGGTTAAATGATAGGCCTTGATAAACTAGTTTAACTTTCCTAATGATTGAATGAATTGGGTATTTTGAAAAAAACTCTAAACGTGGGCTATGTTCTGACAATTATAATGCTTTAAACCATAGTGAAGAGATATTGACTTTTAATTTTCTATTTTGAAAGAATGAGTTGAATTTGAGCAAATCTCAAATCATGCATGTTTTTAGTTAACTGGTCAAGTGTTTAACAGTTAATTTGAATTGCCAATTTTGGATTAATATTAATTCATCTCCTTTTAATTTAAGAATTTCTTTGGGTGGTATATGTTTCTCTCCAAATTTGTGGATCATTTTACATTCTACTTTTTGGTTGTAAATTCAGAATGAGTGTTAATTCTTTTTATCTTTTCTTTGCATGAACCCACCTTGAAGCCCAAATGGACTCTTTCTCCTTGTATTTCATAATGGGCCAGTGAGGCCCATCTTTTTGAGTCAATTCTAAAGGAATAAGGTCAAAAGTCAGTTGCACGGCACACGGATTCGAGGAGTTAGAAGAAGGAAAAATGAGTCAAAAAATCCATTCTTAGAGTATCTAAGAGACTTGAAAAGTCTCATTTATTTATTATTACTTGTCTTTTTTTATTTATTCATTCATTTGGGGCCTCGAAGCCAAAGTTGTAAACTAATACAGGTGAAGCAGATTGTGGGCAAAAAAGGGCTCAAAAATATAGTTTAGGACTGGGCCAAAGCCCAATATCTAGATTAGGACAGGTGAAGATGGGCCGAAAGCTCAATTAGATTAGGACAGGATTGATGGATTTGGGCTTAAGAGCCTAAATAATTTATTCCTTCCCCTTTCCCTTTTTCTATGTTGATTTGCTATATGTTCGTTCGAACCTAGTTAAATTTTTCACTAAGTTGTTAAAAAATTGACTTAGCATAAACCTCAAAAAGATTTTCTTAATAAATTCTCTTTTCAATAATCAATTTCCCTTTTAAAGTTGGTCAAAAGAATAATTTTCAAATAGTCCGAATAACCACAAGTTAGCGGACATTTTAGGTGCCTTAAAAGCTTTCCTAAAATGTTAATAAGAACCTCTTAATCGGGATTTTCTCAAAATCCTAAGTCTTTTTTCTGTTTTGCGACTTAGGATTTTATTTTTTAAAAAAGTTTCTTAATTTCTTTTCAAACTAATTAAGTGGCGACTCTGTTTGTTTTGAAATAGTTTAAAAAGTTGAAATTAATGTTTTTCAACCTTTCAAAATCAAAAAAGGGCAAAACACCACCTACCATACCAACTAAAATAATAGTTTTAACATTATTTTTCATCATTGTGCTAACAAACTTCTCCTTTAATGTAGTGACCACTATATGTAACCAATATAACACATTAATAATAATGGGATGAAATATACGAGTGGAATGTAGATGGCTTATCTGATAGACAGATATCTACAATGTTACATAGAATGTTGATGTACAGTACCATATGTAAAGTCCTTCCGAAAGCTAATGATAGGGGCATTGCCGAAATGATTACGATAGGTTTTACTGGTCAGCTTAAAGGCTGGTGGGATAATTATCTTACCCAAGACCAAAAACCTAAAATCATCCAGTCTATAGTAAAGAGAGAAGATGTCCAAGAGGTCATGAATGCTATTTATACCCTAATTATTAATATTATTGAGCACTTCTCTGGAAGATGGTCCGATAATAGTGAAAGTATTATGACTCTGCTCCAAAATCTTAGATGTAAGACTTTGAAATCTTGGAGATGGTATAAAGATATCTTTCTTTCTAGAGTGATGGAATTACCTGAGAGTAATAGTTCTCATTGGAAGTTCAAGTTTATAGATGGTTTTCCCATGATATTTGCTGAAAGAATTAGGAAAACTCTTAGAGGTTCTAATGTGAGTATTAACTATGAGGCTTACACCTATAGTAACCTTATAAAGGTTGTTACTCAAGAAGGTTTAGCTTGATATAGTGATATTAAGTTATACCAACACATTAAGAAGTATCGTCTTACTGAGAGACAACAGCTGGGAGAATTTTGTGAGCAATTTGCTATAGATATTCCCAAAACTCCTAGAGAATCTCATAAGAGTAAGAAAAAGTACTCAGAGGAGAAAAAGTCTAAAAATATTGAGAAGAAGGAAAAAAGAAAAGAGTATTACAAATCCAAAAAGGCTTATAGAAAAGCCAAAAAGACCAACACTTGTTACCGATGTGGTAGATTTGGTCACTTTGCAAAAGATTGCAAAGTAAAAAGAAAAAATCAAGAGTCTCTCTATTGACGATGATATTAAAGACTCTCTGTGTAAGATTTTGCTCAATTCCTCTCCGAAAAACTCCAGTCTAGACCATAGTGATAATGAGGAAAATGATTCAACCGACTAGGACCTGTGAGTTCTCCATCAAGAAGACTATATGCCTTTAGATGATGAGTGCATACCTTGCCAAGAAGGACAACCTTGTACAAACAAGGAGGAGGAGGATGTTTTATACAATATAATATACCAATTTCAAGATATAGAAATTAATGTCTTAAAAGATGACAAATTAGCAGCTCTACTAGAAATGCTAAAAGACCTGGGTAAGTAGGATGATAAGCCATCCACCAGTTCTTATCCTATTCAGGAGGAAATACATATTATTCCCTCCCAAAAAGGTCCTTATACCATGACTGAAGCTAATAAACTTTTAAGGGAAAGACAAAAGGTTAAAGCTATTCCAGAAACAACCCAGGACCTAAAGAATGAGATAGATAATATCAAGAAGGAAATATATTTCCTTAAGAGTCATAATTTGGCATTAGATCAAAGGGTTTCTACTTTAGAAAATCCAAAATTATTACCCGCTGAAGATAACCAAACTTTTCCTGATGGAGATTTTCTTAAAAACTTAAAAGGAGCTTCTCACCAACACTTCTATGCTGAGGTCACCCTTCTTATTGATTACAACTATAAGAAGGAGTTTACAACTCTCATTGACAGTGGGGTAGGATGTAACTGCATTCAAGAAGGTATGATACCTTCAAGATATTTTGAAAAGACCACTAATACTGTGAGGAATGCAAGTGGTCAGAAAATAGGAGTCGAATATTGAATCCCTAAAGCATACATTTGCAAAAACAAAGTTTGTATGCCTGAAACTTTTGTTTTAGTTAAAGATATTACTGATGAGCTTATCTTAGGGAAACCTTGGTTTCTACATTTGTATCCGTTAGTTCATTGGGATGAAAAAGGCATCATTGAAACCTTTAATAATAAACATATTCAGTTTGAATGGTGTGATCCACCCTATACTAGATATTTAAATCTGATTAAAGAAAAAATTGTTTCAAAAAATAGGCAAATAGAATTTTTGAAAAATGAAATTTGCAGTTTGACTATCAATGAAATTCTTCGAAAACCAAAATTACTTTAAAAAATTGAGTTTCTAAAAAACCAGTTGTCAATTCAAATTTGTGGAGATAATCCAAATGCGTTTTGGCAAAGGAAACAACATGTTGTTAGTCTCCGTTATGAAAATGATTTCCGAGAAGGTAATATACCGACTAAGGCTAGACCTTGTCAAATGAATTCTGACTATTTAGAATTATATAAAACAGAAATTGAATCTCTTTTGCATAAAGGCTTGATTCGACCATCTAAGTCTCCATGGTCATGTACTACTTTTTATGTGAATAAGCATGCAGAACAAGAATGGGGAGTTTCGAGGTTAGTTATCAATTACAAACCTTTGAATAAAGTCCTCAAATGGATTAGATATCTAATTCCCAATAAGAAGGATTTATTAGATCGTTTGTATGATGCTTTAATATTTTCAAAATTTGACCTGAAATCAGGTTATTGGCAAATCCAGATATTAGAAACTGACAAATATAAAACTGCTTTCAATGTTCCAATGGGACAATTTGAATGGAATGTCATGCCTTTTGGACTGAAGAATACTCCTACAGAGTTTCAGAATATCATGAATGATATTTTTATGCCACACAGTAATTTTATCATTGTCTACTTTGATGACATTCTGGTGTTCTCAAAGAATGTAGAAACACATTTTAAACATCTAGATCTTTTCAGAAAGATCATTATACAAAATGGCTTAGTAATTTTGAGGACAAAAATGTTTTTATTCCAGACCAATTTCAGGTTTCTAGGTCACAATATTGACAAAGGGAAAATTATTCCCATAAATAGAAGTATTGAATTTGCTTCTAAATTTCCTGATGAAATAACAGATAAAATCCAATTGTAGAGATTTCTGGGAATTCTGAATTATATATCTCATTTTGTAGAAGATCTGAAAAAAGATACAACTATCTTGTATGATAGACTGAAAAAAAATCCTAAAGCATGGTTTGCGAGCCATACTACCACAGTAATAAATATTAAGGCTAAAGTTGAAAATCTACCATGCCTTACACTTGCAAATCCCAATTGGGCAAAATTAATTGATACTGATGCATCTGACATTAGATATGGTGGAATTCTCAAACAATATTCCCCAGAAGAAAAACATGTTCATATTGTTCAATATTATTCTAGAAAATGGAGTGCCAGCCAGAAAAATTATGCAACTGTAGCTAAAGAAATTCTTGCTATAGTTAAATGTGTTCTTAAATTTCAAAGCGTTCTTTATAATCAAAAGTTCCTAATTAGGACTGACTGCCAAGATGCAAAATTTATCTTTAATAAAGATTTTAAACATAATGTTTCTAAGCAAATGTTTGCAAGATGACAGACTTTGTTAGCCCCATTTAATTTTGAAATCCACTACTTAAAAGGATCAGATAATAGTCTACCCAATTTTTTAACCCGTGAATTTTTAAGCTAATGTTTTCTCTTATGGTTTTCAGGATGGCCTTACGAGAATCTTCTTCTGCGTTCAGAGGAAGAGGTGGAAGAAATTCACCAAAAGACAGAGGTAATGACCTCGCCCAAATTGGAAATTAGAGGCTAATATCCTCGAGTATTGCAAGTCCAAGTTCTTTTGGTATGAATACAGATGAACAAACATATCAAGAATTTTTAGAATTCATGAAATTCAAGTCTAAGAAACAAGGGGATAATGAGGTCCCTTCGTATTCAAGTATTATTAAAGATGTCAATGAGAATACTGAGTTGTATGAACGCAACAAAATAGAGGAAGTCATAATTTTCCTCGAAAACTATGATCTTAGATGGAAAGATAATCCTTGGCAGCTGATGCAAAGGTATTTGGATAATACGTTTTATGCTGCGGTATCTTACAAATATCGCAAACATTATCAATCCATATTATCTGCAATAGGTTCTGCAGAAATCCAACATTTATATGCTAATGAAGCAATAAAAAAGGATTATAGTTATTCTAAAATTATAATCAAACACATTTTGACTCATGAAGAATGGGGCTTGAGTACCCTAAAAGAAAGAGAATATATACATCCCGAACAACAGAAAGTTGCTGTAAATTATAATTACTGGGATTATATGGAAAGCTTTGATAAGGTTTTCAGCACCCCTCTCTCTTTGGTACTCTCTTATTCTCTTTGGTAAAAAATATTATGAGTGTGGAATAAAAGATCTTTGCTTCTGAGCACAATCCATCCGTCTTAAGGTTAATTTAAATTTTCTTTTATTTTAAATTTAATTTAAACTTTATTATCTCTAGCCTATGATGGGCTAAATTCCTAGTGTTGAACTATAACAAAATATATTACATGTATGAAATGACATCTTTTTATTAATAAGAATTGTAAACCTCCATTGTTGCAGAGGTATATATATTAAGATGCTGCAGTTATGAGTCCAATCTTGATATTAATGCCGGATGTCCCTGAAAAGGCCGATTAGCCAAATGGGCGTGCAGTGCCGTAATTGGGACTTGGTTTAAGATTTGAGTTATGACCAAGGTTAACTAACATATAATGAAGGTACCTAGTGCAATAGTGAAGCGATCTGGTTCTCTTTTCACAATCATTTTAGTATAAATACTAGGCATAATACACAAGCAAATAGTCAACTCGGTCTAAACTAGCAAGTGCACTTCGACTTTGAGAGTGCACATATAGATACTTCAAACTTGGCCCAAAAGTGTGTGATGTGTAGAATACTTTGACTCTAATAACGTCTTTCATAAAAAATAACTAAATATTCATAATTATTGGAAGCAATTATAAATATATGACGAGCTATAAATTACCTTCATTTTGTTCTCTTATAAGGAACCACTCCTGTAAAAGGTGTCATTTATTGATTTTTATGACTCGAATCCATGCGCTCTAAACTACATGAAGGCAATCTTATTGTTGCTCTGAGGCTCCCATTTGCTAAATCAACTGAATAAAGACACTTCATTAGGATAAATATCTATTTGAGCACCTATAAAACGTATCAATAATAGTTACAAGCACTTTATCAAAGATGTAGAGCTAGGAGCACTCTACAAAAACAACATACCTAGTGTATTCCCACAAAGTGAGGTCTGAGAGGTAAGTGTACGCAGTCCATACCACTACCTCCAATGAAGTAGAGAGGTTGTTTGTGATAAACCCTGGCTTAGGAAAGATAATAGAATAACCAAAAAAAATCATAAAAGAAAATAACAAAAAGGGATACCACACCGCTAGATAATAAAGGAAACAAGCCACCCACAAGGTGATATTGTAAAATATCTATTCGAAATCCACTAGGAGGACTCTACAAAATAATAAATGATGTTATTAGTAAGAAAACAAGAAGAAAGCTATCAAACTTCAAAATCTGCACGCAATTGCCGATAGACAATTATAAGTTGTCCTAAGTTGAACAGACGGTGATGAAATTAACCAATAGGGAACTAACACAAAAGAACTCAAGATTAGTAATAACTAATGATGTAGTAGATAGTCAATGAGTCATTATCCTTCTCCAACCCTGACTTCCCAACCTAAGAGCAACAACTAATGTGTTCCATGGGTTCAATTGATCCCAACATCTTCGACACAAAATATAACTATATGTTTGAACCTATAATTTCAAAAATATATTGGCTGTAAGAGCCAAAAGATTGAACTAGTCAAATTTATATCTTCAATCCACCTCTTCGTAACAATTCACCATATTATAGAAATCCTGGATTCGTCTCTATAACTAAGAGTCCCCACAAACTGAACTAAATTGTTATGACGGTGAGAATCAACCAAAACTAACATCTCTATTTTCTGTTCTTTGTCGAGAGTTGAAGCTCATAACTATGGATGATGAGTTCTAATTTTGATTATGTGGATAATATAATAAAAGTAACAGTAGTTCCATCTAAAAGGATAATTAAGTAGTGGAACTTCAACTATTTATACATGCTGATTCTTACCAAAGGAATGGCCTTTGTTGCTTTCTCTTCCAAGAACTTTGATGGCTTGAAGAATTTACCATATAATTTTGACCATTTTTGAAGACTTTTACATATATGAATAGCTTTAACAGTGTCTCCCCAGATAACAATGCCACCTACCGTACCAACTAAAATAATAGATTTAACATCATTTTTCATCATCGTGTCAACAAACTTCTTCTTTAATGTAATGACCACTGTAAGTAACCAATGTAACACATAATAATAATAATAATAATAATAATAATAATAATAATAATAATAATAGTAGTAGTAATAATAATAATAATAATAATAATAATAAATCCAAATCTCAAATCATTTTAGCATAGATATTAGGCATAATACAAAAGCAAATAGTCAACTAAGCCTAAACTTGCAAATGCACTTTGATTTTGAGAGTGCCCATCAAAATACTTCAAACTTGGACCAAGAGTGTGTGATATGTAGTATACTCTAACACCAATAACATCTTTCACAAGAAAATCACTATATATTTATAATTATTGAATGCAATTATAGATATATGATGAGTTGTAAATTACCTTCATTTTATTTTCCAATAAGGAACTACTCTTGTAAAAGGTGTCAATTATTGATTTTCTAGACTCGAATCCATGCACTATAAACTACATGAAGGAAATATTATTGTTTCTCAAGGGCTTACCTTTACTAAATCAACTAAAAAAAGAAACTTCATCAGGATAAATATCTATTTGAGAACCTAAAAGACGTATCAATAATAGTTACTGGCATTTTATCAAAGATGTAGAATTAGGAGCACTCTGCAACAACAACATACCCAGTGTATTCCCACAAAGTGCAATCTGGGGAGGGTAAAGTATACGCAGGTCATACCACTACCTCAGATAAAGTAGAGATGCTATTTTTGATAGACCCCCAACTTAGGACAGATAACAGAATAATAAAAAAAAAAATCATAAAATCAAATAATAAAAAGGGATACCACACCCTAGATAATAAAGAAAAAAATCCACCCATAAGGTAATACTGTAAAATAACTATTTTAAATCTACTGGGAGCACTCTGTAGAACAATAAATGATGTTATCAACAAAAAAACAAGCAAAAAGTTATCAAATTTCAAAATGTGGACTCATTTGCTAACATACAGTTATAAGTTGTCCCAAGATGAAGAGATAGTGATGAAATTAACCAATAAAAAACAACCATAAAAGAAATCAATATTAGTAATAGATGATGAAATAGTATATAGTCAATGAGCCATTATACTTCTCCAACCCTAACTTCCCAACCTGAGAGAAACAACTAATGCGTTCAATGGGTTCAACTGATCCCAACATCTTTGACAAGGAGTATAGCTACATATGTTTGAACCTATAATTTCAAAAATATCTTGTCTATAAGATCAAAAAGATTAAACTAGTCAAATTTATATCTTGGATCCACCTCTTCGTAACAATTCACCATATTATAGAAATCCTGGATCCGTCTCTATAACTAAGAGTTCCCACAAACTGAACTAAATTATTATGATGGTGAGAATCAACCAAAATTAACATCTCTATTTTCTGTTCTTTGTCGAGAGTTGAAGCTCATAACTATGGATGATGAGTTCTAATTTTGATTATGTGGATAATATAATAAAAGTAACAGTAGTTCCATCTAAAAGGATAATTAAGTAGTGGAGCTTCAACTATTTATACATGCTGATTCTTACCAAAGGAATGGCCTTTGTTGCTCTCTCTTCCAAGAACTTTGATGGCTTGAAGAATTTACCATATAATTCTGACCATTTTCAAGACTTTTACATATATGAATAGCTTTAACAGTGTCTCCCCAGATAACAATGCCACCTACCGTACCAACTAAAACAATAGATTTAACATCATTTTTCATTATCGTGTCAACAAACATCTTCTTTAATGTAATGACCACTGTAATTAAACAATGTAATACATAATAATAATAATAATAATAATAATAATTAATCCAAAATCACAAATCATTTTAGCATAGATATTAGGCAGAATACACAAGAAAATAGTCAACTCGACCTAAACTGACAAGTGCACTTCGACTTTGAGAGTGCACATCTTGATACTTCAAACTTGGCCTAAGAGTGTGTGATGTGTAGTATACTCTGATACCAATAGTGTATTTCACAAAAAATACTATATATTCATAATTATTGGAAGCAATTATAGATATATGAAGAGCTGTAAATTACCTTCATTTTGTTCTCTTAGAAGGAACCACTCCCGTAAAAGGTGTCAATTATTGATTTTTATGACACGAATCCATGCGCTCTAAAATACATCTAGGTAATATTGTTGTTGCTCCGAGGCTTCCCCTTTTTAAATCAACTAAAAAAGAAACTTTAGCAGGATAAATATCTATTTGAGCACCAAGAAGACATATCAATAATAGTTACAGGAACTTTATCAGGATAAATATTATAATGCCTGGATAAATATTATAACGCCCTAGGTTTTTGGTCCTTGAAAATTTTCTAATTTTTTAGCTCACTGACTTGACTACAACTCATCCTATAAGTCGTAAGGTATCTTGACGGGTCAGGTGACCCTAATCCTAAGGTGTCCAGTGAATGGTGCTTGAGTTTCTTTCTTGGAACACGAGTCATTGGGACGACTCGCAACCAAATCAGAAAGTTTATGGCCTAGTTCTGTTCTGAGTACAAGTGGCTCACTATGAGCTATAAGTATTTGTTACAAATCATTGGGTGTAAATCGTAGGGTCTCCAATGTGTACCCTAAATGGGTTCTGTGTTGACTAAGACTAGACTCTAAGAGTCGTCGGTGTCCCATTATGGGTCGTGACTTTGAGTTGTAGGGACAACAGTGTATGGGGATCATAGAGACTATCTTGATTATGACTCGTGGCGACGAGTCGAAAAGAGTGTCTATAAGTCAACGGTTGACTCTTAGTCACTGGCGGTACTTTTTCATCTTTTAAGTTAAGGGTATTCTGGACATTTCACCTTTTACCTAAATTTAAACGCACATCTTATATCCTCTTTAGGTTGTCACTAGCACTTAAAAACAAAATCTAAGAAACTTCTCAAACACTCCAAAAGGTTCTCTAAATTCCCTTAAGCAAGTCAAGATAGGGTTTTATCAAGTTGGTCATCTAAGGGTTTTAGGGTTAATTTATCTCCAAATTTCTTGGTATTTAAGGCATGTGACTCTGACCTTAAACTTAATATCTCTATTGCATGAAAATACATGGTTGTTTATGTGATTGAAAGTAAAGGGTTTTGACATTAATGGTCAATTAGTTGTTTTTCCATGGTTTTATTATGAATTATTCATGTTTTAAACATTGTTTTGAATTTATGGGTGCATGGGTAAAGTTAATAAACTAGGGAATTGTGATTTTTCTCAAACTTATGACTTTTGAAGTGGTTATGACCCCAACCCCATCTTGTGCAAGTGGTTTTTAGTTATGAAAAATGTGGAGATTGAATTTTGCTTGAACTACTGAATTATGATGTTTAAATTGAACCATATGTATTGTGTTTTCACATGATAATGTATTGTTGAACCAAGGGGGTTGTGAATTCCCCCAAGTGATGTAATTATTTGGGCATGTTGTTGTTACCTTACAAGTGTAGTTGGTATGATGATACAAAGAATGTATGCCTTAATGTAAAATATGGTTCAAGGAATGGGAATGTATGAAAAATGTTTTCAACTGGGCTTTAAAAAAGCATTGTGTAGTTTAGTTATGAAAGTGGAGGTCTGAGTGGCCGATACTGGAAACCACGCTAGCCTGTGTGGGAGTCGTTATGACTTGACGGTTTGAGTCCCCTTGCTTATGACTAGGTGGTTTGAGTCCATATTAATGATATTATTATGATTGTAGGGTTCGATTCCCCCATGTCATATTTTATGATCGGATGCTTAAGTCACCTTAGTATATTATTGGAGGGTTCGAGTTTCCCGTGTATATATGTGAGATTATTCTCTAGTTCGTATGGCTACACGCACTGGGGCCTGACCAGGGGGTGATAGATAGGGTCCTTATATCCTGTGGGTACTATTATATGATAGTTGAACTACACAATCTAGGTTAAGGTTCTAAAGTGCATGTTAAACCTTGTTCCCTATTTCGACATGTTATAATATATATATATATGTATATATATATGTATATATAAATATATGTATATATATATATATGTATATATATATGTATATATATATATATGTATATATATATATATGTATAAGATTATGTGCATTGGATTTTGAATGATTTTTGAAATATTAATCATGGCATTATGTTATCCTTATCCCTGTGTTACATGCTAACGCTCTAACCGCTAATTATCTTTGAACACTGTATCCCCACGTGATGCAGTAACTGACCATACTTCTACCTCTCCTTCTCAATGATTCATATTGGATTCGGCTTATGAGTTGACATTGCAATGATGAGCTTTCTTACATCGAAAGTCAATATTTCATGTTTTTGGTTCCTTGTGTTATGAATTACTAGACTTGTTTCTGCTATTATCGAGGGTATATCCTGACACTTTATTGATATTCAGTTTTGGTTCTTGGTTTATAAGGATTTATTTGGACTACTATGGATTTTGGTTATGTTGGTTGGATGTTTTGGCCGATTTTTGGTTGATAGACTATGGATATTTTTAATTAGCTTTGATCTTACCTTTATGCTATATTGTTATATGTTAAAAATTCATCCAATATTAGGGATGTTGTGTTGGTTTAGTTAGGTGAAGGGGGTGATCTCCGGTCGAAGTGGGACTTAAGATATCCGTCATGGCCTGGCCCTAGTTTGGGTCATGACAAAGATGGTATCAGAGCCTAGGTTTTGTGTCATTGGGTGTCCAACAAAGTCGTGTCAAGTAGAGTCTCTTTTATGGGTGTGTAGAGCACCACACTTATAATAGAGAGGCTATGAGACATTTAGTAATATTTTCCTTTCTAGTTCAATTTCTAGATATAGAGTCTAAGGTCTTGAATCTCTTTAATTCCTATTTGTTCTCCTTTCAAATCATCCCTCTAAGAAGATCTGATATCCATGGGAACTCTTCAATCCCGTCAGAGGACAGTGTTTATGGAGCTTGTCCTACTCCAGGAGTTCAGACCCAGTCTATGGGTGCTACTTCTAATTGCCTTGATGGAGCTCTGTGAATTCCCCCGGTCCTTTCTCAGCAACCCAGAGCTGATGTGTTTAATACTGAGTTTCTCACCAGTCGAACCACCTACTTACCTAGTTGTGGGCTCTCATAATAGTAGTTTACTTTTGTTACTCACTCCCCAGAGGCCACTAGAGTTGGCCAATTTATAAGGTTAAGTCCTCTTGTTTTCACTGGTTTTAAGGTTAAGGAAGATCCTCAAGGTTTTATTAATGACATGAAAACGATTTTTTGTGTGCTGCATACCACTAATATGGAGGGCGTGGATCTCGCCTCTTACTAATTAACAGATATAGCATATTAGTGGTATGAGGAGTGGGGCCAGTCTAAGGGTGATGATGTTGAGTCAGTCCTGTGGGATGATTTGTTGAGTGCTTTTTTGGACCGCTTCTTTTCTTAGGAGTTGAGGGAGGCAAAAGAGGAAAAGTTTGAAAACCTGAAGTAAGGCAGGATGTCAATCAAGGAATATTCCTTGAAGTTCCATTAGTTATCCCGCTATGCTCTTGAGTTGGTATCTATCATTAGGACTAGAATGAGGAAGTTTACTTCTGGGTTATTTTGTGAGTTGATCTTGGAAAACAAGGTTGTCTTGTTGAACAAAGACATGGATATTTCTTGGAAGTCAAAGAAGAGAAAAAGTAGGAAGAAATTAGGGAGATTCAAAGTAAGAAGTTCCATTATTTGAATCAGGGTGGGGTTCAGCAACATAGTGGTAGAGACAGTAGATAATGGCCCAAGAAGAAGTTGGGCAATTCTGGTTCTTACTCTACCTCTAGTGATCCCTACCCAAAGCCATTAGGTGATCACTGTATATAAGGTGGTGATAGTTTTAGGGTGTGGGGTGCCCTGTCTCAGGCTAGTGAGGCTCAGTCGACTCCGTCACATCCTCCTTATAAATTTTGTGGTCAGGTGAACCATGGTTTTTGTAAAGAGGAGAGGAACAAGTGATTTAACTATAGTCAAATTGTCCATTTGCAGAGAGATTGTCCTTATGAAGTTGCATCTAGGGTGAATAAGATACATGTTGCTACTTCTTCTGCTCCTGCACAAAAGGGTGCTACTTCTGCTTCTGGTTCCAGTGCGGGTCGAAACTGTTTGTATGCTTTTGCCACCTACCAGGATTCTGAGGTGTCCCCTAATATAGATACTGGTATGCTCTAACTCTTTTCTCGTAATGTATATTGCCTACTTTATCCCAGGTCTACTCTTTCTTATGTGATCCCTTACGTGGTTGTTAACTTTGGTTTTGATCCTGAGTGTATTCTGAATTCTTTTTTTGTGTCCACCTTGGTGGTGACTCCATGTGGCTAGAAGGGTCAATAGGGGTTGTGTGATGTCGGTCCATAGTAGAGAGACCTTGGTGGATTTAATAGAGTTGGACATGGTAGACTTTGATGTGCTTTTGGGGATGGATTGGTTGCATTTGTGCTATGCTTCCTTAAACTTTCAGACCTAAAAGGTTATTGTTAAATTCCCCAAATAATCCTACTATTGAATAGGAAGGTAATTCCCCAGTGCCTAAGGGAAGGTTCATTTCGTATCTTAGGGCCCAAAAATTAGTTTCTAAAGGGTGCCTCTATCACTTAGTACATGTTAAGGATTCTAGATCCGAAGGTCTTTCTTCACAAACTACCCCCGTGGTCTATGAATTTTTCAAGGTGTTCTCTGATGATCTTCTTGGTATTCCTCCTGATAGGTAAATTAATTTTGGGATTGATTTTCTTCTGGAAACTCATTCTATCTCTATTCCTCCTTATAGAATAGCTTCAGCTAAGTTGAAAAAACTCAAGAAGCAGTTGAAAGACCTTGTGGATAAGGATTTTATCCATCCTAGTGTGTCTCCGTGGGGTGTTCCTGTGTTCTTTGTGCATTAGAAGGATGGTTCCCTTTAATTTGTATTGATTATTGCCAATTGAATAAGGTGACCATGAAGAATATGTATCAACTTTTGAGGATTGATGATCTCTTTGATTAGCTTCAAGGTGCTAGTTTTTTTCTAAGATTGATATTCGGTCTGGGTATTATTAGTTGAAGATTAAGGAGGTGAATAACCCTAAGATGACCTTTCGAACCTGATATAGTCATTGTGAGTTTTTGGTGATGTCATTTGGCTTGACCAATTCCCCGGTCGCATTTATGGATCTTATGAATCAAGTTTTCCATCAATTTTTAGATCTGTTCATAATTGTCTTTATTTATGATATTTTGGTGTATTCCAAGAGTGAGGTGGATCATGCCGATCACGTCCACCTTGTGTTACAGATCCTAAAGGATCAACACTTGTATGCTAAGTTCTTTAAGTGTGAGTTTTAGTTGAATGTTATAACTTATCTGGGTCATGTTGTATCTAGTGAAGGGATCATAGTTGATCCATAAAAAGTTGGAGTGGTTAAGAAATTGCCTAGACCCATGACTCCATTCGATATTCAGAGCTTCTTGGGTTTAGCCGATTACTACAGGAGGTTTGTGGAAATTTTCTCTTCGATAGATGCCCCATTGACTAAGTTGACTCAGAAGAAGGTCAAGTTCTTATGGTCTAATGCTTGTGAGGCTAGTTTCGATAAGTTGAAGAATAAGTTGACTTCGGCTCCAGTCTTGACCCTACCTAAGGGTACTGATGGTTTCATGGTTTGTTATGATATATCACGGGTAGGACGTGTCTGTGTATTAATGCAACATGGCAAGGTGGTTGCATATGCTTCTACGCAGTTGAAGGGGCATGAGAAGAATTATCCAACTAATTATTTAGAGTTGTTAGCTGTGGTGTTTACTCTAAAGATCTGACGACATTACTTATATGGAGTTCATGTTGGTATTTATTCTGATCATAAGAGCCTGCAATATGTGTTCCCTTAGAAAGAGCTAAATCTCAAGAAAATAAGATGGCTTTAGTTACTAAAGGACTATGACATGAGTCTCTATTATCATCCAGGTAATGCTAATGTGGTTGCTGATGCTCTTAGTAGGTTGTCCATAAGAAGATTGTCTCATTTGAATAAGAAGAAATGAGATTTAATTAAGGATATTCATCATGTGTCTAATCTCGGAGTTCTTCTTTTAGATTTTAAGGATGAGGGTATGATCGTTCAAGAAGTGGCAAAGTCATCTCTTGGTGCTGAAGTAAATGAGAAGAAGATATTGGATCCTATCTTGATGCAAATCAAGGATAATGCAGGTAGGCAGAAAGTGATGGCCTTCAAGATTGGTGGGGATAGTATCTTGAGGTACCAAGGTAGATTGTGCATTCCTGATATTAATGGGTTTTGAGGTAGAATCTTGGCAGAAGCCCATGAGTCGCATTATACTATTCGTCCTGGTTCGATGAAAATGTATCATGATCTTAAGGAGATTTATTGGTAGAATAATATGAAGTAGGATATAGTTAATTTTGTGTCTAAGTGCATGGTGTGTCAACAAGTAAAGGTTGAAAACTTGAGGCCCAATGGATTGTAACAAAAAATTGAGTTGCCAGTGCCAAAGTGGGAAGTGGTTAACATGGATTTTGTTACCGGTCTTTCGCGGTCTCGCCGGCAATTTGATTCAATCTGGGTCATCGTAGATAGGATGACTAAGTCCGATCACTTTTTGCCAGGGAGGGCTATTCTCTTTTGAGGATTATGCCATGATGTTTATTGAGGAGATCGTGAAGTTGCATGGTACTCTAGTTCTATCATATCGGATTGGGGTACTCAGTTTTCATCTCATTTTTGGAAGTCCTTCCAATGAGGTTTGGGGACTAAGGTGACCCATAGTACTATTTCTTACCTGAAGACAAATGATCAAGTAAAAAGAATGATTCAGGTCTTGGAAGATATGCTTCGGGCTTGTGTGTTTGATTTTGGTGGTAGTTGATTTGACCACTTGCCTCTCATTGAATTTACCTACAACAACTATCACTCTAGCATTGGTATGGCTCCGTTTATGTCCTTGTATGGTAGGAGGTATAGCTCTCCTATTGGGTGGTTTAATATTGGTGAAAATAAGTTATTTCGTCCTGATTTGGTTCACCAAGACATGGAGAAGGTGAAGGTGATTTGGGATAGACTTAAGACCGCCCAAAGTCACCAAAAGTCCTACTTGGATGTGAGGCGAAGGGAGTTGAAATTCAATGTTAGTGATTGAGTGTTCTTAAAGGTGTCTCTCTTGAAGGGAGTGATGCGGTTTGGTAAGAAACGGAAGCTCAGCCCTCGTTATGTCGGTCCATACTTGGTTTTAAAGAGGATTGGTAATATTGCTTACGAATTGGAGTTACCTTCTAGTTTGAGCTCCATTCACCTGGTGTTTAATGTTTCGATGTTGTGAAAGTGCATGGGTGATCCTTCGACGATTGTTCCTTTAGAAAAGGTAGGTGTTTCAAATTTCTTGTCCTACGAGGAAGTCTCGATTGGGAGTTTTGATCGGCAAGTCCGTTGGTTGCGAACAAAGGATGGGGCTTTGGTAAAGGTTCTTTGGCGAAACCAAAAGGCCGAGAAAACTACTTGGTAAGCCGAGAGGACATGAAGTCCTAGTATCCGTTCTTGTTCCCCGTTCCTGATAATCGTTCTTGAGGTATGTGAATTTCTTACCATTTTGTTTTCTGTCTTTGTTAAAGGAAAAACTGTTAATTTCTTGGCATCTTTGTTTTCTTTCTTTGTTAAAGGTAAGAGTGGTTGTGTTTAGAGTCTAACCAGGCTAATAAGTGCGTTGTCCTATCATTCGAGGACGAATGATCCTAAGGGGGGAGTATGTAAATCCCTAAGTTTTTGCTCCTTGAAATTTTCTTGAGTTTTGAGCTCACTACCTTGACTATGACTCGTCATACGAGTCGTAGGGTATCTTGATGGGTCAGGTGACCCTAGTTGTAAGGTGTCCAGTGAATGGTTCTTGAGTGTTTTTCTTGGGTACGATTTGGGGAAACGAGTAGTAAAGATTCATGATGAGTCATTAGGCTGAGTCGTAACCAAATCATTAAGTTTGTGGCATGGTTTTGCTTTGAGTATGAGTGTATCACTATGAGCCATAAGGATTTGTTATGAGTCATTGGGTGTAAATCATAGGGTGTCCAGTGTGTACCCAAGTGGGTTCTGTGTTGACTACGACTGGACCCTACGAGTCGTAGGGTCCCATTAAGGGTCCTTCCTTTGAGTCGTAGGGACAACAGTGTGTGGAGGTCCTAGATACTATCTTGATTATAACCTATCGCGACGAGTCGTAAGGAGTGGTTACGAGTCAATGGTTGACTAGTAGTCAATGGAGACATTTTTTTAGATTTTAAGATAAGGGCATTCTAGACATTTCCCCTTTTATCCAAATTAAAATCCACAGCTTATAACCTCTTTAGGGTGTCATTAGCACTCAGAAACAAAATCCAAGTGAAACACCTTAGTTTCTGGACCTTTGAAAATTTCTTAGAATTCTGATCTTTGGACCTAATACGACTTATGGGTACGAGCCCTATGTTGGGGTACAAATGGTATGGTTCAGTCGTATACTGACCAGTATTGGTTGGTGTGATGGATTTTTGTTATTGGAATAGGTACGACTAAGGGGTCCGAGTCATATTGGTGGTTACGGATTGTTTGGTTCTTTAACTTAATCTTAGACTTGGTTACTTAGTTAGATCTGAGTACGAGTGGCTCACCATGAGCCATAATCCAGGGTACAAATTGTACTAGGGACTTGTATGGTAAACAATGTCTAATTCCTCAAGAATTTTATTCTACCAGGGATACGGGTTATGGATACAGATCATATGCCGTGGTTACGACTTAGTTGGATAAGTCATATACTGGACAGTATTTGATCCAAGGATTGAGGATTGGATACGAGTGGTGGATACCAATCGTATTAGGAGGGTACGACTCGTGAGTGCCAGTTGTATCCCTGTGATGGAAATTTTGTGCAACTTAAGTGGGTGTAAGCTGGACATTTCCCTACTTATCCTAATAGGGTCCCATGACTTCTAACCTACTTGGGAGGTTATTTACCCTAATATTCTATTCATTTACACTTATAAACTCTTCTTAAACACTCCATAATTCTCTCAAGAGCTTTTGGACAAAGAAAGCTAGGGTTTCAACAAAGGAATTGATTTGGGGCTTATCTTGGTGGTTTCTTTCCGTCATTATCTTAGTTTAAGGCATGCTTCTCTTCCCTCATAAATTAAAGGCATGTTTATATAAATGTTTTCATGGTATTACTATTGCATAACTTTGACTTTTTAATATGATTTGGGGGTTTTGCTGTTAATTGCTTGGTTATGGTTTCCCATGATTTTAATTATGCTTTTATAAGCATTAATGGTGGTTTTGGATAATTGGATTGCATGGGAATGGTTTAATGGTAATTGGAATTGGTTTTGGTCATATTATGCCCCTAATATGTTTGATAAAATTCTTATAAAGATATGTTCATTACATTGACTTCTTTTAATGGAACACTTGCATGTTTTAAACTTGGAAAAAGAATTATGCATGTTTTAAATGGTTTGAAATGGATAAAGTCTAATTGGTTATGGTTGTAGGGAACATAGAAGTCTTCTAAGTGGTTTAATATGGTAAATGGAAGGGCACTTAAAAGTCCCCTTAAACCAATAAATGGTTGGCTATGAAAGATACTTACAAGTAAGGGTTGGTATGACGATACCAATATCAATGGCTTTAGTTAATAAATGGATAATTATTTGGTTATTTAGAAAATTGTTTTAATTGGCCAATAAGGGCGGGATATGTAGCAAAGCCGTGGAAGGTGGAGGTCCCGGGAAGGCCAAAACTAGAAACTCATCTTTGTCGATATGACGTTGGTCTTGGTGACCATGTGCATGATGTCATACTATATTTTTGGGATGTACTCATCATCCCATAGGATACTTTCCTGGTCGTGCAGCTACTCATACTGGGGCCTTTTCAACAGGGGGAGAAGAACCCATATAGACCATGAGTGATTTAGGACGACAAAGCTATACAACCTAGGTAATGGTTTTAAAGGCATGCTAAACTCGGTCCCTTTTCACGGCATGGTTATATATATATGTATGGTTGTATGCATTATGGATGGTTTTACTTGGTTTTATAAATGGCATTATATTATCCTTATCCTGAGATCATGCTAACAGTCACTCGCTAACCCTATCTACTGTGGCTATATAGATACGCTATATAGGAACCAACCATTCTACTCTTCCTACATAGCGATTGAATTGGGACAACATTTGTACTAAAGTGGTGAGCTTCCATCATTTTGGAAGGCATCATTTCATATTATGGATATTTTTAGACATTTTGACTTTATTATAGATATTGGTTTTGGCTATGGTTGGAGCATGTCCCAACCGAATTTTATTATTCTTTTGGATAAAGATTTTGTGGTACTTCTATAGGTTGGTAAAGGCGGGATCAATATTGGTGTCGGCCTTGGCATTACAATAAGCTGGTGGGTTGACATCATTGGATAATATTATTGGTTGTTCCATCCTATTTCATTTTGGGATTAATTATATCATGTTCTGGAACATCCTTGGTTATGGCCTGGTTTATGGCCTTGTTTTGGTATGGTTGGATTATTGGTAAGGGATGGTTGGACTTGGTTGGGTTGGTCAGGGTTTTGATCTATTCATAGGGTCTTTGTATGAGCTGTTACACTATTATGTTTCATGCTCAAAATAAAACCAACTCAGGGTAAGCGGCTAGAGGTTGGGTTGGGTAATGGGGGTGGTCTCCGGTCCCGGTCAAACTTGGGACGCTCATTACGACAAGGCCCCAGGGCGGGTCGTGTCAAGTTGGTATCATAGCCTAGGTTTATAGTCAATTAGGAATCCACAAAGCCATGTTGAGTAGAGTATCTTTTAGGGGTGTGTAGCGCACCACACTCGTAAGAGAGAGCATACAAGGCTCTTTAGAATGTTTCACTTTCTTGGTATTCTATCTTCAAAGTTGAATTCTCAGTCCTGGAATCTTCTCTAATCCTTGTTAATTCGTCTTTCAAATCATGCCTCGTAGATCTGGAACACAAGAAAATTCTTCTATCCCATCTGGGGGTAATGTTGAAGGGGTTCATCCCACTTCTTGGGTTCATCTTCGATCTCACGGTCCTATCCCAGATAATTCTAGAGTTACACCAGTTGCTACTAGTCCTCCTCAAGGCGAGGTGACTAATGCAAAATTTTGTCAGTCTCTTCATAAAATTGCTAAGTTGGTTGTTGCTCAGGTTGAGCGGTATGTGTCTGGTGCTTTGTCTGCTGAGGCCATGAGGGTTGGCTAATTTATAAAGATGAGTCCTCCTACTTTTTCTAGAGTGAAGGTGGAGGAGGATCCACAAGGCTTCTTAAATAAGAAGGAAAATATATTTCGGGTGATGCAGGATACTAATGATGAGGGGGTGAACTTTGCAGGTTATCAACTCAAAGATATTGCATATCAGTGGTATGAAGAGTAGTATAGCGATAAAGAAGATATGGAGGAGTCATCCTTGTGGGATACTTTCTCTGGTGCTTTCCTGGATCATTTACTTCCCCAAGAGTTAAGGGAAGCAAAGATGGAGGAGCTTGTAAACCTCAAACAGGGGAGAATGTCTGTCAAGGAATATGCTCCTAGTTCTAGTGTTGGTTAGAACATGTTGTGTGCTTTGGAGTCCCTACAGGAATTTGAGGCATCACCTGATGTCGTTACTGGTACGTTATAGCTTTTCTCTCATGACGTTTATTATTTTCTTGATCTAGGGTCTACTCTCTCTTATGAGACTCCTTATGTGGTAGTATCTTTTGGTTTTGATCTGGAAGTTATTTCGGATTCTTTTTCTATTTCTACCCCAGTAGGTAACTCGGTTATTACTAAGAGAGTCTATAGGGGGTGTGGTATTTTTTGGTGGCAAATAGACCTTGGTAGATCTATTTGAGTTGTATATGGTGAATTTTGATGTTATTTTGGGTATGGACTAGTTACACTCTTGTAATGCGTCTTTGGATTGTCGGACCCGTAGGTCTATCTTTAGGTTCCCTGGTGAGCCGATTATAGAGTGGAAGGGTGTTTCTTTATCTCCTAGGGGGAGGTTTATTTCTTATCTTAGAGATCAGAGGTTAATCTCTAAAGGTTGTCTTTATCACTTGGTTCGGGTTAAAGATTCTAACTTAGAAGGTCTTTCTTTTCAGTCAATTCTGGTGGTTAATGAATTTCCATAGGTTTTTCCTTTACCGATCTTCCTTGGTCTTGAAATTAGTATGATTCGATATGGGTAATCGTTGATAGGATGACTAACTCTGTGCAATTTTTGCCAGTGCAGACTACCTTCTCGATGGAGGATTATGCGAAGCTGTATCTTCAGGAGATCGTAAAGCTGCATGGGGTGCCTGTTTTGATTATTTCTCATCATGGCACGCAGTTTACATCTCACTTCTGGCGGTCTTTCTAGAAAGGGTTGGGTACTAAGGTTAGTCTGAGTACTATTTTCCATCCACAGACAGATGGGAAAGGGGAGATAACTATTCAGACACTGGAGAATATACTCCAGGATTGTGTGATTGATTATGGTGGAAATTGGGTTCAACAACTGCCTTAGGTGGAGTTTCCTCACAGCAATAGCTATCATTTTAGTATCGGTATGGCCCCTTTTGAGGCATTGCATGCTAGGAGGTATAGATCTCTTATTGGTTGGTTTGATCTTGGTGAGGCAGACATGTTTGGTCCCGAATTTGTTTACCAGTCTATGGAGAAGGTGAAGGTGATTCGGGATAGGCTTAAGGCTGCCCAAAGTCGCCAAAAGTCCTATGCAAATGTTAGGTATTGAGACTTGAAGTTTGAGGTTGGGGATAAGGTTTTCCTCAAGGTATCTCCCAAGAAGGGAGTAGTGCGGTTTGGAAAGAAGGGGATGCTCATTCCCTGTTATGTGGGTCCTTCTAAGATTTTACGGAAAGTTGGTAATGTTGCTTATGAGTTAGAGTAGCCTTCTAACTTGTGCTTGGTTCACTGGTCTTTCATGTTTGCATATTGAGGAAGTGCATTGGTGATCCTTCTTCGATTGCTCCTTTGGAAGGATTAGGTCTCACTAATTCTTTATCTTATGAAGAGGTTCCGATTGAGATCTTGGTTAGGTAGTGTAAGACCCCATAAAACTTCTGAGCTTAATTCATTCCTTTAAGCTTGTCAAGGGGTCCCAGACTTAGAAAATTGTAACCAAGTTCCCAGACATAGCCTATTTTGGCCTTCGAAAGTTGGCAATCTCATCTCGCCATCTTAATGTCCTTTAATGGCCCGTATTTTCATTAATTCATGATCAGGAAGGTCAATAGGTGTTCCCGAACAAGTTTTGGATTTTTCAGAACATATTTAGATCATGTTCGGAGTCCCAAAACAGTGGACCAACACGATTTTGGCGCGCCGCATCACCAATCGCGTTGGTCAACATTTGTGCAGGCTGCCATAGCCAAAACTTCTGAGGCTTGACGCGATCATGGTGCGATGCTTGGAGTATCGCATCGCATCCATCAACGGGCCGAGTCACTTGTAGCATCGACACACAATTTTTATTCATTAAATAACCACATCCTCAAGGGCAAAATGGTTAATTTCCCACCCCTATATAAATCACAAACACGTAATTTAGCCCTATTTCACCAAAATTATAGTGGTTTCTCTCTCAAATCCATCAAGAATAAGCTTAGGGTTTCCAATTGAGGATCCAATTTCAAGAATTTCACCATTTGTTTTCAAGAATCTTCCATTCAAGGTATGCATAGTGTTGATTTATGGATTCCTTTCATCCATAAAGCTCAAGAACCCTTTTTCAAATTATAAATCATGATGTTTATGTTGTGGGTTGTTTTGTAACCATGTTTATCTTGTTGTACGATTCCCAAGTTGGAATCTTTACATGTTTTTCATGAAACAACGTTAGCATGCAAGTTGAAATCCAGGAATGGAGTTGTTCAAAATGTGTAATTTGATGATTACACCTATGCCCAAAGTTGTGCATGTAAGGTGTTTGATAAAATGCTTAAGAGGATAGAAATTGTGTATTAGAGCTCAATTGTAACCCATATCATAAATGCATGTCTTACCCTTATGTTCAAATGACTCCCATGCTATTGATGTGCAATGTAGATATTTTTTGGAATGCTCATGATGTTAGAGTATGAAATTATGATACTTATTATATGCATTCCTACCATGTACAAGTTTATGATAACCATGTGCTTCATGAAATCCCCAACTTATTATATTGTGGATTGTTGATGTTGGTCATGTATTCAAGAACGTCATGCTTTGTCAGTTTCCTTTTATCGAGTCCTGGGGGTACTTTTACCCGACAACTTAGCTATGTGCCTAGAGCCAGTGTCATGTTTTTACGATACTCTAAGTCAAGCCATGGCCAATAGAACTCAGTCAGTCATGTGACTCAAGAAAGCTCAGTAATTCAGTAATCTCAGTAGTATTCCTTTAGTCAATGGAACTCAGTTAACTCTGTCCAGTTCAACTCAGTTGATCATGTTCAGTGTCTATTCAGATGGGAGTAGGATTTAGCACCGAGTGAACCCAAGAATGGGAACTCACCCGTCAGTAGAGGGTGTGATTCTTAGAAGTAATCCTTGTGTTCCAGAACTACGTAGCCAGGGTATGTTGAGATATCTAACCTGCTAGTTGAGGGTTGATGAGGTGGCTTACCTGCCAGTTGAGGGTTCCCACTATTCTCATTTGAGTACCTGCCAGTTGAGGGTCACTCACAGCTTGTCCTTACTGATGGCGCGGTATTGACACCCTTCCAATTGGGGTTACAGATTGGACCCCAACTCAGCTATATTGCTTTATTTGGGGTATGTCGGTTAGATGACTGCTTCCCTCAGTTTAAGTTTCAGTCTCAGTCTTAGTAATAGAACTCAGATAGTTCTACAGAATTCAGGACTATCAGATACAGTCAACTCAGAACAGTACGGAACTCAACTAGTTCCATCAGAACCTAGACTGTCAGATACAGCCACTCAGTATCAGTTATTAGTAACTCATGTTATCAGTATTCAGACTCAGTAGTCAGTATCATTACAAATTCAGTTACAGTCATTTATTCATATATGTATTATCACGTTCATTTTATATAGTCAGTTAGCATTGTTCATGCATTGGAACCCTCTGCATTCAACCTACCTCACATGCATACCAATATATTCAATCGTACTGACGCATTTGCGCTATGGTGTTTTATACCATAGGTCTAGAAACAAGAGTTTCAGAGCATCAGTAGCACTCTAAATTTTAGCAGCCAGATTTAGCAGTGAATTTTCATCATTCGAGGATGATATTATTATTTATTTCATTATTTCAGTTTAGCTTTCAGTAGATGGAGTTAGTTGGGGACATGTCCCATCAGCTCCTTATTCAGACAGTTTAGTCAATTTGATACTTTTCGGACTACAGTATGTTCAGATAGTTTCTTTCAGTCATGTTTTAGTATTGATATACCGTACTCTCAGATATTATGTTTTATCTGTTTTGAACCTTATGGCATATTTCAGTCTATTATTTTCATATTTTTCATGATGTTGTACTGTATTCAGGTACAAATAGAAGTCATGGGTTAGATTGTGTTCCTTCGAGTTCATGAGCACCGTGTAGCATTCCGAGTACTAGATTCAGGGCATAACAAACTTGGTATCAGAGCCTAAGGTTCAATAGTATCCTAGGAAGTCTGAAAGATGCATTGAGTAGAGTCTTTTACGTGGGTGTATTGCGCGCCACACTTATGTGCAGGAGGCGATAAGATGTTTAGGAATAATTTTCTATTTATCAGTATTCATGTCGTGCCAATGAACATAATCTCAAGTTAATCTCTCAGTTTAATCCCTTTCTCTTCCATTTATAGAACATGCCTCTCAAGAAGAGAATTGGGAATCAATCATCCTCTCAGCCCGAAGATCCTTTGGGCGAGCATGTCTCTCATGTAGAGTTCAGAGCTGCATTAACTACTCTTGCTCAGTCAGTTGTTGCACAGAATGAACGACTAGCTATTATTCCAGCCAATCCAGTGGCCAATTCAGCTGTAGCCAGGATTCGGTACTTCACCCAAATGAATCCTCCATCCTTTTTTGGGTCTAAGTCAGAAGAGGATCCTCAGGAATTCTTTGACCAGGTTCAGAAGGTTACAGACATCATGGGGGTGTCAGTTATTGAGAGTGCTGAGCTAGCTACATATCAATTGCAGGATGTTGCTAATACTTGGTTTAAAAAGTGGAAGTCATAGAGGTCAGTTGATGCAGGATCCATAGAATGGGAGGAGTTTGTCACCACTTTCTTAAATAGATTCTTTCCCCTAGATCTGAGAGAAGCTAAGGTGTTAGAATTTATCAACCTCAGGCAGGGAAACATGAAGGTGAAAGAGTATTCTCTTAAGTTTACTTAATTAGCCAGATATGCTCCTCATGTAGTTGCAGATAGCAGGGGCAAGATGAGTAAGTTTAGTTCTGGGGTGAACGATAGTGTGGTTAATGAGTGTGGGTCCACTATGTTGAATAGTGACATGAACATAGCCAGGCTTATGACTCATGCTCAGCAGATAGAAGAGCAAAAGATTAAGATGAGGGAGAAGCTAATTAAGAGAGCAAGGATAGGTAGTTTCAACTTTTCTCAATTTAATCCTAAGTCATCAATTCCAGCTCCTTCTTCAGCCAGTGCTCCAGCTCAAAAGTTCAGGGATAGTAATAGAGATAGGGCACCAGGCTCTAAGTCCCAGGGCAATATTAGCAATGCCCGAACTAATCCTCTTTTTTAGACTTGTGGCAAACACCATCAGGGTATTTGAAGAATTGACAGCGATATTTGTTTCGGATGTGGAAAGCCAGGCCAAAGAGTCAGAGATTGTCCTTAGATAGGTTTCCAGAGTCAGCAGAACCGTTCCTCATCTCCGTCCGATCGCACAAATCAGTAGGGTGCCACTTCCAGTGCTAATAGTGGGCAACGCCCAAATAGAATTTATTCTCTCCAGTCCCGGCAAGATCAGGAAAATTCTCTTGATGTGCTTACTGGTACATTACAGATTTTTCACTTGCATGTTTACACTTTGCTAGATCCAGGAGCTTCCTTGTCTTTCGTTACTCCTTATATAGCAGTTGATTTTGGAGTCAGTCCTGAGATTTTAGTAGTCACCTTCTCAGTATCTACCCCATTAGGTAAAACCATCATATCCTGACGGGTATATAGGAACTGTTCGGTTATGATATTTCAGAAAGTCACCTCAGCATATTTAGCCAAATTAGAGATGACTGATTTTGATGTCATTCTCAGAATTGATTGACTTTATTCCTACTATGCCATAGTCGACTGCAGAAACACAATTATCCAGTTTCAGTTTCTGAATAAACCCAACCTGGAGTATAGGGGTAATACTTTAGCTTTCAGAGGTCATCTTCTTTCCTACCTTCGGGCATGGAAAATTATATCTAAGGAATGTGTCTATCACCTTTTTCATGTTAAGGACTCTAGTTCTAAAACTCCCAACCTTGAATCAGTCCTAGTCGTGAATGAATATTCAGATGTTTTTCTCAAAGATTTTCCAGGAATTCCTGCCTAAAGGAAAATAGACTTTGTTATTGATATTCTTCCACATACTCAGCCTATATCTATTTCGCCAAACAGAATGGAACCAACAGAACTCAGAGAACTGAAAGAACAGTTGAAGGACCTCTTAGATAAGGGATTCATCAGACCTAGTATTTCCCTGTGGGGTGCACCAGTCTTATTCGTGTGAAAGAAAGATTGTTATCTTAAAATATGCATTGATTACCATCAGCTCAATAAAGTCACGGTCAAGAACAAGTATCCACTTCTCAGAATCGATGATTTGTTTGACCAACTTTAGGATGCCAGCTATTTCTCTAAGATAGACGTCAGATCAGGCTATCATCATCTCAGAGTCAGAGAATATGACATTCCAAAAATAGCCTTCCGTAATCGGTATGGTCACTTTGAATTCATAGTCATGTCCTTTGGTCTTACCAACGCCCCAGCAGCTTTTATGGACTTGATGAATCGTGTGTTCAATCAGTACTTAGACATGTTCATCATAGTCTTCATAGATGATATCCTTGTCTATTCCTGCAGTGAGCGTAATCATGCAGACCATCTCAGAATCATGTTTCAGACTCTCAAAGATCATCGGTTGTTTGCTAAGTTTAGTAAGTACAAATTTTGGCTAAGGTTAGTAGCATTCCTAAGTCATATTATTTTCGGTGATGACATTAGGGTTGATTCTCAAAAGACCAAAGCGGTAAGAAACAGGCCCAGACCTATCTCTCCATCAGATATTAGGAGTCTCTAAGATTTGGATAGCTATTACAGATGGTTTGTTAAGGGATTCTCTTCTATTGCATCCCCTATGTCTAGATTGACTCAGAAAAAAGTTAAGTTTCAATGGTCAGATCTTTACGAGAAGAGTTTTCAGGAGTTGAAGACTCGACTCACGTCAGCTCCAGTATTAGCTCTTCCAGATGGTTCAAATGGTTTTGTGGTGTACTGTGATGCCTCCAGAGTAGGTTTGGGTTGTGTCCTCATGCAGCATGGTAAGGTCATAGCCTACGCCTCCAAACAACTTAAACCCCATGAGAAGAATTATCTGACTCATGATCTTGAGTTAGCAGCCGTAGTATTTTCCTTAAATATTTGGAGCCATTTCTTGTATGGGTTGTATGTAGATTTGTTTACAGATCATAAGATCCTTCAGTATGTCTTTTCTCCGAAAGATCTTAATCTTTGTCCGAGAAGGTGGTTAGAGCTCTTGAAAGATTATGACATGAGTATCCTTTATCATCCGGGCAAGGCAAATTTAGTGGTTGATGCTCTTAGTAGACTGTCTATGAGTAGTATTGCTCATGTTGAGAGCAGTAAGAAGATATTAGCTCAGGAAGTTCATCATCTTGCCCGACTAGGTATCCGCCTAGTTGATTCATCAGAGGGTAATATATTGGTTCAGAGAAGTTCAGAATCATCTCTAGTTTTTGAGGTAAAAGAAAATTAGGATAGAGATCCCAATCTTGTCTAGTTGAAAGAGTCAGTCAAGGTTTAGAAAGTAGAGGTTTTCTCGCAAGGGGGAGATAGTGTTTTGCGTTGTTAGGGTCGTCTCTGTGTGCTAGGTGTAGATGACTTGAGGCAACGAATTCTTGCAGAAGTGCATGGCACGCGCTACTCAATTCATCCAGGGGCCACTAAGATGTATCGTGACTTGCAGGAGATCTATTGGTGGAGTAGGATGTAGAGAGATATTGCAGATTTTATGGCTAAGTGTTCTACATGTCATCATGTTAAGAGAGAGCATCAGAAACCTAGTGGGTCCATGCAGGAGTTTAATATTCCTACTTAGAAGTAGAAAGAAGTGAACATAGACTTTGTGATGGGTTTGCCTAGTACTCGTCATCAACATGATTCAGTTTGGGTCATTGGAGACAAGATGACTAAATCAGCTCATTTTCTCTTAGTCCATACCTTTTATTTGACCGAGGATTGCGCCAAACTATACATCAGAGAGTTGGTCAGATTGAACGGTGTTCCGTTATCTATTATCTTAGACAGAGGTACCCAGTTTACCTCTCATTTCTGGAAAGCATTCCTAAAGGGTCTTGGTACTCAAGTTTATCTCAGTATAACCTTCCATCCTCAGATAGATGGTCTAGCAAAAAGGACCATTCAGACTTTATAAGATATGCTAAGGGCATGTGCAGTTGATTTCAAGGGTATTTGGGATGACCACTTGCCTTTGATTGAGTTTGCATACAACAACAACTACTATTTCAGTATTCTAATAGCTCCATTCAAAGATCTCTATGGTAGGAGATGTAGATATCCAATCGGTTGGTTTGAAGTTAGTGAGGCCGCAGTCCTGGGGCCTGACTTAGTATTTGATGCCTTATAAAAAGTCCAGTTAATCAGAGAAAGATTTTGGGCTACCCAAAGATGATAGAAGTTTTATGCAGATGTGCATAGAAAGGATCTCGAGTTCGAGATTAGTGATTATGTTTATCTAAAGATCTCTGCCATGAAGGGAGTAAAGTGGTTTGGCAAGAAGGGAAAGCTTAGTCCTCGATATATCGGTCCCTTCAAAATTCTCAGTCACTTTGGCAAGGTAGCTTATGAGCTCATTGCCTTCAGATCTAGCCTCAGTTCATCCAGTCTTCCATGTCTCTTTGCTCAAGAAGTGCATAGGTGACCCAACAGTTGTAGTCTCTATTCAGAGCATAGATATTAAGAACGACCTCTCTTATGAAGAGATTTCAGTCAAAATTCTTGACTATCAGACTCGTAGACCGAGGAACAAAGAAGTCCCTCTAGTCAAAGTTCTTTGGCAGAATCATTCCGTTGAGGGAGCTACTTAGGAAGAAGAAGCAGACATATGAACCAAGTATCCTCTCCTCTTCTCCGATAACTTAGATCTAGCTCAAGGTAATAGTTCTCCTTAAGCTTTTAAGTTTCATGTTCAAATTTCAGTTACAACTTGGTATCCAGTTCATGTTTAGAATTCTATCATAAACTTGGTGTTAAATACCATTGCATATTCAGTCATGCATTCATGTATCAGTTGAGTCATATAATCATGCATCAGATATGCATTCTCATTGTAAAAAACTCAGTTCATCAGGATACTCAGTCATGCATTCATGAATCAGTTACACATGCATCAGATATGCATGATCAGTATGGTGTATTAAGTTATCAGTCATGTCAATCATGGAATCATATTTCAGTTGCTCAGATTAGGTATGTACGTCAGTTTATCTCTTCTCCCCTCTTAGTCAGTCTCATTCAAGGATAAATGTTCTCAAGAGGGAGATTATGTAAGACCCCGCAAAACTTCTGAGCTTAATTCAGTCCTTTAATCTTGTCAAGGGGTCCCAGACTTAGAAAATTCTAACTAGGTTCCCAGACTTAGCCTATTTTGGCCTTCGAAAGTTGGCAATATCATCTTTCCATCTTAATGTCCTTTAATGGCCTGTATTTTCATTAATTCACGATCAGGAAGGTCAATAGGTGTTCTTGGACAAGTTTTGGATTTTTCAAAACATGTTTAGATCATGTTTGGAGTCCCAAAATAGTGGACCAATGTGATCTTAGCGCACTGCATCACCAATTGCCTTGGTCAACATTTGTGCAGGCTTCCAGAGCCAAAAATTCTGAGGCTCGACGCAATCAGGGCGCGACACATTGAGTATCGCATCGCAGCCATCAACGCACCGCATCGCTTATAGCTTCGACACCTAGTTTTTAGAAATTAAATGACCACGTCCTTAAGGGAAAAAGGGTCAATTTTCCACCCTAATATGTCACAAACACGTAATTTAGCCTTATTTCACCCAAATTATAGTGGTTTCTCTCTCAAATGCATCAAGAACAAGCTTAGGGTTTCAAATTGAGGATCCAATTTCAAGAATTTCACCTTTTGTTTTCAAGAATCTTCCATCCAAGGTATACATAGTGTTGATTTATGGATTCTTTTCTTCCATAAAGCTCAAGAGCCCTATGTCAAATTATAAATCATGATGTTTATGTTGTGGGTTGTTTTGTAATCATGTTTCTCTTGTTGTATAATTCCCAAGTTGGAATCTTTACGTGTTTTTCATGAAACTACGTTAGCATGCAAGTTGAGATCCATGAATGGAGTTGTTCATAATGTGTAATTTGATGATTACACCTATTCCCTAAGTTGTGCATGTAAGGTGTTTGATAAAATTCCTAAGAGGATAGAAATTGTGTATTATAGCTCAATTGTAACCCAATATGATAAATACATGTCTTACCCTTATATTCAAATGACTCCCATGCTATTGATGTGCAATGTAGATGTTTTTTGGAATGCTCATGATGTTAGAGTATGAAATTATGATACTTATTGTATGAATTCCTACCATGTATAAGTTTATGATAACCACGTGTTTCATGAAATCCCCAACTTATTATATTATGGATTGTTGATGTTGGTCATGTATTCAAGAACGTCATGCCTTGTCAGTTTACTTCTATCGAGTCTTGGGGGGTAGTTGTACCCGATAACTTAGCTGTGTACCTAGAGCCAGTGTCATGTTTTCACGATACTCTCAGTCAAGCCTGAGTCAATAGAACTCAGTCAGTCATGTGACTCAGGAAAGCTCAGTAATTCAGTAATCTCAGTAGTATTCAGTTAGACAAAGGAACTAAGTAAACTCAGTCTAGTTCGCCTCAGTTAATCATGTTCAGTGTCAATTCATATGGGAGTAGGATTTAGCACCGAGTGAACCCTAGGATGGGAACTCACCTGCCAGTAGAGGGTGTGATTCTTAGAAGCAATCCTTACATTGCAGACTACATAGCCAGCGTAGGTTGAGACATCAAACATACTAGTTGAGGGTTGATGAGGTGTCTTACCTGCCAGTTGAGGGTTCCCACCATTCTCATTTGAGTACCTGCCAGTTATGGGTCACTCAAGCTTATTCTTACCGGTGGCGTCGTATTGACACCCTTTCAATTGGGGTAACAGATTGGACCCCAACTCAGCTATATTGCTTTATTTGGGGCATGTTAGTTAGATGACTACTTCCTACAGTTATAGTTTCAGTCTCAGTCTTAGTAATAGAAATCAGATAGTTCTACAGAATTTAGGACTGTTAGATATAGTCAACTCAAAATAATACAGAACTCTGTTAGTTCCATCAGAACCTAGACTATCAAATACAATCTCTTAGTATCAGTTATTAGTAACTCATGTTATCAGTATTCAGACTCAGTAGTCAGTATCATCATAAATTCAGTTACAGTCATTTATTCATATATGTATTCTCATGTTCATGTTATATAGTCAGTTAGCATTGTTCATGCATTTGAACCCTCTGTATTCAGCCTACCTCACATGCATACCAGTATATTTAATTGTACTGATGTATTTGCGCTATGGTGTTTTATACCATAGGTCTAGAAGTAC
Source organism: Capsicum pubescens (assembly GCA_030864215.1). Lineage (NCBI taxonomy): Eukaryota > Viridiplantae > Streptophyta > Magnoliopsida > Solanales > Solanaceae > Capsicum > Capsicum pubescens. Next base: position 71,573,993 of record CM061548.1, on the reverse strand, counting down.
GAGGTCCAGAGCATCAGTAGCACTCCAAATTTCAGCAGCCAGATTTAACACTGAGTCCTCATCATTCGAGGATGATATTATTATTTATTTCTTTATTTTAGTTTAGTTTTCAGTAGATGGAGTTAGTTGGGGACATATCCCATCAACTCCTTATTCAGACAATTCAGTTAATTAGAGGCTTTTCAGACTACAGTATGTTCAGATAATTTATTTCAGTTCATGTTTTGGTATTGATATATCGTACTCTCTGATATTATGTTTTATCCATTTTGAACCTTATGGAATATTTCAGTCTATTATTTCCATATTTTACATGATGTTATACAATATTCAGGTACAGATATCAGTCATGAGTTAGCTTATGGTCCTTCGGGGTTATGAGCACCGTGTAGCATTTCGGGTACCAGATTTAGGGCGTTAAAAACTTTGTATCCTAGCTTAAGGTTCAATAGTGTCCTAGGAAGTCTGAAAGCCGCGTCTAGTAGAGTCTTGTACATGGGTGTGTTGCACGCCACACTTATGTGCAGGAGGCTATAAGATGTTTAGGAGAAGTTTCCTATTTTTTAGTATTCATGTCGTGCCAGTGAGCATAATCTCAAGTTAATCTCTCAGTTTAAAGCCTTTCTCTTCCATTTATTGAATATGCCTTCTAAGAAGAGACTTGGAATCAGTCAGCCCCCAGCCCAAAGATTCTTTGGGTGAGCATGTCTCTCATACAAAGTTTAGAGATGCATTCACTACTCTTTCTCAGTCAGTTGCTGCTCAGAATAAACGAATAGCTACCGTTCTGGCCAATCTAGTGGCTAATTCAGCTGTAGCCAGGATTTGGGACTTCACCCGAATGAATCCTCCATCCTTTTTTAGGTCAAAGTCAAAAGAGGATCCTCAGGAATTCCTTGACCAGGTTCAGAAGGTTACAGACATCATGGGGGTATTAGCTATTTAGAGTTCAGAGCTAGCTGCATATCAATTACAGGATATTGCTCACACTTGGTTCAAGAAGTAGAAGTCAGAGAGGTCAGTTGATGCAGGATCTATAGAATGGGAGGAGTTTGTCACCACATTCTTAAATAGATTCTTTTCTCTAGAGCTGAGAGAAGCTAAGGTGTTAGAATTTATCAACCTCAGGTAGGGCAACATGACAGTGAAAGAGTATTCTCTTAAGTTTACTCAATTAGCTAGATATTCTCTTCATGTGGTTGCAGATAGCAGGGCCAAGATGAGTAAGTTTGTTTTTAGGGTGAACAATAGTGTGATCAATGAGTGCAAGTCCACAATGTTGAATAGCGACATGAACATAGCCAGGCTTATGACTCATACTCAGTAGATAGAAGAGCAAAAGATTAAGATGAGGGAGAAGAAGAATAAGAGAGAAAGGACATGTAGTTCAACTTTGCTCAGCCTAAGTCAGAGGGAGGAAACCGTTCTCAGTTTTTTCCTAAGTCATCAGTTCCATATCCTTCTTCAACCAGTACTCCAACTCCTAAGTTCAGGGATGGTAATCGAGATAGGGCACCAGGTTCTATGTCTCAGGGCAGCGTTAGCAATACCCAAACTAATCCTTTTTGTCGGACTTATGGAAAACACCATCAGGGTATTTGCAGAGCTGGCAATGATATTTGTTTCGGATGTGGCAAGCCAGGCCACAGAGTTAGAGATTATCCTCAGATAGGTTCCTAGAGTTAGCAGAACCGTTCCCCAGCTCTGTCCGGTCGCCCAAATCAGCAGGGTGCCACTTCCAGTGCTACTAGTGGGAAATGCCCAAGCAAACTTTATGCTCTCCAGTACCGACAAGATCAGGAAAATTCTCCTGATATGGTTACTGGTACATTACAGATTTTTTACTTGCATGTTTATGCTTTGCTAGATCCAAGAGCTTCCTTGTATTTTGTTACACCTTATATAGAAGTTGATTTTGGAGCCATTCTCAAGATTTTAGCAGAGCCCTTCTCAATCGCTACCTCAGTGGGTAAAACCATTATAGCCCGATGGGTATACAGGAATTGTCCGGTTATGATCTTTCAGAAAGTCACCTCAGTAGATTTAGTTGAATTAGAGATGACTGATTTTGATGTCATTCTCGGTATGGATTAGCTTTATTCCTGCTATGCCACAATCGACTGCAGAAACACAATTGTCCAGTTTCAGTTTCCGAATAAACCCATCCTAGAGTGGAGGGGTAATACTTTAGCTTTTTGAGGTCAATTTATTTCCTACCTTCGGGCATGGAGAATGATATCTAAGGGATGTGTCTATCACCTTGTTTATGTTAAGGACTCTAGTTTTGAAACTCCCAACCTTGAATCAGTCTCAGTGATGAATGAATATTCAGATGTCTTTCCCGAAGATATTCTAGAAATTTCTCCCGAAAGGGAAATAGACTTTGGTATTGATCTTTTTCCAGATACTCAGCCAATATCTATTCTTCCATACAGAATGGCACCAGCAGAACTCAGATAATTGAAAGAATAGTTGAAGGACCTCTTAGATAAGGGATTCATCAGACCCAGTGTTTTTCCATAGGGTGCACTAGTCTTATTCATGTGAAAGAAAGGCGGTTTTCTTCGAATGTGCATTGATTACTGTCACCTCAATATAGTCATGGTCAAGAATAAGTATCCACTCCCCAGAATTGATGACTTGTTTGACCAACTTCAGGGTGCCACCTATTTCTCTAAGTCAGACCTCAGATCAGGCTATCATCAGCTCAGAGTCAGAGAATGTGACATTCCGAAAATAGCTTCTGTACTCAGTATGTGACTTCGGAGCATTATAGGAAGGTTCGTTGGTTGTGGACCAAGGATGTGGCTTCGATTAAAGTTCTTTGGCAGAACCATAAGGTGGAAGAAGCTACTTGGGAAAAGGAAGATGACATGAAGTCTAAATATCCACATTTATTTTCTTCTTTTGGAATTTGTGTGGAAGGTATGTGTCTTCAACACATCTTTATTTTTTGAGTTTGTTAAAGGAAAGATTAAAATCTTTACTTCTTTGTTTTCGAACTTTGTTAGATATTGGGAATATATTTGATAATGAAAATGACTCTACTGTGTGGTTACCCCTACTTTGCCCGTAATTCGGGGATGAATGTTCCTAGTAGGGGAGACTGAAACACCTTAGTTTCTGGACCTTAGAAAATTTCCTGGAATTCTGATCTCCGGACCCAATATGACCTATGGGTACGAGCCGTATGTTAGGGTACAAATGGTATGGTCTGGTCTTATACTGACCATTATTAGTTGGTGTGATGAATTTTGGTTACTGGAATAGGTATGACTTAAGGGAACGAGTTGTATTGGTGGTTACAGATTGTTTGGTTCCTTTACTTAATCTTAGACTTGGTTACTTAGGTTGGATCTGAGTACGAGTGGCTTACCATGAGCCATAATCCAGGGTAAAAATCGTACCAGGGACTCATATGGTCAATAGTGTCCAATTCCCCAGGCATTTTATTCTGCCAGAGATATGGGTCATAGATACGAATCATATGTTGTTGCTACGACTTGGTTGGATGAGTCGTATACTTGACAGTGTTCTATCCAAGGGTTAAGATTTAGATATGAGTGGTGGATACCAATCATATTAGGAGGGTATGACTCGTGAGGGCCAGTCGTATCCCTATGATGGGAATTTTGTGCAACTTAAGTGGGGGTATTCTGGATATTTTCCTACTTATCCTAAGGGGTTCCAACGACTTCTAACCTACTTGGGAGGTTATTTATCCTAATATTCATTCATTTACACTTAGAAACTCTTCCTAAACACTCCAGAATTCTCTTAAGAGATTTTGGACAAGGGAAGCTAGGATTTTAACTAAGGGATTGATTTAGGTCTTATCTTGGTGGTTTCTTTCCATTATCATCTTGGTTTAAGGAATATTTCTCTTCTCTCATTGTTAATTTAATTAAAGGCATGGTTTATATAAATGTTTTCATGGTTCTACAATTGTATGACTTTGTCTTGGTAATATGATTTTGGGGTTTTTATGTTAATTGCTTGGTTATGGTTTCCCATAGTTTTAATTATGCTTTTATATGCATTAATGGTGTTTTTGGATAACTGGAATTAGTTTTGGTCATATTATTCTCCCAATGTATTTGATAAAATGCTTATAAAGATATGTTCATTGCATTGACTTCTTTTAATGGAACTCTTAAATGTTTTAAACTTGGCAGAGGAATTATGCATGGTTTAAATGGTTTGGAAAGGATAAAGGCTAATTGGTTATGCTAATGGGGAACATGGAAGTCTCCCAAGTGGTTTAATATGGTAATTGGAAAGGCACTTGAAAGTCCTCTTAAACCTACGAATGGTTGGTTATGGATGATACTTGTAAGTAAGGTTTGGTATGATGATACCAATAACAATGGATTTGTTTAATAAATGGATAATGGTTCGCTTATTTGGAAACTGGATTTAATTGGTCAATAATGGCAGGATATGTAGCAAAGCGGTAGAAGGTGGAGGTCCCGTAGGGGCCAAAATTGGAAACTTATATTTTTCGATATGAGGTTATTCTTAGTGACCATGCACATGATGTCACACTTTATTTTGGGGAGGTACTAGTCATCCCATGGGATACTTTCCTGGTCGTACGGCTACTCGCACTGGGGCCCTTTTAGCATGGTGAGCTGAACCCATATAGCCCGAGGATGGTTTAGGACGACAAATCTACACAACCCAGGTAAAGATTTTAAAGGAATGCTAAACCCGGTCCCTTTTCTTGGCATGGTTATATATATATTTGGTTGTATGCATCATGGATGGTTTTTCTTGGTTTTATAAATGGCATTATTTTATCCTTATCCTGAGATCATGCTAGCGGTCACTCGCTAACCTCGTCTACTGGCAACTTTATACCCAGGCTATGTAGAAACCAGTCGTTCTACTTCTCTTACATAATGATTGACTCGGGGGTAATATTTGGATTGAAGTGGTCAGCTTCTATCCTTTCGGAAGGCATTATTTTATGTTATGGATATTCTTAGATATTTTAACTTTATTGTGGATATTGGTTTTGGCTATGGTTGGGGGAATATCATAATCGAATTTCATTACTCTTTTGGATAGAGGTTTTGTGGTACTTCTATGTGTTGGTATGGTCGGGATCGCTATTAGTGTCGGCCTTGGCATTGAAATAAGCCGGTGGGCTGATATCATTGGACGATATTGTTGGTTGTTCCATCCTATTTCATTTTGGGATTAATTATATCATGATTTGGAACATCCTTGGTTTTAGACTTATTTATGGACTTATTTTAGTATTGTTGGATTGTTGGTACGGGATGGTTGGACTCGGTTGGGTTGGTCACGGTTGTGATCTATTCTCAAGGTCTTTGTATGAGCTGTTACAGTATTATGTTTCATTCTCGGAATTCAACCAACTCAAGGCAAGCGACTGGAGGTTGGGTTTGATAATGAGGGTGGTCATCGATCCCGCCAAACTTAGGACTCTTATTACGACAAGGCCCTAGGGCGGGTTATGTCAAGTTGGTATAGAGCCTAGGTTCATGGTCAATTAGGAGTCCACAACGCCATGTTGAGTAGAGTCTCTTTTAGGGGTGTGTAGCATGTCACACTCATAAGGGAGAGGCTACAAGACATTTAGGAATATTTTACTTTCTTGGTATTCTATCTTCAAACTTGAATTCTCAGTCCTGGAATCTTCTCTAATCTTTGTTTATTTAATTTTCAGATCATGTCTTGTAGATCTGGAACAAGAAAAATTCTTCTATCCTATCTGGGTGTAATGCTGAAGGAGTGCATCCTACTTCTGGGGTTCATCTTCGATCTCACGATCCTATCCTTGATAATTCTGGATTTCCACTAGTTGCTACTAGTCCTCCTTAAGGGGAGGTGACTAATGCGGAATTTCGTTAGTCTATTCATGCTATTGCTAAGTTGGTTGCTGCTCAAGCTGAGCGGGATGTGTCTGGTGATTTTTCTATTGAGGCCATAAGGGTTGGCTAATTTATGAAGATGGGTCCTCCCACTTTTTCTAGAGTGAAGCTGAAGAGGATCCATAAGGCTTCTTGGATGAGATAAAAAATATATTTTGGGAGATGCAGGCTACTAATGAGGAAGGGGTGAACTTTGCAGCTTATATTCTTAAAGATATTACATATCAGTGGTATGAAATATGGTATAGAGATAGAGGAGATACAGAGGAGTCATCCTTGTAGGATACCTTCTCTGATGCTTTCCTAGATCATTTCTTTCCCCAAGAGTTGAGAAAAGCAAAGATGGAGGAGTTTATGAACCTTAAGCAGGGGAGAATGTCTGTCAAGGAATATACCTTGAAGTTTCACCAGTCATGGTATGCTCCTGATTTAGTGGCTAAAATACGGGTAATAATAATGAAGGATGCTTCTGGGTTGAATCGGGATCTAATTTTGGAGAGCAAAATTGCCTTACTGATTAAAGATATGGACATCTCTTGGTTGACTGTTCATATAAAGTAAGTGGAGGATGAGAAGAGAAGGCAGACGGAGTTTGGAGATAGGTAGGGTAAGAGAAGTAAGTTTTCTGATCAAGGAGATACTCAGTCTCATGGTGGTAGAGATATTAGCAAGTGGCAGAAAAAGAAGTGGGGGATTTTTGGTTGCTACTCCTCTGCTAGTGCTCCTTATCAGTCGAGATATAAACGTCATCATGGTGGTGACAATTCTCGAGCACAGGGTGCACAATATTAGGCGAGCGTAAGTCACTCAATTTCTTCATGTCCTCCTTGTCGGTTCTGTGGTCATCCTCATCGCGATTATTGCAATGAAGGAGGGACAAATGCTTCAAGTACGGCCAGATAGGCCATCGGCTCATGGATTGTTTGGTTAATAAGGTTGCTACAGGGGCGAATAAGATTCCTGTGGCTTCATCTTCTGCTCTTGCACCTGGTGGTATGGCATCTACTTTTGTTATGCTCTTGGTTCTAGTGTTGTTTGAAACAAGTTGTATTCTTTGGTATCCCGATAGGAATCCAAGGCATCACCTGATGTCGTTACTGGTATATTACAATTTTTCTCTTGTAATGTATATTGTTTTCTTGGTCTAGGGTCTACTCCCTCCTATGTGACTCCTTATGTGGCATTATATTTTGGTTTTGATCCTAAAGTTATTTCGGATCTTTTTTATTTTTCTACCCCAATAGGTGACTTAGTTAATGCTAAGAGAGTCTGTAGGGGGTATGTGGTATCTGTTGGTGGAAATCAGACCTTGGTGGATCTATTTGAGTTGGATATGATGGATTTTGATGTTATTCTGGGTATGGACTGGTTACACTCTTGTTACGCATCTTTGGATTGTCTGACCCATAGGGTTATCTTAATGTTCCTCGGTGAGCCAGCTATAGAGTGGAAGGGTGTTTCTTTAGCTCCAAGGGTGAGATTTATTTCTTATCTTAGAGCTCAGAGGTTAATCTCCAAAGGTTGTCTTTATCACTTGGTTCGGGTTAAAGATTTTAACTTGGAGGTTTTTTCTTTTCAGTCAGTTCTGGTGGTTAATAAGTTTCCAGAGGTTTTTCCAGATGATCTTTCTGGTGTTCCTCCAGACAGGGAAATAGAGTTTGGTATTAATTCTCTTTCAGACACTGGTCCAATTTCCATTTCTCCATATAGAATGGCTCCGGCTGAGTTAAGAGAGCGCAAGGAGAAACTTAAGGATCTTCTGGATAAAGGGTTTATTTATCCTAGTGTATCTCCTTAGGGTACACCGGTGTTGTTTGTGCATAAGAAAGATGGTTTCCTTTGGATGTGCATTGACTACAGGCAGTTGAACAAGGTGACGTTCAAGAACAAGTATCTTCTTCCAAGGATAGATGATTTGTTTGACCAGTTACAATATGCCAAGTTATTTTCTAAGATACATCTTCGGTCTGGGTACCATCAGCTAAAGATTATTGAGGTGGATATCCCTAAGATGGCTTTTCGTACTCAGTATGGGAACTTTGAATTTTTGGTGATGCCATTTGGGTTGACTAACACCCCGGCAGCATTTATGGGTCTGATAAATAGGGTATTCAGGCAGTATTTGGATCACTTCATTATTATGTTCATTGATGACATTCTGGTTTATTCAAAGAATAAGGTGGATCATGCTAATCATCCTCGTGTGGTGTTGCAGACCTTAAAGGGATAAAAATTGTATGCTAAGTCTCCAGGTGTGAGTTTTGGTTGAACGCTGTGACTTTCTGGGTCATATTATTTCTGGTGAAGGGATCATGGTGGATCCGAAGAAGGCTGTTGTAGTGAAGAGTTGGCCTAAACCTATGACTCCATTCGATATTCAGAGTTTCTTAGGATTAGCGGGTATTATAGGCGGTTTGTGGAAAACTTTTCATCGATAGCTACTTCTTTGACTAAGTTGACTCAAAAGAAGGTCAAGTTTTCTTGGTCAGATTCTTGCAAAGTGAGTTTCAAGAAATTGAAGGATAAATTAACTTTGGCTCTAATTTTGACTTTGCCGGAAGACAATGATAGGATCGTGGTTTATTATGATGCATCTTGGTTAGGTCTTGGTTATGTATTGATATAGCATGGGAAGGTGATTGCCTATTCTTCCAAGCAGTTGAAGGTACATGAGAGGAATTATCCTACTCATAATTTGGAGCTATTATTGGTTGTGTTTGCTTTGAAAATATGGCGGCATTACTTGTATGGTGTCCACATAGATATCTCTTTGATCATAAGAGTCTACGATATGTGTTCACCCAGAAAGAGCTTAATCTCGGGCAAAACAGATGGACTGAGCTTCTCAATGATTATGATATGAGTCTTTACTATCATACAGGTAAGGCTAATGTGGTTGTTGATGCTCTTAGCAGGTTTTCCATGAGGAGTTTGGCTCATGTGGAGGAAGAAAAACGGGAATTGTTGAAGGATATTCATCGCTTGGCTAATCTTGGAGTTCCCTTCTTGGAATCCAAGGATGGTGGTGTGGTGGTGCAAGAAGTGGTTCTATAGTCTCTAGGTGCGGAGATTAAGGAAAAACAAGTTTTAGATCCCATCTTGATAAAAATCAAGAGTGATATTGGTAGGAAAAAGATAGTGGTATTTGAGCTCGGTGGTGATGGTACTTTATGGTACTAAGGAAAGTTGTGTGTTCCCGATGTCGATGGGTTGCGGCAAAGGGTTTAAGTTGAGGTGCATGAGTCGCGCTATATTGTTCATCCCAGTTCGACTAAGATGTATCATGATCTTAAGGAGATCTATTGGTGGAATGGTATGAAGAGAGATGTGGCTAATTTTATAGCCAAATGTATGGTATGTTAATAGGTTAAGGTTGAGCACATAAGGTCAGGAGAGCTGTATCAAGAATTTAATTTGCCCAAATGGAAGTGGGAAGTGATTAATATGGACTTTGTTACCGATTTTCCTTGGTCTCAGAATCAGTATGAATCTATCTGGGTCATCGCAGATAGGATGAATAGGTCTGCACACCTTTTGCCTGTGCGGACTACCTTTTTGGCGGAGGATTATGCGAAGTTGTATCTTCAGGAGATCGTAAAGCTGCATGGGGTGCCTATTTTGATAATTTTTTATCGTGCCATACAGTTTACATCTCACCTCTGGCATTTTTTCCAAAAAGTGCTAGGGACTAAGGTTAGTCTTAGTATTGCTTTTCATCCGCAGACGGATGGGCAAACGTAGAGAACTATTCAGATATTGGAAGATATGCTTCGGGCTTGTGTGATTGATTATGGTCGAAATAGGGTTGAGCATCTACCTTTGGTGTCATTTTCTTACAACAATAGCTATCATTCTAGTATCAGTATGGCCCATTTTGAGGAATTGTATGGTAGGAGGTGTCGATTTCCTATTGGTTGGATTGAGTTTTGTGAGGTGGACATGTTTGGTCCCGACTTGGTTTACCAGGCTATGGAGAAGGTAAAGGTGATTTGGGATAGGCTTAAGGCTTCCCAAAGTCGCCAAAAGTCCTATGCAGATGTTAGGCATAGAGACTTAGAGTTTGAAGTTGGAGATAAGGTTTTCCTCAAGGTATCTCCCATGAAGGAAGTAGTGAGATTTAGGAAGAAGAGGAAGCTCAGTCCCTGGTATGTGGTTCATTATGAGATTTTGCGAAAAGTTGGTAATGTTGCTTATAATCTGAAGTTTCCTTCTAGCTTGAGCTTGATTCAATCGATCTTTCATGTTTCCATGTTGAGGAAGTGCATTGGTGGTCCATCTTCAGTTGTTCCTTTGGAAGGATTGGGTCTGGCTGATTCTTTGTCTTATGAAGAGGTTCCAGTTGAGATCTTGGATAGGCAGGTTCATCGGTTGTAGACCAAGGATGTGGCTTTGGTTAAGGTTCTTTGGCGGAACCATAAGTTGGAAGAGGCTACTTTGGAAGCGGAAGAGGGCATGAAGTCCAAATATCCACATTTATTTTTTGCTCTTGGGATTCTTGCAGAAGGTATGTGTCTTCAACACATCTTTATTTTCTGAGTTTTTTTGAAGAAAAGATTAACATCTTTGCCTCTTTGTTTTTAAACTTTGTTAGAGATTGGGAAATATATTCTATAATGCAAGTGACTCTAGCGTGTGGCTACCCCTACCTTGTACATCATTCAGGGACGTATGTTCCTAGTGGGGGAGACTGAAACACCTTAGTTTCTGGACCTTAGAAAATTTTCTGGAGTTCTGATCTCTGGATCCAATACGACTCATGGGTATGAGTCGTATGTTAGGGTACGGATGGTATGGTCCGATCGTATACTGACCAGTGTTGGCTGGTGTGATGGATTTTGGTTACTGGAATAGGTACGACTTAGGGATACAAGTCGTATTAGTGGTTACAGATCATTTGGTTCCTTAACTTAATCTTAGACTTGGTTACTTAGGTTGGATCTGAGTACGAGTGGCTTACTATGAGCCGTAATCTAGGGTACGAATCATACCAGGGACTCATATGGTTAACAATGTCCAATTCCCCAGGCATTTTATTCTACCAGAGATACGGGTCATGGATACGGATCGTATGCTGTAGTTACGACTTGGTTGGATGAGTCGTATACTAGACAGTGTTTGATCCAAGGGTTGAGGCTTGGATATGAGTGGTGGATACCATTAGTATTGGAAGGGTATGTCTCATGAGGGCCAATCATATCCCTGTGACGAGAATTTTGTGCAACTTAAGTGGGGGTATTATGGATATTTTCCTACTTATCCTAATAGGGTCCAACGACTTCTAACCTACTTGGGAGGTTATTTACCCTAATATTCTATTCATTTACACTTAGAAACTCTTCCTAAACACTCCATAATTCTCTTAAGAACTTTTGGACAAGGAAGTTAGGGTTTCAACTAAGGGATTGATTTAGGGCTTATCTTGGTGGTTTCTTTCCGTCATCATCTTGGTTTTAGGCATGTTTCTCTTCCCTCATTGTTAATTTAATTAAAGGCATGGTTTATATGAATGTTTTCTTGGTTTTACTACTGAATGACTTTGTCTTTCTAATATGATTTGGGGGTTTTGATGTTAATTGCTTGCTTATGGTTTTCCATGGTTTTAATTATGCTTTTATATGCATTAATGGTGGTTTTGGATAATTGGAATTTCTTTTGGTCATATTATTCCTCCAGTGTGTTTGATAAAATGCTTATAAAGATATGTTCATTGCATTGACTTCTTTTAATGGAACTCTTGAATGTTTTAAACTTGGTAAACGAATTATGCTTGGTTTAAATGGTTTGGAAAGGTTAAAGGCTAATTGGTTATGTCTGTGAGAAATATGGAAGTCTCTCAAGTGGTTTAATATGGTAAATGGAAGGGCACTTGAAAGTCCCCTTAAACCTATAAATTGTTGGCTATGCATGACACTTGCAAGTAAGGATTGGTATGACGATACCAATATCAATGGCCATGGTTAATAAATTGATAATGGTTTGGTTATTTGTGAACTGGTTTTAATTGGACAATAATGGCGGGATGTGTAGCAAAGTCGTGGAAGGTAGAGGTCCCGGGGGGCCAAAACTGGAAACTCATATTTGCCGATATGAGGTTGGTCTTGGTGATCGTATGCATGATGTCACACTATATTTTGAGTATGTACTAGTCATCTTATGGGATACTTCCCTGGTCGTGCGGCTACACGTACTGGGGCCTTTCAGCAGGGGGAGCTGAACCCATATAGTCCGTGGGTGGTTTAGGACGAGAAAGCTACACAATCTAGGTAAAGGTTTTAAAGGCATGCTTAACCCGGTCCCTTTTCCTGGCATGGTTATATATATATGTATGGTTGTATGCATCATGGATGGTTTTACTTGGTTTTATAAATGATATTATTTTATCCTTATCCTGAGATCATGCTAGCGATCACTTGCTAACCCCATCTACTGGCAGCTGTATACCCACACTATGTAGGAACCGGCCATTTTACTCCTCCTACATAGTGATTGACTTGGGGACAATATTTGGACTAAAGTGGTGATCTTCCATCGTTTTGAAAGACATCATTTCATGTTATGGATATTTTTAGACATTGTGACTTTATTGTGGATATTGGTTTTGGCTATGGTTGGGGCATGTCCCAACCAATTTCATCACTTTTTTGGATAGAGGCTTTCTGGTACTTCTATGGGTTGGTATGGGTGGGATCGTTATTGGTGTTGGCCTTGGAATTGGAATAAGCCAGTGGGTTGACATCATTGGAGGATATTGTTGGTTGTTCCATCCTATTTCATTTTGAGATTAATTATATCATGTTCTGGAACATCCTTGGTTATGGACTGGTTTATCGGTTTATCTTGGTATGGTTGGATTATTGGTACGGGATGGTTGGACTTAGTTGGGTTGGTCATGGTTATGTTCTATTCCCAGGATCTTTGTGTAAGCTGTTACACTATTATGTTTCATGCTCAGAATTCATCCAACTCAGGGTAGACAGTTGGAGGTTGGGTTGGGTAATGGGGGTGGTCTTCGATCCCAATCGAACTTGGGACGCCCATTACGACAAGGCCCCAGGGCGGGTCGTGTCACCAAGTAACTTCTCAAACACTCCAAAAGGTTTTCTAAATTCCCCCAAGCAAGTAAAGCTAGGGTTTCATCAAGTTGGTCATCTAAGGGTTCAAGGGTCTATTTCTCTCCAAATTTCTTGGTACTTAAGGCATGTGACTCTACTCTTAAACTTAATATCTCTATTGCATGAAAATACACGGTTGTTTATGTGATTAAAAGTAAAGGGTTTTGACATGATCAAGGGTTTTGATACGAATGGTCAATTAATTATTTTCCCATTGTTTTATTATGCATTGTTCATGTTTTAAACATGGTTTTGAACTTATGGATGCATGGGTAAAGTAAATGAACTAGGAAAATGTGATTTTCCCCAAACTTGTGACTTTTGAAGTGGTTATGAGACCAACACCATATTGTGCAATTGGTTTTTAGTTATGAGAAATGTGGAAATTAAATTATTCTTGAACTATTGCATTGTGATGTTTAAATTGAACGTTATTGGTTGTGTTTTCACAAGCTAATGTATTGTTGAACCAAGGGCCCCAAGTGATGTAATTGTTTGGGCATGTTGTTGTTACCTTGCACGTGTAGTTGGTATGCCGATTCCAATAATGTATGACTTAATGTGAAATATGGTTCAATGAATAGAAATGTGTGATAAATATTTTTAATTGGGCTTTAAAAGAGGGTTGAGTAGCCGAGTCATGAAAGTGGAGGTCTGAGTGGCCAATTTTTGAAATCGCGCTAGCCGGTGCAGGGGTCGTTATGGCTTGAGTGTTCGAGTCCCCTTGTTTGTGTCTAGGTGGTTCGAGTCCACCTTATTGATATTATTATGATTGGAGGGTTCGAGTCCCCCATATCATATTTCATGATCGGGTGCTTAAGTCACCTTAGTATATGATTGGAGGGTTCGTGTCCCCCGTGCATATATGTGAGATTATTCTTTGGTTCGTGTAGCTAAACCACTGGGGCCCGAATAGGGGGTGAGAGATGGGTTCCATATAGCCCGTGGATACTATTATATGACGGTTGAGATAAGCAATCCAGGTTATGGTTTTAAAGTGCATGTTAAACCTTGTTCCCTATTTATATATGTATATGCATAAAATTATGTGCAATGGATTTTAATGATTTTGAACTGTTAATCATGGCATTATGTTATACTTATCCTTGAGTTACATGCTACCACTTCAATCGCTAACCATCTACGGACGTTGTATCCCCACGTGATCTAGGAACTGGCCATACTTCTACCTCTCTTTCTCAGTGATTCAGATTGGTATACGGCTCGTGAATTGACATTGAAGTGGTGAGTATCCTTACATCGGAAGTCAACATTTCATGTTTTTAGTTCCTTGTGTTTAAGATTACTAGACTTGTTTTGGCTATTGTCAGGGGCATGTCCCGACACTTTGTTGATATTCAGTTTTGGTTCATGGTTTAGAAGGATTTGTTTGGACTACTGTGGATTTGGGTTATGTTGGTCAAATGTTTTGACTGGTTTTCAGTCAATAGACTATAGACATGTTTTAATTAGCTTTGAGTTTACCCTTGTGTTATTTGTTATATGTTCGGAATTCATCCGACATTGGAGATGTTATGTTGGTTTAGTTAAGTGAAGAAGGTGATCTCCGGTCAACATGGGACTTGAGATACTCATTACGGCCAGGCCCTGGTTCGGGTCATTACAAATATCTTTAGGATTCCTGGTAGGCGACAACACCAGAGGAGAACTGGGTGGAAAAACATCAGTAGTGGTTGTCAGAATCAAGCTCGACGTTCCAGTTTTGGCATCAACTGCAACCAAATTGACATCACCTCAAAGAGTATCTCATAGACCTAAATTAATGTTATAAATCAAGGAAATCTTAGAGGATGATCAGCCAACTCAAAGAACACCGATCAGAAATTCAATCGAGAAGAGAAAATAGAGGAAAACACCTCTGCAATTAAGGACTGCACTATTGTCAGATTATGTTATGAAAACAAACACAAAGTGAATAATTAGCAAACAAACCTTGAAATCTAAACTTCAAAAATCAAGTATGGAGACTTCATATATTCTTTTCATACCATACATAATATCAAAAGAGATGTGATCCATGTTTTTTAAACTCAAATATGTCTTAGAAGAAAATCTGTCCAGAACCATGAAACATTAGAAAAAAATCATTTTTAGGCATACAGGGGTATGAGGCAATGCTTAATTATGAAACTGCCATATAGATTAAAATGCATTAAAGCTCGAGTCTTTTCAAAAAAAAAAAATACTCACAATGGTTAAATTAGAAAACAAGTTCCAGTCCTGGAAAGCTTACCAAAATTAAATACTCCCTCCGTCCCAAATTATGTGTCGTCATTTGACCGGACACGAGATTTAAGAAATAAGTATTGACTTTGTTAAAGTTACAAAATTACCCTTCTTAAAGAAAGGAGTAATAGTATTTAAAATCAAGTGGGGCCACTTTTAATTGAAAAAACAAATAAAAAAAGAAGTAATTTTATCTAAAATCAAGTGGGACCACTACGGGTAAAATTATAATTGTGTCTTTAAAAACTTACCAAATAAGAAAAGGCGACATTCTTTTTGGGACGGACCAAAAAGAAAATGGCGACACATAATTTGGGACGGAGGGAGTAATATTTAACCTATGAGACTATTCTCATGTGACGAGAGAATCATCACTCGTCAGAAAATATGTCAAATGTAAGGTTGATACAGGCTAATAGTCAAATGAATCTCACAACAACGATAATAGCGAAAACGATGAAGTAATTTTTATATTGACTGGCATCAAGAAGATGTTAAAAATAGTACAATCAAAATTAGGGAAAACTCTTATATGCAAAATCCTACAGATATAACATTGGGCTATTTTCTTAAATGAGCAAATAGTAAGGTTGTTAAGCCAAAGAGAAGGAGATAATGAAATCAACAAGAGGAATAACATCATTAACAAGAATTAAATTACTCCAGTTGAAAAGAAACATCACACACTTAAACATCGGAGATGAGTTAAGAGTTGAAATCCAATCAAAACATCTATTTCCAGGTCAGCCTTAGTATAATTGTTGACAAAGAAACTGTAAAACAGAAACAACTGTGCAGTACCAAATGATACACCTAAGTTGAACAAGAGATATATAAATACTAAGATAAGACTTTGGCAAGCAGATAAAGGGAATCAAATTTCTTTAATGTAGCACTCATCAACTACACAATAGATATCGATATATAGAGATATATACTACTAACACTTGGTAACTTGCTCGATCATTGTATTAAAGGAGGATCAGGAATGAAGATCTTAAAGAGATTGAAATCATCTAAAGAAAGGTTTATAAGACAACTAGCATAAAAGATTAGATAAATAGATAGATAGATTCATCTAATTAGTTAGATAAAGTCAACGTGAATTAATAAAACTTCAAAATTGGTGCTAAAATATGTAAAAAACTATTTCGGATATACCTTATTAATGAAACATGGAATTTTTCTATGCATGAGTAGAGTACGAGAGTACAAGCCTATGTTTATGCTAACCACAAAATTTTTTATATCTAATGTTTTTTACATCTACTCATTAAACAGTGTATAAATTGAGACAAATTGGCTCCTTGAATAAGTAACTCTAGTGATGAGCAAAGTTTTGACAAATCATATCCGCCTTTAGTGCTTTAACATGACATTCAAATAACTGAAGGCATGGTTAAAATGAATGGGGCCTAAATATTTGTGAGAGAAAAGATACATGTAAGAAAAATAAGAGATTAGAATTATCTCTTCTTTGATTGTCATCAATCTAGCCTCTTTTGAGTTTAAAACTTGAGACTGAGCACATAATTCTGACTCAGTTAACCTACAATGAGAAAAATAAATTCATCATATCCTAAACAAGGTATCTATCCTGAATACTGAATTGTACTTCTAAATTTACCTACTTCAATCTTGGAAGGATACAGTTACTCCCAGCAATCTCCGACTTTGTTATGAGTGAATGGCAGGTAGTTCCCAACTCTTTTTTTATTTCTCCTAAATTTATCAAAAAAATTACAGAATTAACTATCAAATCAAATAGATTAAACATCTTACCGAAGATGAGAATAAATTATTCAAAAATAATTGTGTCAAATTAATTAGGTAGTTATTTTCTCCATTACGCAAACAACCTGACAAAACCAAAAGATAGAGTTGGCATATCATCAATTATGACTATTAAAGACTACATCATGGGAGATTGAGAATGAATTCTTACGGAAACACATCAAATTGTTAATAAAAAAGAGGCAATTATCAGGACATATTTAACTATGTTTTCACCCTGGATCTCGGATCACGATTAAGATGACTGCTAAGGAGCAACTGTAACATTATTCTTTAAGAGATCAACATTTTAAAATTTCATCAACTACTTTTACCTCTACTCAATTAAAATGAAATGTGTTGGTAAAGAAATTTTGATTAGCAGAGGGTAACAAGTATAATTTATGATTCCTAACAATTAGGCCTGTAATCTGATGCTTGTATGCAAGTGAAGTAAAAACTTTATTTTCAAAATAACAATCTCAAAAGGGATAGGAACTTTAGCAACTTATAGTCTTGAGAAAATATATGTTTGAATTACTGATATGCACCGAAAACATCAATTATGAAGGACTTTTAAAGGTAATATTGGAAAAAGGTGTTAGCTCATACGTGTTTGTTTTTCAGATGAATAATGTCTCCTCTAACTGTTTCAACATCAGCTCTAAGTCTTGTTGTTTCACCAGTGGAAGCTTCATCGATCTCTGCAATCTTAGACTTCTCCGCAATTAGAGTCTATAAGAAACAAAATTTTAGAAGATAGAAAGTATATTGATCATCACACAAGCTCTATTTAATGTTTTACTAAATATATACACATCTGAGACTCATGCATGCATCTGAAAAAAGAAGGGTAACCACATGTACCTTTAATCCGTGAACACAACAACAAAATATAACTCATAAAGTAGATACATAGAGTCACACATAAAAAAATCAACTCCAATTCTCAGTTAATCGAAGCAAATAATGGTTGATGACCGAAAGAGCGCACCTTGGATTTGGAGACTCAAGAGAGACTATGCCTTTGGAAAATAGATGTAGAACTTCATCAGAAATTTGAAGATTCTAAACCCAAAACAAATTAATTTTTTTACCTATAGACAAAAGAGCTCAAAAATAGCTCATCCTTTTGGAATAGAGAAACAAAATCACATACATGAACAACTGTAGTTTGGAAGAACAAAAAAACTTTTAATAGAGATAATGAAGCAAATTAAGCTTTAACTTTCAGACTAAACTTTTAGTGGAAAAAATGGGTTGACAAAACTAAGAAGTTTGTTCTGAGAGAGAAAATGAACTTGAAGCAGACAATGAGCAGGCAAAGTACAAAAATACCTCCTTTACTTTCCTATTTGGTTCTTTTGTTTTCATTTTGGGCCTTTTCTAAATTCTCCTTCATTTTGAACCTTTTCGGATTTGGGTCATTATTAAACTGTCCGACATCTTTTTTAATTAAACTAAGTTTCACTTTCTTCTTTCCAATTTATATTTGTCTAGTTGGTCATTTTTCTTTTTTCACACATGTTAAAAAATTATTAAGAAAAAGTAAATTTACTAATTAACCCCTTAAAAAATTTAGAAATTTTACAAACAAGTGTGAATAATTTTAAAAAGAAGTAATTGCAAGGATAATATAGAAAATATTTACTTAATGCCTTTTGAATTTAATAAGGTCGACAACTAATATGAGATAATTATTTTTATTAAGATGACCAATTAATATTGGATAAAGAGAGTATAATATATTTTAGCTGGATACGTAATTAAAAAATATAGAAAAAGTATCAGAATTCATGGTCTAAATTAAATTATATATCTTATAATTATAAATCATCTCATTAAGAGTTAAATTTATATTTTTTATTAATAATTTTTAAATAATTCATTCATTTGGGTTTTGGTGAAAAGAAAAAATGTGTTGTTTAATTTTGAGAATAATGATGAAGATAATATCCGTATGCGGGTTGTTTCAAATAAAGCTATACATCTTATGTTCAATTGCGTTTGGAGGAAATAATATATTTTTAAAACTTTTACTTTCTTGAAATACATTTACAATAATTTTTAAAGTTATACCTTTTTACTCAATTATTCACTCCTTAAATATAAATAATATATAATATTTAAAGTAAATGAATATATAATGAAATAATAGATACTATGTGTCATACTAAATGTTGCTATGCATTAACAATGAACCAAAAGAATGTTTTTAAAATAAAATATTTTTAATAAATATATAGTTCATCTACACATATTTATATATTATTTCTCTTTATTATATTTACTTAGAGTTAGCTAACCCAAATTAAAATTGTATTTATCCATAATTTGAATCAAATGATTTAAATCCACAATTGATAAAACAATTAAGAAATTCAATATGGTAAAACTAATAAAACAAAAATATTTATATTTTTTTCCTTAATACTTGACACATATTGCAGGGTACGTAAATGAGTTTTTGATATATATTTTTAATGGAATATATTAAAATAAAAAAGAAGAAAAAAGAAAACTATATATATATTAGAACTACGTCTACAATAATTGAGATACATCTTCTCATCAAGTAATGTATCCATAAAAAATAAATTATATATAATATTTGAATAACAATAAAATTATTAAATCAATTGATATTATACATCATACAAAATATTATTATGTGTTAATGATAATCCAAAATAAGATCAGGAAAAAAGACTTTAATTTAGAACAGGTAGTTCATATACATTTATTTATATATATTATTTTTCTTTGCTATTTTACTTTAAGTTACCCGAAGAAAATCAATATTATATTTAACCAAAACTTTGCACCTTTTAGATTTTTTAATTAATTCAAAACTTTGCACCTTTTAGATTTTTTTAATTAATTTAATCCTCATGTAAAAAGTATAACACTCCATCTTTTATAGTATTAAACTATGAATAAATAATTGTGATTAAATGATATACTCCACGATTAATAAACTAATAAAAATTTTAACATAGTCTAAAGAATAAAATAATAATATTTATTAGTTTTGTCGATAATAATTTTTGCACATCACGTGGGTAATTATACTAGTTATATAAAAATACAACTCAGTGTACCTTAGAATAAGCCATGAAACTTAAAAGAAATCTTGCGCTGCATATTCGTTAATTGTGATTTAAATAGATAATCATTTGAAATATAATTGCACCATTATGTCCATATATTTAATGATAGGAAATTAATGAGAAATAAGTGTCAATAAAGTGAAGAGATGATATAGTTAACGACGTGGAGGGGGAAAGGTGGAAGAAAACAAATGCATATTATGGTGTCCTTTGTAACTCAGAGATTTAAGAATTGTAATAAATATGATAGATTTTTAATTAGAAAATAAAATGATTAATAAATAGAATGAAGGGGAAAAATTAAAAAAGAAGAAAAAGTATAAATATAAATGGAGGCCATAGAGATATGGCACAACAACTTCTCTATGTTTCTCATATATATAGTTTAAGTTTCAGCAAAATGAGGATGTTTCTAGCCTAATTTTTAGAATTACAATTTATAGTTTTTTTTCTTTTTTTCCTTTTTCTGTTTTTTTCTTTCTTTTATCTCTAGTCTCTACTTCTCTTTCATCTTTTTTTTCTTTTTTTTTTTCCTTTTTAATTTTCTCTTTATTGTATTTCATATTTTCAAAAAATATGATTACATCAAGTACAAATCATGGATGATGATGAATACATCATAACCTGTCATTGTGTTTGTATTCATCATCATTTTTTTTTCTCTTTTTCTTTTTACTTTTTCATTTTTTTCTATTTTCGTTTAGTTTTTTTTTTTTTTTCTGTTTTTGATTATTTCTTTCCATTTTTCCCTCTCTTCTATCTCCAACTTCAATTTCTCTTTCTTCCTTTTTTTCCTTTTTTTTCTTTTTCATTTTTTTTTGTACTTTTTTCAATTTTTTTCTCATTTTTTTTCTCATTTTTTTCGTTTCATATTTTCCCTTTTTTCTCTTTTTGGTTTTCTTCTTTTATTTTTCTATATTTTTACCTTTTTTCATTTATTTGGCTTTTTTTCTTTCTTTTTTCTCTAATTGTAGATTCTATCTATATTTCTTCTTTTTGCCTTTTTTTATGATTTATTTCTTCATTTTTTTAATTTTATTTATACTTTTTGTATTTTTAAAAAATATGGCTGTGTCGAATATAAGTCATGGACGATAATAAAAATATCACACTTACTTCTTGTATTTGTATTCACATCATTATTTATATTTTTATATTCATTGATACAATTGTATTTCAAATTTTATAGTTCGTGCTTGTATTTGTATTTATATTTTATAGTTAGCATTTATATTTGTATTTTATAATTCTCACTTGTATTTGTATTTTATAGTTCACACTTTCATTTATATTTTTATATTCGTTGATGCAATTATATTTGTATTTTATAGTTCACGCTTATATTTGTATTTTATAGTTCTCACCATCATTTATATTTTATACAATTTGTACTAGTATTTTTTTTAAAAAAATTGTATTTGTATTTTGTAGTTGACTGTGTATTGTATTTGTATTTTGTGATTTTATTTTTTTTATATCTATTTTCGTCGATGCACTTGTATTTTTAAAAGAACTATTTTGTATTTGTATTTATAAATTGACTACATATTGTATTTGTATTTGTAATTTCACTTGTTTCATTTTTTTATATTTGATTTTGTAGTTGACAACATCATTTGTATTTTTAAATAATTAAAAAAGAAATGTTATTTTTCTTTCTACGAACACTTGCATTTATATTTATTGATATGAATTATATTTACTTATACAAATTTAACAATACAAATGTAAATAATTATTTTAAAAATATAAATATAAATATTACATTTATATTGAATGATACATGTTTATACAACTTGAACCATATGCATACAAATAATAATTATTTATATACAAATACAAATGATAAATTATATATTTTATAGTTCGCATTTATATTTGTATGTTACAGTTCACACTGTATTTGTATTTGTTAGTTCACATCATAATTTATATTTTATACAATTTGCACTTATACTTTTAAGAACTATTTTTTATGTGTATTTTATAATTGACTGCATATTGTATTTGTATTTTGTGGTTTCATTATTTTTATATTTGTATTTTATTTTCGTTGATGCACTTGTATTTTTAAAAGATTATTTTGTATTTGTAAGTTGACTCACATATCATATTTGTATTTGTACTTTTATTTTTTTCATTTATTTTTACTTGAATTTGTAGTTGACAACAACATTTGTATTTTTAAACAATTGAAAAAGAATTATTATTTTATTTTTATGAACACTTATATTTGTATTCATTGATATAATTTGTATTTTCTTGATACAAATTGAATAATTAAAAATAAAATAATAAATTATACAAATACAAATGTTATATTCGTATCAAATGATACATGTTTATACAATTTTAATCATAGGCATACAAAATGATACTTATTTATATACAAATGTAAATGATAAATTTAAAATAAAAATGCCAACAATATATCTGCATTAATGACATGCCACATATTTATATATTTTTGTCTTAAGCAAATAAAATCAATAAATATACTTATTTGTATACAAATATAAATGATAAATTATACATATTCACGACTAAACTATTAAACTATAAATAATAAATTTATTTAAAATATATAGTATCAAAACATATAAAATATAAAATACAACAATAAACAAAATGAGAAAAAAAAACAAAAAAAAAAGATCAAAAGAAAGAGAAAAAATGACAAAAAAATCAAAGAAAGTACAAAAAAAGGACTGCAAAGAAAAAGAAATAAAGAAAGATGAAAAATAGAAAGAAAATATAAAAAAGTAGAAAAAGGAAAAAAATAAAAATGAAAAAGCAAAAAATGAAAAAACATAAAAGAAAGAGAACGAAAAAAGAAGAAGAAAAACTGGAAAAGAAAAAAAAGAAGAAGAAAGTGAAATGGAAGGTACAGAAAGAGGGAAATTAAGAGAGAACTATGAATTTTACTTAATTGATAAGATAGAGTATGAATTGTAATTAATTGAAATTTAGATTAAATAGAGTAATTAAGAGCCTATGTTTACTAAGTCATATAGTTATTCTTGTATTTAATGTTTCTTCTTACTATATTTTATATTAAGAGTTCAGAATATTGTCTTTTTGTTACTTATTTTTTCTTTCTTTATATCATTTAAGGAAAACAACCTCTACTTTTTCTCACATTACACAAATTATGCAAGAATTTTTATAGAAAATTAATAATTGTTGAATGACAAAAAATCTTAGTAAATTGTATGAAGAGGAGCATCACGTGATATATATATATATATATATATATATATATATATATATATATATATATATATATATATATATATATATATATATATATATATATATAATGAGAGAGAGAAGATTATTATTTGTTGACTTTTATTTCATGTTTTCATTAATATAAGTTTAAAATGTTATTATATTGATCGTTGTTTAATGTTCTCCCTAATTTAATTACTAAAAATTGTATAGTTAGACATGTTTAAAGTGTTAGTTTTTGTTGTTTCTTTTGTAATTTTTCATAAATTGTTAATTCTCGGTTTGTTAACTATTGCAGATTGTTGTTTAGGGTTCAAGGTGAATTCCAAAGTCAATGAAAAATAATATTAATGTATTGTCTGTTGTCAATTATATTTTGTGAGGTTGAATTTTCAAGCATAATAATAAAGTTGGGAATAGAAAAAGTGATATAAAAAATTTTTATTTAACTTTCTTAATTATATTAAATATGCAATGTTACGAAACTAAAAGTCTTTCTTTAATGTATACTTAATGATCATTTTTTAATATGTTGGTGAAAAAGTTTTCATTATAATCCACACCTTCTCTTTGCACATCATCTCTAATTATCAATTTAGTCTTTAATCTCTCAATGCTTTCATCACAGTGTTGTTTTACCTTATAAACCAATTTAGAAAGTAATGCTTTCTTTCTGATAGGCAGCACAACAACATCCCATGTGTTGTTGAGGCTTAAAGCTGAAAGTTCTTTATTCATAACTTTCTGCCAATCTGGATGATGTGTTGCTTGAATATAGCTAATAAGTTCTTGTATACTAGTAACAGAGTTGAGCATGACTTGATTGTTAAAAGATAATTCACTAAAAATAAAAAAATCAAGAGTAACAACATTTAAAAATAGATGGAAGTCACATCTGTAAGGTGAAGTAAACAACAAATATAATCTTTCAAATAATTAAATTTTTTATGATTTTCTACAAGATCTTCTGAGTATATTTTGAACAATAGATAATGAAGAAGAAGAGTTGAGAGGTATATCAGAAGTGGGAGGAATAAGTGAAGTATGATTGAAAATAGATGAAAATTGATGTAAAGTAGCAGGTAGAGAAGCATTATCAGAAACATCCACATAATCAGTAACAAAATTTGATGAAAGAAAAAAAAATTGAGAGAGAATCATAATAAATAGATGTAGTAGAAAGAAACAAGGTAGGACGCAAAACAGATTGTGAAAGAAAAGGAAAGCATTCCTCATGAAAAATCACATCCCTAAAAACTTAAATTTTCTCTATTTGTAGATTCAAGACTTTATAACCCTTTTTTCAAATATTTTATATACACACAAGGTAAAACTTTAGGATCAAACGTAGTGCTATGCAAAGAAGGAGTAGAACAAAACACAAGCACCCAAAACACCTTAAATGAGTATAAATTGGTTAACTCTAAATAGAATCTCAAAGAAAGTTTAGAAATTCAATATATTGAAAGAAAATCTGTTAATAAAGTAAGTGACAATTAAAATACATTCCCCTTAATAGCTAATAGGAAGATGAGATTAAAATAGAAGAGCTCTTGATGCTTTTAATAAATTCTTATATTTTTTCTCCACCATATCATTTTACTGTGGAGTGTAAACACAAGTGGTTTGATGAATAATTTCTTTGAATAGAATAATATTAGATTGAACTTTTTCATTTCTAATTCAAAAGCATTATCTGTTTTTATAATTTTAACTTTGAAATTGAGTTGTCTTTCTATCATAAAAAGAAAAAATCGAAAGCTAGAAAAAGTATTTGATTAGTACCAAGAAGATGAGTCCAAATAGCTCTACTAAAATCATCAACAATTGTAAGAAAGTATCTAACTTCATCATGTGTAATAGATTTATAAAAACTTCATATGTCCACATGCATTAGATCAAATGCAGCTTTAGTGAAAATAGAACTAGAAGGAAAAGATAACGTTGATTGATTTGTCATGGGATAAATAACACACGAAGAAGAAAAATTTGAACAAAATGTACAAACTAAAAAAGCTTTATTCATATTACTCATTGACATATGGCATAATCTATAGTGTCATAGTTTGGTCTTTATATTAAAACCATAATAACTTGAATAAGAAGTATATTTATCTCCTAAAGAGATAGAAAATGATAGACTATAAGAACTAGAATTAGATAAACTCTTTGTAGAAATTATTGGCTGACATGACTTAAGTATATATAGACCTTCTTTCTCTTTACCAAGCATCTGAGGACTCGGCGATGAAGGGTCCTTACAACATGAAACAAGTATTAAGAGTGAAAAATATATATTTTTGAAGTTGCCTTCATAATCTATGAATAGAAACAAGATTAGACCTAAAAGAGGGAATATATTAAACATTTTGGAGAGTTAGATTATATAAGAGATAAACATATCCTGCATGAGTAACTATCACTTTGTGAGGATTAGAAAGAGTTATGATAACAAGTTTAGGAAGGAGATTTTAATTAGTGAAGAAATTATTATCAAAAGTGATTTGCTCAGATGCTTCACTATTTAATATCCAAAAATTACTGTGAACTTTAAACAAACAAGCATAAGAATTAAAAAACTTAGTCATATCAGTACATGTTATGTTTGCAGTGGCATTAGCAGTCCCTTCATTCTTCTAATTCAGCTTCTGTAAAAGTTGCAAGAGTTGTGCGATATTTTTCCAATTCAGAGTTTAGATCAAAGCTATTCATTATTCCCTGTTGAGATTTCTCTCCTGTGCTAAAAAAGTTATCAGCAACAGGTTCCTTTTAATATTTTTTTAGATTTAGTGAATTTAAAATCTTAAGAAAAAACATGAATGATATAACAGTGGTCAATGTCGTGCCCTATCTTCTTTTAATAATTATACATTAATGACTAGCGTTGCTAACCAAGCAATCATTATTTTCACTTTGATGATCATCCACTGTTCAAACTTAGTGTCTAGAATTAGACATGACTAACAACACAACCTAACATACTATTCTCGCTTGGAAGCTATAGAATAAAACATCAAAAAACACTAGTCCACTAGGACCTCATAATAACATTAATTGGTCATAATCATATGGTCTATCTTATTATAATTCATTCGCACATCCTCCTTCTACATATCACTACTATTTAACCATCCGTAAGCCTAAGTTACATTCATAGCTTTATATGTTTTAACTAAACTCTTTTTTTTTCACAACCATAAGGGAAGCCTAAATTAACAATACTAAACCACCAAATACTTTCATTAATAACTTAATACTTTTTTTAAAAAAACCATGTAATACAATCAAGAACTCCTTTCCTACTTCAAACATACTCTAAGTCATCTTAACAAATAATTCCTTCTCTACCTTCCACCATAAAGTCTACATCACACTCACTACCCTTTTAGTTAATACCCAAAAATGCATCACCTCAATCCTTACTTAATAGCATGCATTGATCCCTCACTATACTCTTAACAATCAATATCTCTAACTTTCTTGTCACTACACTTCTAAATCCATACTTCCAACTCTAAGGTGTTCTACTACTTATGAATTATAACACACTAAATTATGATATCTCTTAAGGAGAACTATATTCAATAATTAGGGTACATACAATCTCCACTCATGAGCGTTATATGTAACGAAGGGCTAAAGAAAAATCTAATTACATAGTATATTCTGTCTTAACCGCACAATACATAGCATATTCTGTCTTAACTGCACAACTCATATGGAAGAGGACATAATCTTTCAAATTACAGAACTTTAAACATACTAGTGTCTCCTCTAAAGCCCTTTGTGCAATTTCTGAAATTATTGATAGTAAATCTGATAGCATCATTCCGAGAGGAATTGAAACATACTAATCATGTTATCTCAAGAATAAGTCATAGATGGAGAATTATGGAGTAACACATGAATCAAAATTTTTTTTTTAGAGAACAACTTTACAGCATGATCTAGAGCATGAAGAAGGAAAATATTCCTTAAATACCCAATAGCCTCTCGAAGAAAACTGCTGACGTCTCCGTACTATTCCGTAAGACTCTACTAGACACCGCTTCACAGACACTCTAGGACACTTAAACAACGTGCTCTGATATCAAGTTTGTAATGCCCCGAGACTATCCCTAGATGTCAAACGACGCTTAGAACCATAAATGATCTCAAGCTAACCCATGATACTGGCATAACTCTTGAGCAACATAATAAAATACATAAAATGAAAAATAATACGCGGAAGTGATGTCATTAGCTGTACTTGTTAGATGCAAAACTATTTTAAAACATTTACAACACTAGTTATGTAAAGAAAACTAAAAATAAATACATCAACCTTGACTGACTGTCTATGAAGCCTCTACTAATAGTGACTATAGATAGCTGGGACATGACCCCCAGCTACCCCTAATTAATACAACTGAGTGAAACATATAGTACTGTAACTATAACGTACTCGAGTCCTCGAAGCTGAAAGCTACAATTGTCTGATTATGGTGTATGGGCTATAACTGGTACCTACATTATGAGACAATGTAGCCACACAGACGTATATGTGGTCAGTACTTCTGGAATGTACTGAGTAAGTGGGGATAAATGTAATAAGTAAAACTTAATAAATGCATAATCTTAAAACATGCATACTAAGTACAAATAGACTCACTAAGAGACTGAAATAAACTGAAAGTTGAAATATCTTAAAACATGAGTAACAAACTATCACGACCCGAGGCTACCCCCTAGTCGCGACACAGTGCTTAAGGCCACAAGTGACCCAAGCTAACCCATGGTCTAGTACCTGCTATAAGCACTGAATGAAATAAAAGTAAAATGACATATGCGGAAGATAAACCAATAAGGTACTCTCAATCTGAATACTGAAATATATAAAGTTTTTGATAAACACTGGAAACTAGACAGTCTGTCTAAAATAACCGATAGTAACTGAAAACTAAATGACTATCTAACAATCTAAAAGCCTCTAAGAATAATAAGGAGTTGATGGGACAGACCCTCAACTAACTGTTACTGACAAAATATAAGTAGATGTAGAAATAACAGCATAACATGCCATGTCCTCGATGGAAGAGGACTCACCACTACTGTTGCTGGGTGATGCTGGACTGTCTATGAATGATCGAAAAACTAAGCATCCGAAACTATGTTATAAGATAATATAAAGCAAGAGAAGAGTATGCATTCAGTACTTTGAATTTTCTGGTACGTAAGGTAAGGACTAATTGAAAAACATATGGCAACTGAACATGAATGCATGAACATGTAACATTGAGAATGCAAGACCAAGCGTAAACATGTACTGAAATAAGCTGTAAATATGAGTGAATGAATAACTATTATAGCATAATTGAATATCTGAAGTCTGTATACTTTGTAATGCATATTTGATATGATCTATTCTGATTACTACATTGAGACTGTGGGAGGTAACTACAATCGACATGCCCTAATCTGAGATATCGGGGTCCAACCTGTAACCCAGTTGGAAGGGTACAGGTACCTTGCCAAGGGTACCTATACATGAATGACGATGTGGATCCACAAGGATGATATCCCGAAGGATGAAGGTATCATGCCTCTACTGACGAGGGAACCCTCATAATCTACGGTGGCATCGTAAGTCTAGAACTTAGGGACTGCTACTAACGACTCATACCTCTACTGACGAGGGAGTTTTCATCCTTGCATTCACTTGGTGCTAAGTGTTACTCCTAACTAAAAGACATTGGTATTATTAGTTTTTTAACATGACATGGTACGGTACTTGCAAATGATCATCATGACTGAATTCTGAAGGTGGTAGTAAGAATCATGGACTAACTGGTTTATTTCTTAGAAATGAAAATTATATAAAGACACATAGGTATCGGGTATTCATAACCCTCTAGAACTGAATAATTATAAAAATTGATAAGAATGCTTAAAACAGTGGTACAAAATCATAGTTCAAAGACCCAAAACATAAGACATTTCAATAAATAGGTGAGAAGCATGAATTTAAACATAGGAATATGTTAAACATAATAGGGCAACGTATTTACATGGTTTAATATATAAATTGATATTGTAACATGAAATCACTTGAATATGATATGGGAAATTGAAATTTAAAACACGAAATAATCAAATTTTCAAGGGATCATATGCAGACATGAATTGAATTCAAATTACTAAGGAAAAACATAGATTAAACTCATCTTGAACATATGAAATTCTGTAATGAAGGAAAACCCATATTTTAATCAAAGAGAGGGTTTTTGGGATCAATGGGTGAAAAAAACCCATTGATGAATACCCCACATACCTTAATGGAACAAATTCTTGAAGAAATCTTGAAATTGGAACTTAAATGCGTGAGTTCTTGAGAGAAGAAGCTTGAATTTTTGTTCATAGGAAGAAGAAGGGTTTTTATGTGAGTTGTTTGAGGAAGATGGGAAAATAATGCCTTTATGAATGTTACAAATTGTGTTTTGGACGATTGGGGTTGAAGGGAAAGGACCAAATTACCCCCTTAACCCTCATTAATCATGAAGCTGGGCTAGTGAGGGAGTAATCACCGCAGCGCGGACTCAATTTTGAGGAAATGGACTCCACGATGTGTACCCTATTCCCTGGGAATGGCCTCCACGATATGAATGCTATTCATTGGGAATGGCCCATGCGGCGCGGCCTTATCGTAGAGGATCACTGCCTTCGCTGTCTAAACACGCCCAGAATCTCATTCAAAAATCCCAAAACTCTTCTGAGACATATCCTTAACCTCCCTAAACATGTTTCAACTCAGAAACCAACGTCTGGGGGTTGGGATGCCAAAAAATAAAATCCACAAAGTCTTCGGGTCTTGAAAATGACTAAGTCCTCAATACTTAGTGAAAATTTCAAGCCTTGGACCCCTTAAGCATCCAACTAAAAGCTTACTTGAGCTTAGAATCTTATGGGGTATTACAATATCTCCCCCTTGGGACCATTCACCTCGAATGAGACTGTTAAGATGAGATACCATGGAGATGGAGAGTCTATATTAAATAATGATAAGCTGAAACATGATTAAATAACTGGGTCTGAAACAGGTTACTTGCTACATGGGATGAACTGATTTCATAAATGCATGCTATGACATGAGAATTGTTGTATAGATGAAATAGAGAATCAAAAGAGTCAACCTAAAGAAAACCATTACCTCAAGCTCAGTTTGAATTTGTGGAGAAAATATGAGGATCTCGAGCTCGCATATCTGATTTTGCTTCCCACGTAGCTCCCTCAATAAATTGATTTCTCCATAGAACCTTAACCAAATAAACTTTTTTATTCCTCAACCTACGAACCTGATGATCAAGGATCTCAACTCGTACTTCTTCGTAGGAAAGGCTATCCTTAACATCCACACTTTTTGAAGGAAAAACCAAAGTTGAATCCCCAATGTATTTTTTTAACAAAGAAACATAGAACACCGAATGTACTGTTGCCAAATCTGCAAGCAACTCTAACTCATAAGTTACTTTACCAAAGCAGTGCAAAATTCTATATAGGCCAACATAGCAGGGACTGAGCTTTACCTTCTTGCCAAATATCTTCACTCATTTCATAGGTGAAATTTTCAAATAGAATAAGTCACCAATATCAAACTCAAGGTCCTTTCTCCTCACAGCTGCATAAGCTTTCTGACGACTTTGGGCTGTCTTCAGCCTTTCTCGGATTAACTGAACTTTCTCTATTGCCTTAAATACTGAATATAACCCTATAAAAGTGGCCTCACCTACCTTAAACCAACTAATAGGAGATCTATATCTCCTCCCATAGAGAGTTTCAAATGGAGCCATCTGAATACTGGAGTGATAACTATTATTTTAGAAGAACTCAATCAAAGGTAAGTGGTCATCCCACCTATCCTTAAAGTTAATAACATACGTCCTCAACATGTACTCTAACGTCTGAATGGTCCTCTCTGCCTGACCATCTATTTAAGGATGAAAAGTTGTATGTGAGATGAACTTAGGTACCAAGACCCTTCTAAGAAGCCTTCCAAAAGTGAGAGGTAAACTGAGTACCTCTATATAAAATGATATATAACGAAACCCCATGCAATTTTACCAACTCCATGAGATCGAGTCTAGCATAATCCTCAGTTGAATACGAAGTATGAACTGGCAAGAAATAGGCTGACTTGGTCATTCTATCTATAATGACCTAAATCGAATCGTACTGAGGACACATACGAGGTAATCCTATCACAAAATCCATATTCACCACATCCCACTTCTAAGTGGAGATGCTAAACCCCTGAAGTGTAACACTAGGCCTTTAGTGCTCAACCTTAACCTGCTGATAGTTTGAACACTTAGCTATCAACTCTGTAATATCTTTCTTTATACCATTCCACCAATAGATTTCCTATAAGTCATAGTACATCTTAGTGGATCTGGGGTGAATAGAATACCGCACAGTGCGCTTCTGCTAATATTCATTGTCTCAAACCATTAACACATGAAACATATAACCTTCCCTGATAATGAAGCACAATATCTCCCCCTTGGAAGAAAACCTCTACCTTCTTCTCTCTAACTGCCTCCTTCAACTTAACAAACTAGGATCCCTGTCTTGATTTTCTTTTACTTCGGCAATCAATAAGGATTTTGATCCATTCTGAACCCATTTACTACCTTAGGCCAAATCAACCAACCAAACTCCAAACCTAGCCAGCTGATGAACCTAAAGGACTAACTCCGTCTTATCACCTTTGACATGGGAAACACTACCCATAGACAATCTACTAAGGGAATCTACCACTAATGCCTTGCCTGGATAATACGACACACTCATATCATAATCGTTCAACAACTCAAGCCATCTTCTCTAGTAGAGATTTAGGTCTTTCTGTGTGAACACATACTGTAAACTCTTGTGATCCGTGAACACATCAACATGAACCCTAGTGCCTTTAAATTTTCAAGGCAAATACAACAACTTCCAACTCAAGATTATGGGTTGGATAGTTCTTCTCATGGGGTTTAAGCTGTCTAGAGGCGTAGGATATGGCCTTATCTCTCTGCATCAATACATAACCCATACTAACCCTAAAAGTATCACAGTAAACTATAAACCTATGTATGCCATCTGAAAAAGTTAGGATTAGGGAGGAAGTGAGTCGAGTCTTCAACTTTTGAAAACTTTTCTTGTAGGAATCTGGCCAGTGAAAGTTAACCTTTTTCTGGGTTAGCCTCGTCATGGGGGAAGCAATAGAAGAAAACCCTTCAACAAACCATCTGTAATAGCCAGCTAAACCCAACAAAATTCTAATATCTGATGAAGAGATGGGTCTAGGCTATTTTCTCACTGCTTCGATCTTTTAAGGATCAACCCAAATTCCATCACCAGAAATGATGTGACCAAGGAAAGTTATTAATCTCAACAATAATTCGCACTTACTGAACTCAACAAATAACTGATGCTCTCTAAGGGTCTGCAACATAACTCTCATATAGTCTACATGTTCATCCTTACAACGGGAATAAACAAAACTGTCATCAATTAAGACTATGACAAACATATCCAAGTGCTGCTTGAAAACCCTCTTCATCAAGTCCATAATATTGCAGGGGAATTTGTTAGTCCAAAAGACATAACTAAGAATTCGAATTGACCATACCGTGTTCTAAAGTTTGTCTTCAGAATGTCACATTCTCTGGATCTGAGCTGATGATAGACGGATCTGAGGTCTATATTAGAGAAATAAATTGCACCCAAAACTTGGTCAAACAAGTCATCAATTCTGGGAAGTGGATATTAATTCTTGATGGTGACTTTGTTCAACTGATAGTAGTCGATTCACATTCTAAGAGAATCGTCTTTCTTATGCATGAATAGAATTAGAGCACCCCATGGGGAAAAAATGGGGTACCTGTTATACCTTAGTCGCGACATGGTGCTTAAGGACACAAGTGACCCCAAGCTAACCCATGGTCTGGTACCTGCTATGAGCAATGAATAAAATAAAAGTAAAATAACATATGCGGAGGATAAACCAATAAGGTACTATCAATTTGATTATTGAAACATATAAATGACATGTCTGAAGTATCTAATAAACACTTGAAACTACACTGTCTGTCTAAAACAACTAATAATAACTAAAAAATGAATGACTGTCTAACTTTCTAAAGCCTCTAAGAATCATAAGGTGTTGATGGGACAGACCTCCAACTAACTTTGACTAAAAAAACAAAAATAGATATTGAAATAACAGTAAAATATGCCATGCCCTTGATGAAAGAAGACTCACCACTACTGCTGCTGGGTGATGCTGGACTATCTATGAATGTTCGGGAAACAAAGCATCCGAACCTATGTTATAAGATAACATAGCGCAAGAGAAGAGTATGCAGTCAGTACTTTGAATGTACTAGTACATGAGGTAAGGATTAACTGAAAAACCTATGGCAACTGAATATGAATACATGAACATGTAACACTGAGAATGCAAGACCTAACATAAGCATGTACTAAAATAAGCTATAAATCTGAGTGACTAAATCACTATTATAGCATAACTGAATAACTGAATTTTGTATACTTGGTCATGCAAACTTGAGATGATCTATTTTGAATACTACATTGAGACTGTGGGAGCTAACTATAATAAACATGCCCCAATCTGAGCTATCGGGGTCCAACCTGTAACCCCAATTGGAAGGGTGCTGGTACCTTGCCAAGGGTACCAACATATGAATGATGATATGGATCCAAAAGGCCGATGTCCCAAAGGACGAGGGTGTCATTCCTCTACTGACGGGGGACAACTCATAATCTACGATGGCGCCATTGGTCTAGAACTTAAGGACTGCTACTAACGACTCATGCCTCTACTGATAGGAGAGTCATCATCCCTGCTTTCACTCGGTGCTAAGTGTTACTTCCAACTAGAAGAATTTGGTATTATTAGTTGTTTAACATGACATGGTATGGTACTTATAAATGCTCAGCATGAATATGATATTCTGAAGGTGGTAGTAAAAATCATGGTCTAGCTGGTTTATTTCTTGGAAACGAAAATTATGTAAAGACACATAGGTATCGGGTGTTCATAATCTGTCATCACTGAATGATTATAAAAATATGATAACAACGCTTAAAACAGTGGTACAGAATCATTGTTCAAAGACCCAAAACATAAGACATTTCAATAAATAGGTGAGAAACATGAATTTGAACAAGGAAATATGTTAAACATTAGAGGGCAACATATTTTCATGGTTTGATATATAAATTGATATTTTAACATGAAATCTCTTGAATATGACATGGGAAATTGAAATTTAAAACATGAAATAACCAAATTTTCATGGGGATCAGATGCGGACATTAATTGAATTCAAATTACTAAGAAAAAGTATGGATTAAACTCATCTTGAACATATGAAATTCCACAATGAAGAAAAAACCTATATTTTAATCAAAAAAAGGGGTTTTGGGCTAAACAGGTGAAAGGAACCCATTGATGAATACCCCACATACCTTAATGGAATGGATTCTTGAAGAAATCTTAAAACCAAAACTTAAATTTGTGAGTTCTTGAGAGAAAAAGCTTGAATTATTTATCTTGGGAAGAGAAAAGGTTTTTATGTGAGTTGTTTTGAGGAAGATAGAAAAATAATGCCCTTATGAATGTTGTAAATTGTGTTTTGGACAACTAGGGTTGAGGGGAAAGGACAAAATTACCCCATTGACCCCCCTTAATCATGAAGCTGGGCTAGTGAGGGAGTGACCTCCATAGTGCATACCCTATTTCGGGGTGTTGACATCTAATTTTTGTCCTCCATAACTAAGTTTAATTCGGAGTTTCTTCGATTTTCAAATAAAATTACAACATTTATTTTATCCGAATAAAGGATTTAAAATATTTTCTGTACGTAATTTTGTCATTTTAAGTAGCGATTATATATTATCGTATTCAATTATACGAAATTATATAATTTTGATACTTAAATATTTGTTTTACAAAATATCAGATTGTAATCAATGCTTATCTTGAAATAAATTTAAGTGATTAAATCTTGATTTAAATATAATCTATTCTTAAAGATAATTTATTTGGATAATATGTGTTTGATTTTATTAAATCAAGAAGCTCGGGATTGAACATGGGATTAATTCGTTTCTAATTTCAATTGAATTTAGTCAATTTAATTAAATTTAGACCTTAATTGAAATTAATTCGGCCGTAATTGCAATGCAATCGATCGATTGATTTTTAATTAGGCTATATTTCAAATGAAATTGTCTAAAGTTTCCTTTTAACTATTTAATAAATAGCTAAAATAGCTTGATTTACCCATTTTCCCTTTAATTTCAGCAGCCATCAATTCAACCTAACCTCAGCAGCCCATTTTAAGTATCAGTTTGCCCCAGCCCAAACCAAATCAATTAATACCCGACCCAAATTCTTCTTCCCTTATAAACATCAACAAAACTCAATAACTCCAGTAAACGACAACACCTTATACCCTCTTCTACATCGAAGAACAACAATAGTAACCAACAATGATTTCAACCCTCAACCCGGCTCTGACCCGTAACCAACTTGTTTGTAGCCTTCTTCACGTGTCCCACACGATTTCACACTATAAAGGCCTAAAAATCTTCTAGAAATCAATGCGTTGTCCTCTCCAACGGTTCAATCCTGCATTTCTTGAGTAAGATTGTACGATTTCGTACATAGTTGGATGATTTTCATTGGTTCTTGAAGGGAATTCATTTTCCCTAAATCTTATTGGTCCACCAATTCAAAATTGGTACAATTATTGATGAAACCGCAAGCTGGAGGAAGGAATTCGTTTTTCAAATTCAAAAATATCCTATTTTTTAAGTCCCAAAAATATCCTCACTTCGTTTTATATAAAGAGCTCATTGTTGAGCTTGACAGGGGGATTTTTATGGATTTTTTTTTGGCTCTAGGGTTCGAAGTTGGGGGTTCGAATTTTTTGGATTTTTTTTTTGGGAGTTCGAAAGTTGGGAGATTTTTCTTTGGGTTCATTGCTTTAGGGGTTCAAAGTTTGGGTTGGGAATTCCTGGTTTCAGAAAATTTAGGTTGGAAAAATTTTCGGGTTCGAACAATTTGAGAGGAAAGACAAAAAAGAGAGAGAAGAAAGAAAATTCTTGAGAAAATACAGTCTTGCGTAGAAATTCTATTCTTGTTCATCAGCTAAATTAGAGTTTTGATTGACGGTGAGGAAGTTTCCTGGTGGTCGGAATCCTATCAACAACTCGTCGTCCTGTTTTTGCTGCCCCAGGAGAGGTGAATATACTCTTGTTCTTTTAATTTTGTCACTCTCTGCTTCATCCCCTTTTCTCTCCGTAGAATCAGTTGATATTTTAGTGGTAATTGTGAATGAGGCTGGCTTTTGTCTACTGTAGATGGCCGTGATGGCCTTAGGGGTTGTTTTGTGATTATTGTTGTGCTATTTCGCTGAAGCAGTGCTCATGTTGTAATTTTCAATATGATTATGTCGAATATACTATCTTTTAATTGACGCCATTGGTTATCTGAGAGTTATGGTATGAATAAACATTTATATCATCAAGATTGCGCCTTTTGTTTCCAGTTTATTTATTTTTTCGATGTAGCGATTTTGCTATACTAGGCTAACTATTATTTTAATCGTTTAATCTGTGACTTTAGCTTCGTGTTGCTTCCCTCGGTTTTGCAATCTATTGTTTAAACCTTAATATCGTTAGCTAATTATTTAATCATGGTCTTCACTTTTGTATGTTGCTTATGGTTTGATTCGCTGTCTCTATGTTTGAACATGCCTATTTTGGTCTAGTTATGTCTTCTTTGGCGTACCTTTGCTCTGATTCGCCCCAGTTTTCTTAAGTCTTGTCCTACATCATTTATCCCTTGGTTCTGATAGTTAGACGCATGTTAGATTTTTGCCTTATCTATCTTCAGAATCAAATTCCTATGGTTAATTTTACGTTTCCTAGGCAGTCGCTGTTTCTTCAAGTTGCTTTCTCTTTTCTTACTTTACTTTTGATTCAATTTTGGTTAATTTTCCTAGAACTTCTGGAGTTCTATAAGGCGTTTTTCGACTATCGAATAATGCTTGAGTGTTTTACTATTTTCTCCCTTCAAATCTGTTTAAAGTTCTATGTTCCGTTGATGTCGAACTTTCTCGATGTATCGTTATGAGTGTCACATTTTTTAGTATGAAAAGTTAGATAATAATAAGTTTGGATGGTTGCCTCTGGAATTCAGTTTTAATGAAGATTAGACATCTAGGGAAGATATTCTTGTTATTCTACCCTTAATTGATCATCTTGTGTCATGAGGTTCCTTCGCCGAAGTTCGTATTTTCATAGACTTCTCTTTGTCCCAAAATTGTCGTAGCAGTCATCGAATCTTTAAAAAATATATGAAATCTATTGTTTAGCAGTCGTTTTTCATGTAGTTCGATTACTTTCCTCAGTTGAACACTTTCTTTACTTTAATCCCAACCCTTTATCCAGTTATTTGCAGTTTAGTATGACAAGATTGGATTTTATCTTGTTTCTCCTGACTATTGATGAATCATTGTTTGCTGTAATTTTAAATCTCCAGTCTTGCACCTGTAATTACTTGCGTTAGCTTAAGTCCATGATGAAATATTGCCTGTTGTAGTTCTTTAATTTATCATTTTGACAGTATAATGATGTTTAGCATGGTTTGTCTCGTAATTTGAGTTCAATCTAACTTGGACGAACGTATTCCCCCAGGCTCAATCTAACTAAATTGTAGTTTGTTTGATAATCAGCGTAACTTTGTAACATGTTTAGTTTAGTTCAGCTATAATTTTCTTTCCAAAGCAATACTTCATTCTTTCTTGGAAAAGCTGTGATATTGTGATGCTTTTAGTTTCAATTCTATTCTGATGGAGTATGGTGTGTGCTATTATATTGCATGACTCTGACCTATTTGAATTATTGTCTTGCAGTCCGTTTGAGTCACTACGGTTGACTGTTTTTTTATCAATTTGTTATACTATTTCTCCGTGTAGCAATTCGTATTTTTGGTATGTATTAATTTCATTTTTTCTTCTTTTGCATGACAATTCGTTGTAGTCTAAACGAACTCTTTGCATTCTCTAACGAGCCATTGAGGCCCATCGCATTGAGTCAAACCCAAAAGAAGGCCTTAAGTAGACAATCTCATAGTGCACGGACGCAAGGAGTTCAAGGAAGAAGCACGGGATAAAATCCCGTATTCGAATTGGCTAAGAGACTTAAAAGTCTCATTTATTTGCTTAGTTATTTATCATTGTCTTTATGTATTCATTTCTTTATTACCTTATTTCTTTATTTTATTCATTCGGGCTACGAAGCCAAAGTTGTATTTAATGCAGGTGGAGCAAAGTTTGAGCCAAAGGCTCAAAAACTAGATTAAGACAGGTGAAATGGGTCAAAGGCCCGATTAGACTAGGACAGGTCTTGTTGGTTTGGGCCCAATGTCCTATATCATTTACTTTCTCCTTCCTCTCCCAGTTTATGTGTTTACTTGCTTATTTCATTTGTGTAGACTTAGTTAAAATCCCTATTAAGTCGTCTAAATTTTTTTTTTTACACAAATCTTTTCCAAAAATCAATCACTTTTCAACAGATTAAACTTTTTTGAAGTTAGTCAAAAGACGTTTTCAAACAGTCCGGATAACCGCAAGTTAGCGGACGTTTTAGGTGTCTAATACCTTCCTAAAATGTTAATAGGAACCGCTTACTCAGAATCTCTTAACTTAAATGATTTCTCTATTTTGCATCGTTTGAAGTAACTCTCTAAAGGTTTCTTAATTCCTTTTCAAAATTAAGTAGCGACTCTCAAAAAGTCAAAATTTCTCCGCAAAACACGGGGGAATGACCGCTATGAAGTTGAACCTATTCCCTACGAATGGCCTCCATGACGCAGACCCTATTCCCTTTAAATGGCCCATGCGGCGCAACCCTATCATGGAAGATCACTGCCTCCGCTGTCTAAATATGCCTCGAATCCCGTCTAAAAATCCCAAAACTCTTTCGAGACATACCCATAACCCCCTAAACATGTTTTAACTCAAAAAGCAATATTTCAGGGTCGAGAAGGCCAAAAATAAAATCCACAAAGTCTTAGGGTCTTGAAAATGACTAAGTCCTCAACACTTAGTGAAAATTTCAAACTTTGGACCCATTCAGCATGCCGCTAAAAGCTGACTCGAGCTTAGAATCTAACGGGGTATCATACAAACATAATCTGATAAGCTAGGTGAATCACTTCACTTAGTTTCTTAAATCTGAAAGATCATAAAACATGAATAATGAAGCATAAGGAATAAGCTTAGTGAGTCATTACACTTCATTTCTAAAATATTTACTTTTATTCTTTCTTATAGGAGATTCTTATAATTGACATAAATCATGTGAGGTATCATGTAGTCCAACGTCTTACCCATGTTGGGGAGAGCTTTCTACCCTTGCCATCAGAATAGAACCTTAACTTAAGTGATCACAACTTAACCCATATTGGGACTTAAACCTACAATGGCTCGTAGTTTCTAGGAATTTAGGATACGCTCATCCACATTCCTTTATCGGTGTTATATACTACTCCTAATATACATATATGCTCATACTTAAGAAATTCACCTCAAAATAACATAAAGGTTTGTAGACTGAAAACTAATTATGCTTTTCTTTACTTAAATCAAACTCATGGGGTGAAGTTATAGATTTGAAGTCTTAAAGATAATCATAAGATCAAAACTAGACTTAAATCAAGTTGCCATAATTGCAAATTGAACTTATATGCTTAAACTTCTTATAATTCAATTTCTTGTGCTTAAATCTTAAAATTCATGCATTATTTCATGGAAGTTTTCTATCAAAATACCATGCACAAAACTTACATCAGAATCTTTCACCAAATCATCAACATTCAAGTCATGATAAAAAAATCGTGTCATAATAGCAATCTTGTAAAGAAAAACACGAGTAAAAGAAATTTCTTGTGTAAATTAACTTCAAATCGCAAGATAATATCATAGTTCAAGAATATGAGAATTTGGGTATGAACCCTAATTGCAATCACATAAATTTAATTTCAAACTTAAGCTTTTGGGCACAAGGATGAAAGAGTATCCTTGTTCAAAAACCCCACATACCTGGAATCGCTTGACTTGTGGAGAGGACTTAAACTTTGAGACTTGAGAGATGACTTGGTGAGAGAAATCCTAATCTTGTTGTTCTTGAAGATGGAAGGAGAAAGAGTGTTGTTATTCAACTCAAGGTAGAGGAAAATAACATTTCTTTTAGGTAATAAATTATGGGTTGGAAGTTTTAAGAGGAGAAAAGACCAAAAAGCCCCTCAACTGAACTTATAGAAATTTGACCGTCAGTTGTTACGAGTCATCTTATGACTCGTAAGATGTGGTTATGAGTTGGTCTAGTGACTTGTAACATTGGCAGTGATAAAGGTAGCATGCTCTGAACAACATACGAGTCGTATCTCACGACCGGTCACATCTCCATACGACTTAAATCATCCTCTCATAACTTGGACAAAGACTTAGGGAACCTATACTTCTGACCTTAAGTCTTCTCTTCATATGACTCGTAACATCAAGTGATGAATCCTAGGGTCAAGTCATAACCTAACTGGAACTCTAATCACCCCACACTGCCTTAGCTACAATTTATATCTTACAACTCATAAGATGTCTATACTACTTAAGGGGATGAGTCGTAAGTTTCATAGTGACTTTAAAAAATGGGGTATTATAAATATTATTCATTAATTTACTTTCATTTGGGGTGGATTTTGGGTGTTAAACACCCCTATTTTAGTGAAAAAGGGTTCACACACACTTTATTTAGCTCGATCTATACTTATTTTTAAAATTATAGAGAAAATTTAAAAATCCGCCATGAGAGGGGAGGTTGATAGGTTGAATATGATTAACCACTATAGAGGTAACATCTATCATTATAGTGGTATTGCAACAATGGTAGGTTTCATCACTTCGATATTATTGCAGTGGTTAATTAATCAATGTTGCGGTTATAATGAGTAACCCCTCTATAATTTTGTATTTTTTGAAATTGTAAGTTCTCTTTCTCCTTTTTAGTGTTCCAATATGGTTCTAAACTATTTGTTTTTGGCTTTTATAGGATCATTATGGTCCAACAATCTACCTATCACAGATTTTCAAACACTAAATGTCGAGACCGTTAAAATTCCTCTGTAATGATTTGATTTGTAAAATTTTTCTTTTGATGTAATTTGATCATTTTTCCCTTTCTGTAGTCGCTACATATTTATTTTAGAGTGTGAAGATTTTCCGGTTTCTGATGCAATCAAGAATGATTAGGGAGAGTGTCTGATTTTTAGAGGCTTTAAAAATTGTATAGTTGACTTCGGTCAATGTTTGTTGTTTTGAGTATCGAATGGTAATTTGAACAATTTCATTAGGTTCAAAAATATTAAATTTGGGTGTTGCGAGGTTGGTATGGGTTTCGATCCTTTAGTTTGAATTTCTATCCACCATTTGAAAAATAAGTGATTTATGCCTTTAAGTGGTCTTGGGGATTAATTTATTAAAAATGATCTATTTTTCAAAAATTCAATATCGCCATTGAGTCCAAAACACTAAAATTAGTTTGTGGGGTCCTATCATATCTTGATGGTCCGTTCAAAACATTAATGGCTAGCACCAAAATCAGCAATATGAAATCGAGTGCATCCGCTTAAGCGGTAGCCATTTTAGTGGCTAGATATCACTTAAGTGGTAGAGGCTTTAGCGGTCAGGCATTACTTAAGCGATAAAGACTTTAGTGTCATGGAATCTCTTAAGCGATAGCCGGTTTAGCGGCATGGTACCGCTTAAGAAGTATCCGCTTAAGCGACAATCACTATACATAAAACCCTTTTCATGATTTTTCATTATTTTAGACTTTGACCTTTGATTTTAGTGATATTTAGGGTATTAATCACCATTTGAGATTGGACAAGATCTAAAACCTTAATTTCATTCCTTTACATCAATTTTATCCACCAAAACACTCTTTAATCTTGATTTTAAGATGAAATTTTGAGAATTTTTTTTTAAGCTTTGAAATAATTTTTCTTCAATTTGAACCTCATTTTCAATTCATTTTCACGTGGGTATTTCACTGTAGATTCCTTTAACCTTGGAAAATATATGTCTAAAATAAAATTTTGATTTTATCTCATTTATTTTTGAACACGTTTTTCAAACTTATTTTGGACTCGACTCAAATATGAGCAATATAGGTATCTATAGCTTTTTTCAATGAATAGATGCTATATTTAGATGTTGTAGTTGATTTCGAGGTCA
Organism: Capsicum pubescens; assembly: GCA_030864215.1. Taxonomy (NCBI): domain Eukaryota; kingdom Viridiplantae; phylum Streptophyta; class Magnoliopsida; order Solanales; family Solanaceae; genus Capsicum; species Capsicum pubescens. The sequence goes on along the minus strand of CM061548.1, from coordinate 71,531,265 downwards.
TTTGAAAGGGGAAAGCTCTGTGTTGAAGGACTTTTAGCTTGAATTTCATCATTTTGAGTTAGGTTATGGCTTAACTTTCTTCAGACTGACTTAGGTAGTTAATGAATAAGTAAAGCATGCTAGGAGTTCAGCAAAACAACTAGGAGATATGATTTTTGAGTTATTATATATTGTGTGATGTCCGTGTGTGGGCTTATTTTTTGTTGTTTTCTGTGTGGAGGCTTTATTTATGCATTTGGCTACTTTATTTCTTATGTAATTCCCATGCAGGGTCTTAAATAGATATTATAGGCCTTATTGAGTATTGTTTTCATTTATCATGATATAAATGCCTGTGTTATGGATTGAAATGATATTAATGATGTCTTATAAGCATGCTTATTCTAATGACGCCAAACTAGAACTGATATCATAAACTATTAACATATTGAGTTAATTTTATAGCTCACTTATATACATATTGAATGGATTGATATCTTCATACTATTTAATTTTGAGCATTATATTCACATGGCATACGTACACATTCATAAGATATCAGTACCATTGAAGAACATTGATTTTTGAAGAAAATAAGATACTTTTGAAAAGACCTAGATCTAGGGATTTATCGATCGAGTAGATTAAGACATGAGACTGAGATTGATGAAAATTTGAGATGGTATATAGGTTGTGAATCCCCATGAGTTCTATTTTGGAAGAATTGAGGCTCGACAGGTGTATACAAAAATTTATGCGATGACTTTCAGCAACTTATTTTGTCATTCATTGTATTGCATTGCATTTGCACATCATGTGTTACTTCTAGGTGTTATTTTTCATGTATTTGGCTTCTATCTATACTTGCATATATTTATCCCTTTTCTATTATATATATATATATATATATATATATATATATATATATATATATATTAGAACTGTTAGTGGAGACGATGAGAGCTACTATTTGAGAACTTTTTTGTTTGTAGGTTGTGCACTCATAGTATTTCCTTACTAATATTATTATATACTTTGCTCAGTCGGCCTATGACACCTTTTGAGTACAAATGGATCTTATTCATTCCTGTTGTGCCCTTTTGATGCAGATCCTAGTATGAGTACAATACATAATGACTGAATTTGTGTGTGAGAATTTGGCGATTTCAAGGTACTGGCATGCTCTAGGTTTATCAGAGTTGACTCTTGGCCTCATCCTATCTATTGTTATGTCTTTATTTTAGTTTCAGAGACAAACATTGTATTTTCAAATTTGGTTATGTATTAGTGCTCTTATACTTGTGGCATAAGTTTTAGAGATGGTTATGTATTTTGTTTAGACTCCCGTATTTATGTATATTATGGTTTGACTTCATTCTAGAAGTCCCAACTTGTGTTGTTTTGTTGTTGTTTTTGATTTTTCTTTATTTTTAGGTGATTGACTTACTTATCAAGGATAGGCTGTGATAAGTTCCATCATGACCTTTTTTTGGGGTGACACCCTCGGCTGGGCTACTGATTTTTATCACAGCAACGGTTATTTGACCGATGCAACAGTTACTGACAGTCCGACCCAGTCCATTACTGGGACTCTTGGTCAATTTCCTTAGGCTTTAATTTTTCTCCCTAATTTAAAATTTTTCTGATCTATTTTGAGCCTATTATTTATTATAAATTATTTTTGAGATATTTTCACACATAACAATAGTTTGAATGTTATAATACTCGAATACATCGACATATATAACAACATAGCCATTTAATTCACAAGTGGAGAGTACATCGGTATATACAATACTATAATCATATATAAGAGAGAATAAGAGCTTTTGATAGTCCTCACATCCACAATGGCAATAATTAGATGATTTTATAAATTTTTGCTTACCATTTACATTTCTATCAATTCGTACTCTTCCATTCATTCCAACAATCTTGAAAAAGGAATAAGGATATTTCATTCAACAAAGTCAAGTTCTTTGACTTTCATCGTACAATTAAGAAAACTAGCAAAGATAAATTCTTACTACTATATTTTTTGTTGGATATTGCATCTGTTACTGCTATAGTTTTCTAGAATATTTAATTGTTTAGTTATAGGAGGAGTTCAATAATTACTTTAGTAGAATTTTTAACTTTTAGTTTTACTAAGAGTCTACTACTTTTGTTGTAGGAGAAATATACAACTTTGTTTATGTGCCTATATAAAGGCCCATGATTAATAAAATCTATATGAGAAAGTTTTCATGCATATTTTCTATGTTATTGTTCTTCTCTCTTCAAAAGAAAAAAAATCTAATAGTGGCATTAGAGTAATATGTCTGTGCATTAATTGAAAAATAACTTTCAACCACTTTTATTCATATCTATTTTCAACCAACTTTAATTCTTGTTTATTTTCAATGCTCAGGATAATTTTAAATCAATATCAGATTTAACTAATTTTTAATCCATACTAATATAATCTACTTTTCATCAATCATAGCAGATAATGATCCTTCTTTGATTGCTCCATAGATCTTCATAGGTGAAAATTATCAAATTTAGATAGTGAATATGAAGTCTTATCTTGAATCTTGTGATTTTTGAGAAGTTGTAATTGAAGAATCACCTTTGTAACCATTTCCTAAAAATCTTACTTCTGTCTAAATCAAAATTTTTTCAGAAGAAAATTCTAGAAGATACAAAGACAAATTATAATCCAAAATTCAGTTGGAGATGTTATTTTCTTTAAAATCATTACATGTGAAACTGCAGAAGAATTTTGAGATAAACTTGTAAAAGAGTATTCAAGAAGGGAACAATGAAGATAAAATTAGATCTTGAATCTTAAAATGAATTTTGAATCTCTCGCAATGCAAGATAGTGAGACAATTAGGAAGTATTCTGATAGGATCTCTTTGATTGTCAATAGAATCTGTAGAATCTAATAACCACATTATTTACAGGATCATTGAGTTTGTTTCACAAGTCTAATAGTGTAATCATATGTATAAAATACGAACCACACTTGAAGTTCATAGTCTATGAATCGTATCTTGTTACAGAGTTGTTGCAGTACTTTTTGGAGAAAAAAACCTTCTAAGAATCTTCTATAGGAACTTGAGTAATTTGTGAAACAAGAAGAATATTTATCTATTGATTTTTTTTCTTGCAGAGAGTGAAAAGATGTGTTGATTTCTCATGTAGAACCCTTTTATAATTCTTAATGGACACAACTATTCAAATAGTTGTGTCTCTTTCTTTTTCTCTTTGCTGAAGAGACACAACTCTTCAACTTTAATTCCAACAGATATGTATTTTCTTTCTATTATTTATTAATATAGATAAATCATAATATTTTATTTATCTCTTAATATGGATTCGGATTGAGCCACATGGGTGTCTCGATCCGATTTTCTTCATCTCCCACTCACACATAGTGGGTTAACTCTTATTCCTGCTCTGTAACATTCATACTTAATGACTAGACCGTGTGACCAGAGCATACTTTGAGAGTGTCATTGCCATATATCTGTTAGGAATATACAACATCTTGATCAATGAAACTTAGATTATATTATGGTATGCAATACCCTAGATCATATATTACATCCATGTTTATCATCATCTCTTTTTCTTAATTTTGAGTTCATCATTATGTACTTGTCTCACAGAAAAACATAAAGGACGTCAATGAACACAATTAATGTGATAATATCCAATGATCTTCCTCATCTCATGAATCTCTTAATCTCAACGTGGTATGCTTTTCTAGAAATATCCCGCCAGATCAAATCAAACATGATCTTTTAGAAATAAACTAAGATAGCAAACACCAAATTGAATCTCAAGAAACTGATCAAAGTCATGAGGGTAGAATGTGAAAAATTACTTATAATTTTCAAGGCTTCACACGATAGCAAGTAGATACTAAACTTGTACCGCCCTTATGGATCAATTTATACATACATGGTATGAAACATGTATCACAGTATTGACTCCTTTCCAATGGAGCGTATGTTTTTATAAAGTAAATACTGTGCAGATGATAGTTCAGACATCTCATGTCTAACTTTGAGTTCACAAATCTGCTCAATTATTTTATTTTTCCGAACTCATATCTAGCATTAGAAACAAGCAACTCATTTTAATCACATATGATTAAACACTATCTAACAAACAACACTCGAATTATAAATTTTCGGTCTGTTTTATCATCAGGTCTGACAATAATAAGTTTATAACTGTCTCATTTGTGAATAGGCCAATCTTTTGTCTGTTTGACATACTTTTTATCCTTAAAAATAATTTATGTACACTACATAAAATAATATATATATATATATATATATATATGTATTTATGTATGTATGTATGTATATGAAGAAACAAGATGAAAAATTAGGCATTAATCAACATTAACCTTAATAATGTGAATTTACATGAACATGATTGAAAAAATAAAAATAAGTACATCAACATCTACGTAAATCCAATGATTTTACATGTCTTTCATAAACATCACATGCTATGGGTTTTGTTAAGGGATCTTTTACCATTTGATGTGTAGATATGTATTTCACGTTCACTTTCTTTTGTACAACTATGTCTCGTACAAAATTATATTTTATGTCAATATGTTTCGTCTTTCCATGGTATTTTGGATTCTTTGTGTAAGCTATTGAATCTTGACTATCACAATTGATTGTGACAGGTTCAATAACATTATTATACACAGCCAAGTGGATCAAAAAATATTTAAGCAAAACAGCTTCTTGCACAACAGATGAATGCGCTACAAATTCATCTTCCATCGTAGATAAAGCTATTCCTGACTGCTTCTTGATACTTCATGATATGGCGCCATTGTTTTGCAAGAATACATATCCAGAGATGAAGTTTCTCTCATTTAAATCTCCTCACCAATCAGCATCAGTGTAGCCTTTGAGTTACAGATCATTTCCCTGATAACATAAGAAATAGTCGACTGTGCCTTTGAGATATCTCAATATTCTTTTAACTGCTTTTCAATGTTGTGGTCCTGGGTCGGATTGATATCTACTAAATAACCCAACGGGATAACAAATATCAGGTCGAGTACACATCATAACATACATTAGACTTCCCACAAAATTGGAATAAGGAACCTTTCTCATTTGTTCCTTCTCTTGTAGAGTCCGAGGACACATCCTTTGGTTTAAAGCTTTACTTTTAGATATCAAAGTGTTTATGAGTTTGCAATCTTGCATATTAAAAAGTTCAAGAACTTTCTTAATGTAAGATTCTTGCAAAAGAGACAACAATCTCTTCGCACGATCTCTTGATATCTTAACTCCAAGAATATATGATGCTTCACCTATATCTTTCATCTCAAAAGTAGATGAAAACCACTCTTTTATTTCTTTTACATATTCAATGTCACTTGCAGCTATAAGTATATCGTCTACATACAATAATAATATCACAAACTTATCTTTGAATCTTTTGACGTATACACAATGATCTTCATGAATCATAATGAAACAACACAATATTATCACATTATGAAAATATAAGTACCATCGCCTAGAAGATTGTTTAAGGCCATAAATCGACCTTCGAAGTCGACATACTTTACTTTCTTCGCCTTTTTTCATGAAATCTACAGGTTGTTCCATATAATTTTTTTTTCTAGTTCTCCATTGAGAAATGCGGTTTTCATATTCATTTGATGCAATTCAAGATCCAACATAGACACTATAGATAAAATTAATCTAATTGAAGTAAAGCGTACAACAGGTGAAAAAGTTTCTTCATAATCAATTCCTTCCTATTGTGTGTACCCCTTAGCTACTAGGCGAGCTTTAAATCTTTCAATACTACCATCTGCCTTATGCTTTATTTTAAGAATCCACTTATTTCCAATAGTTTTTCAGCCAACAGGTAGATCAACCAATTTCCATACTTATTTAGATTTCATTGACTCCATCACCTCCTTCATTGCTTTTAACCATTTTTCTTTAGCGGGGCATAAAAGAGCCTCTCCATTGATTTTAACCATTTTTCTTTAGCAGGGCATAAAAGAACCTCATTTATATTTTTTGGATCTTTATCATCTGGAGTAACTATAAATGCTTTCCCTTCGATCTCAAATCGACGACAAGAAATTTGCGGATGACTTATTCGTCGAGGTTGAGATTGATCAATTAATAAGTTACTCCCACTCGGACCACCAATATCACTAGGACTTGTAGAAATAGGAATTGATCCATTATCATCAACATGAATCCCACTCAAGTTTATTGAAATATCAATAGCGAAAGCTGTCTGGTGCGTAGTTTCATAAAGAGATAAGTCTTGACCTATCTTTCCCTACTTAGAAAAATCATTCTCTATGAATGTAACATCACATGGCTCAATTTTAATTACAGAGCCACTATTTTGTTCGCCTATGAACACATAGCCCTTAGATTGTTCAGAATATCTTATAAAGATATACTTCTTTCTCCTTGGACCTAATTTTCCATATTTAGAAGAAGGGTTATGAATAAAAGAAGAACTACCCCATGGCTTTTAAATGCTCAAATCGGATTTTCGTTTAGTCCATAACTCATATGATGTAATTTTAACTGATTTTGAAACACGATTAAGCACAAACGCTGCAGTGAGCAACGCATCACCCCAATAGGTGATAGGCAATTTTGCTTGCGGAATCATTTACCTAACCATTTCTAACAAGTTTCTATTTCATCATTCCGCAATACCATTTTATTGTGGAGTGTAAGGAATAATTAATTGTCTTTGAATTTCTTTTTCATCACACAATTGTTTGAACTCATCAGACAAATACTCTCTACCTCGATCGATTCTTAGAGCTTTAATTTTTTTTTTATCCAATTGATTCTCAACTAAGTTCATAAACTTAACAAAGCAACTCAAAGCTTCAGATTTGTGAGAAATAAAATATACATGACCAAATCAAGTAAAATCATCAATGAAAGTGATGAACTAAATAGAATCATGTCTTTCCCTTACATTCATTGGACCACAGATGTCGGAATGAATTAATTACAATGGAGTATCGACCCTTGTGCCTTTCCCAAATGGTTTTCTTGCAGTTTTTTCGACTTGGAACGATTCACAAATAGACAATTCTACTTTGTCTATTGTGCCAAGCAAACCTTCTTTAGCTAAGCGATTCATTCTTTGTTGACCAATATGGCCAGGCCTAGCATGCCATAAATTTACATCATATTCATAATTAGAAGTTGACGTAAATAAAGAAAAACTGATATTATTATTGGGACTTTGAATAACATCTAATACAAAAAACCAATCATAAAAATAACTGGTGCCATACTTTGTTTTGGCCAAATACAAATTCACACCATGTTCATGAAAGAAAAAATTAAATCCTATCTTAATCAACATTCTAACAGAGACTAAATTTCGACGTATTATTGGGGTAAATAGTACATCATGTAGATATAGAGTTCGACCATCACATATTTCCATCTTGCAGGTACCAATCCCTTTCACCTCCTCTTTGGAGTTATTTTCTATATACATCCATTTGAATTCTTGCAGAATTTGTCGAAAATCTATGAAAGCATCTCTATCTGTTGCTATATGCTAGGTGGTTACTGAGTCTACAATCCATATAGGAAGTGATTCAGTTAAAAAAATAAAACAAGAAATATTTACATTACTATGTAAATTATTAATAAGGTCACATACCTTTTTAGGCTCAGAAAAATCACGAGCAAAGTGTCCCTTGTTCTCACAGTTGTAGTACTTGAGCTTAGCTATGTTCACCTTTTTCTTTTTCTTTGGAGCAGAAATATTTTACTCTCCTTGTTAATTATTCTTAGGCTTCTTTGAAATATTTTCTTTTCCCTTCTTTTTGAAAAATTTACCGCTCTTGCGTTTGTTGTCATATCCATGCTTAAGATCTGAACTAGTCATATACGCATTTATAGCTACATTGTCTACTCCAAGGTGCTCTTCCTCGAGTTCCAAATGTCGCTTAGCATCTTCCATAGTTTTGATGCTAATATTGAGGGTTAAGTGCATTTTCATATTTTTTCAGTTTTGGGATAGGGAGCGAATAATAGCTTGGAGTTGTTGCGCTTCGGTCAACACATGATCAACATCTTTTAGTTCATTTACCATGTTTGACATATGGCGAAGATGCTTTCGTATAGTATGATCAGGGCGTTTCTTAGAAGTATCAAACTTAATAGTAAGATCCCTTAACTTAGCAACTGACATATGATCAAATTTGTTTTTTAAAGCGGACCATATGTCCTTAGCGTCATCAAACTTTCAAAATTCTCTCATAATGTCATTATCCATACTGCTCAGCAATGTAATGCAAGCAAGAGAATTTTTCTTTTTTCAAGCTTGATATTCCTCAAGATCTTTCACATGTTGAGGAGTATCACCATTTTCAGGAAGTGTCATAGACACGTTAAGAGCTTCTTGCGCTTTCAGGACATATTGAATTTTCATACTCCATATTTCATAATCATCACCGTTAAGTTTATCACCTTTATTAAGCTCGACGACAATGTTCTTTGCAGCACTTGACATACTGATTTAAACAATTATAAATTATAGTGAGACAACTACGTACATTATTTTAGCCTAAATTCATATACACAATAATTCTTAAAATAATAACTATGTCAATGTGTATTTCATATCAGGATCAGATTCGAAAGTTTACTAAGTTCCCAATCATCGTCTGAATTTTAATATGTCATAAATCTAACACAATCAATCATTTAAGAACCACTTATCTTAAACCACATAAATTCAAGATTAAACAAGCATAAATTCTATAACACATATAGAAAAAACTCAACCAAGAATATAATTGTATAAAATAATAAATTTACAATCATACAAATCATGTCACATATAAATAATTATTGTACAAAATAAATACACATTATCATGACAACATTTTAATGTGAACAAGAAAAGATAGAATAAGATCTATATGCAAGTTCAAAGGCAAGTAATTTCTCTTAGGCAACCAGTGAGAATGACACATAGTCTTCTGAAGCTTCACGTCAATGTACTATTTTATAAAATCATTTACTAACGACTTGTAAGATCTTATCATTTTGAGACTCAATTTATGCCAAGATTTATCGAGTAATTTCTTTTGAAAATCATTAGGCAAAACAGATCGTAAAGCCATGTATTTCTTCTTTACACTTAATAGATCCCCAGTCCACACATCTTCTTGAATCAACTTATTAATTTTCGTTATGTGATCCACAAAGATTGTAAAATCGTCATCTTGAACATTGGATTCTGGCGAGAGATTAACCAAATTGTCAATCATAGTTTTCACGTTGTCCTTTGGTTGCTTTGTGGTAACTCGTCTGGGTGTTCTTATCATCATCATGATTTTCTATAGCATATACAGAAAATAATTAAGACTAATCATATATACACATCCAAATATGTATATAAAAAAATTGGTGACAATAATTTTTTTTAAAAAATATTTTATGTTAATATGGCTTAGAGCGTTACTCACAGTTCATATATTAAAGAATACTTTAGCATTAATATTTTAGTTGTTTCCCACAAAAGAAATCAACTTAAAAATTATAAATTCAATAGATTAGAAAAGGAAAAATTATAACTCATAAAGATGTCAAGTGACATTACTTTCCAGTTCTTCACTGTACTTGTACGTCACTACGAAACTTCTCTCACTAAAAAAACGGAATTTTATAATAATGTTGTTTACCAAGGAACATGCCATTATTTTATATTATATCCAATTGAATAGCAATGCAGGTAACACTTCAAAAATTTTCTGCCACTTTCTCCTTATTTTGTTCGAAGAAGACAAAAAAAAAAATAGTCTTAGTAAATTTCTTTTCCTACTCTTTAACATCATAACGATTCTTGTAATACACAAGCCACCACGATAAGAAAACTCGGACAATGCAGAACGCTAAATTCATACAACAGATTTTCTTAGAAAAATAAAACTAGGAAAACAAATTAACGTGTCTCTGATGTCAATGTAGAATCTAATAAACATATTATTTGCAAAATCATTTAGTTTATTTCACCAGTCTAATAGTGTAATCACATGTATAAAACACGAACCGCACTTTAAGTTCACCGTCTATGAATCGTATCTTGTTACAGAGTTGTTGCAGTACTTTTCGGAGAAGAAATCTTCTAAGAATCTTCTACAGGAACTTGAGTAATTTGTCAAGGAAGAAGAATGTTTATCTGTTGATTTTGTTTTCTTGCAGAGAGTGAAAAGATGTGTTGATTTCTCATGTAGAATCCTTTTATAATTCTGAAGGGACACAACTATTCAAATAGTTGTCTCTTTCTTTTTCTCTTTGAGACACAACTCTTCAACTTTAATTCCAACAGACATGTATTTTCTTTCTTGTAACGCCCGAATCTGGTACCCGAAACGCCACAAGGTGCCCATGACCCCGAAGGACCACAAGCTAACCCATGACTGATATCTGTACCTAATCACTGCATAATATACTGTATAAATGCAGAAACATGTACTGAAAGTCCATAAGGTTCAAACTGGATAAACATCTAATAAAACAATGTCTGAAAACGATATAACAATACCAAAGCAAATCTGAAATAACTGTTTGACATGCTATAGACTGAAAGCCTCTAAACTGAACTGAATAAGAAGTTGATGGGACATGTCCCCAACTAACTCCATCTACTGAAATAAACTAAAAACTGAAATAGTAATGTGATCATCATGTCCTTGAAGGATGAGGACTCACTGCTAACTCTGATCGCTGAACTGGGATGCTACTGGTTCTCTGGAGCTCGTTCTTCTAAACCTATGGTATAAGACACCATAGCGCAAATGCGTCAATACTTTGAATACTGAGTACCCGTTGGTTTGGTACTCCTAATACACTTTTGTACCTTTTTGGTGCATATTCGAGTATTAGCTGTCACCGTTGATTGTGGTTCATGCAATGTTTGATTTCTAGAGATAGGGTGAGCTCTTAGAGTTTGAGTCACCTAATTTTTTTCATCTTTTGTACTCAGTCTTTAATATCCGAGATAGATGTATTAACTATTCTAGACTTGGAGTTGTGTTAATACTATTAGTTGCTCTTGTACTAGCTTTACCAGGTTTTGGGATTGGTATCTGTATGATTTCTTATTGTATATAGAACCCTCGTGTTAACAATTGATTTTCTTTAAATTTCACCTATGTTGGTCCTTTCCTATCAAATTAACCCATTATGCTAGCTCCGAGTTATGATATTGGCTTACCTACTGGTGGGAATTGGTAGGTGCCATCATGACTAGTAAATCGGATCGTGACACCTAAGACATAGACGAGAGTAATACCTACAATCCTTTATGACATAGGAGTAGGTTTACACTTCTACGAATGAAAGACGATGACTGGAGAATTCATCAAAGATTAGATGAAACTTAATCAGGTCCCTTGTTTTAAATGAACAATAATATTGTGGAAAGACTATGCGTAAGAGGTAAATATTTGATTGGAAAAACTAAGTTTTACTCTTTTCACATCTTTCATTTATAAGAAAGAACAAAATCTTAACATCACGCTATTGGTCCAACAAGAACAAGTCAGCTTCACCAATGTAGCAGTTCCACCAATCAGTTGCAAAAAGGTACGACTTACAGTTGTTCACATATGACAACAAAACAACCCAATAGTTGATGGACCAGGTCCCTTGTTGGATTTTATCAAATCATTAAAATCAAAACTATAATATTGGCTACAATTAATATACTCATCTCTCCAAGCACAAAAATTGAGAAATTTTTCACTTGTCATTAAAACAACTCCGGAGGCTTCTTCAAGTAATTGCATCCAATATGCCAACAAATTAGCAGCAATATTAGAAAATCCAATTTTGTCACCCACAAAAAACTTCTCATCTTTGAGCTCATTTTCAGGAATCTTCAGCAGCTCTCCAGATTCCTCTTTAGCTTTTTCTTTCTCCTATCCTTTGCCAAACAAAGCTTTCCCCAATACAATCAAGTACTCCAAAATTGCTCAAAATTTTAGTTTCTGCATTGACAGTGTAAAATAGATATTTATATATAGTTGCTTATACTTAAGTTTTTGTACAACAAACATTAATTGTTACATTATATAAATTAACCGTAATAAGTTGTAAATCTCACGTTTGCTCCAGTTGAAGTTGATAGGTTTGATTAAAGGAGATGACATATTTTATGTGGTTAACTTAACTACCTAATAGTAGACATTTGAGAACACATGTAAAAAGTTATAGATATTTTGCTGGAAGTGTTTTATATAAGATCAATTTATCTTTATGCGCTCATATGTTTAATTGGAACGAACAATAGTAGTGTTTAAGTAAATCTACCAGCAAGTTTAATAGGCTATCAATGTCTTAAAGCCATTTTTTTAAAAATGATAAAAAGAATACAAACCAATTTACCTCATCATCAAGGAACTTAGTCCAAAAACGAGCAATGGATTGGTCATAGGGGTCTTTAGGCAAGATGGAAGGGCCTTCAAATATCTCATCAATGTATTCAATATCTGCACTTTCAAAGCAGCTTCACTTGTTCCATCTCACAACTTTGCTTATGTAGATGAAATTTATGTATGTATGATGAGTTTTCATTCATGACTTCTTTTAAAGATGGGAAAACAAGTGTCCTAGAAACTAAGAAGATACAATGTTTCAAATTAATCCTTCTAGGTTTGATGGCAACTTATCATCAATTAATTATTTTAAAGTCTAAAATCTGAGTGGTTAAGTGTTTCATTTCATTATAAAATGCAGTTGGTCCATTGAAACTTACATCCGGTAGCTTTAAAAATAATTGAGGGGTGAAGGTGTTGGAAAATTAGGGAAGAGAATTGTAAATCCCGTGCTATTATAACATTCTTTAAAATCTTGATTAATACTCAACATTAGGGATCATATAAGAGGACTAAATTTCAAAGTCACAAAATGAAACGGATGTACAAATTAGTGTTAAGGTACGACTATTTGAAACTTAATTGAATGGGTGAAGTCCATACAATTGAAACTTGGTATGCAATTTCAACTTTTTAAGTTACTATTTTTCTTATAAGGATAAAAATTTCTTAACATCATAGAGCAAAATAAAGGTATGCGTCAGTACTTTGAATGTACTGGTATGCAAGTGAGGTAGGCTGAATGCAATAGGTTCATATGCATGAACAATACTAACTGACTGACTAACATGAACGTGAGAATACATGCATGTATATGTAACTATAACTGACACCGTGATAGGACTGAATGCTAAGTTTTGACTACTGAGTTTACTAATAACATGGAATTACTGATATCTGAGGGACTGATACTATGTTACTGATACATGAATAACTATTTCAGACAGTTTTGATTATAAAGAACTGGTCTGGTTGACTGTGTCTAATAGTTCTGAAGCTGAATACTGATAATATGAGTTCTGATAACTGATATAACTAATAACATGAGTGACAATATTTGGAAGTCCTAAATCTGATGGAACTAGCTGAGTTCCGTACTGTATCTAAGTAACTGAATCTGAGATCAGTCCTATCTGGTGGGTGATCTCTAAATCTGATAGCTGATATAACTAATAACATGAGTGACAGTATTTGGAAGTCCTAAATCTGATGGAACTAGCTGAGTTCCGTACTGTATCTAAGTAACTGAATCTGAGATCAGTCCTATCTGGTGGGTGATCTCTAAATCTGATGATACCGTTACTAATTGACCATAGTTGAGATCAGTCTTGTCTAATGGGTGATCCCGGAGTCTATTTATAATGATAAGGACTGACTGTATCTGACAGTCCTAAATTTATACTACTGAGTTGAATTGACTGTATCTGACAGTCCTAATTCTGTAACTAAAACTGTGGGATGTATTCATCTAACCTACATGCCCCATACTAAGCTAACTGGGGTCCAACCTGTAATTCCAGCTGGAAGGGTGTCAGTACCATGCCACTGGTAAAGACAACTGATGTGGAGTCAGTCCTAATCTGGCGGGTGACCCCTGGGATCAGTCCTATACATTTAAATGCGCTAACGGGTGACATCTCGTACCTACATTGGCTACGTAGTTCTGGAACTTAGGAATTGCTTCTAGGGATCTCAGTCCTATCTAGCAGGTGAGTCCCCATCCCTAGGCTCGCTCAGTGCTGAATCCTACTTCTATCTGAAAAAACACTGATCTAATTAATTGAGCTGAACTGATTAACTGAACTAAACTAAACTGATACTAGTGGTATTTTTTAGCGGAGCTAAACTGAATTTACTAAGTTCCGTTGACTGACGAAATGTATTGAGTTATGAGGACCGACTGAGAATACTAAGTTACTGAGATTGTCTGGGAATACTGAGGTTACTGAGATTACCGAGTACTAAGATCACTGAGATTACTGAACTATTGAGATTACTGAGATTTCTAAGATTTCTTGAGTCACATGATTGACTGAGTTTTATGGATCATACCTTGACTGAGGAGATCGTGAAAACATGACATGACTCTAGACACAAAGCTAAATATTTGGGTACAAGTACCCCCAGGACTCGATGAGAAGAAACTAACATAGCATGGCTTACTTGAACATATGACCAACAACAAAATTCATAATTCATATATTGAAGCACTTCACCAATCATGTGATATGCATAAGCTTGTACATACATGGTGATTTCATGATACCATAAAAGTTGAGCATTGTTCCTTCATCTAGGCATTTAATCAAACACATGGTAGGCATAGCACATGTAGACAACATTATACAACAATTAATCATCATGATTAATCTCTAATTTTGATCATCCTAGAGTTTATTCATAGGTTCACATGAATATACATCTATACAAATCAATTCCACATAAAATTGATCACCCAATATGGATTTGAATTCAATTGATCATTCTCAACATAAACAAAACAAACCCAACATGAAATTCATAAAGAAATCCATAGACTTAAACTTAGAAAAGAGATTCTTGGGCTTCATGGATGAAAGGAGTCCATGAATGAACACTACGCATACCTTAGCTTGTGATTCTACAAAGATTGATGGAGACATTCTTGAAATTTGACGGTGAATTCCCTTGGAATTGAACCTTCTATGAAAATCCCAGGGCTTGTTCTTGAGAGTTTTTAAGAGTAATTGAGTATAAGTTGCTGAATTATGGACAAATCTTGTGTTATAAGGTTTAGATAGGGTGGGAAATTGACCCTTTTAACCCTAGGACACATATTTAATTTCTGAGAAAATTTTTCGATTTTCATCCTTGGAGTGACGCGCCACTATTGTGCCAAGTCACTGGAAAGTGATAAATAGGAAATTGCACGGTGGCACGAGCTATCGCATTGCCACCTTTTCTACAACCTGGAAGTTTGGCACGATGCTCTATCGCAGAGAAACACTGAAAATTGACAATTTCCATTTTAGCTATCTCCAGGCGCGCTGAAGGCTCAGGTGACACAATGTATCACTAAAAAGGCTCTAACTCTTTTCCCGGGTGTCGGATTTGGGCGAATTTGGTATCGATGGAAGGCTTATTGAATTTTTCACATGAAAAAAGTGAAAATCTTAAAAATACCACGTGTACAAAAGTGGATTCATCTTTCAAAGAAAGCTTCTAACATTCTTGGGAAAAAATTTCAAGCTAGGAAAAGTACGGGTATTACATTTATATTATTTATTAATATAGATAAATCATAATATTTTATTTATCTCTTAATATGGATTCGGGTTGACCCACATGGGTGAGCTGATCCAATTTCCTTCATAATCAGATTGATTCGCGAGGATTGTAAAACAACAGAATAGTTGAAAAAATTTGTGACTATTCGTGAGAGATTTACGTTCAAACATTACACTTTAGAAGATTCTAAAGATCTCTCTACCATCTCTCTTGTAAAATTGATAAGTTTTGTTCAAGCACAAGAGTAAAGAAGAGCATTTAGAAAAAATAAAGTCATTGAAGGTATTTTTGTGGAAACCACCAAAAAGAAAAAGTTGATTATCCTTCTTGCAAATACTGCAAAAAAAATATACTTAGAAATATTTTGTTGGTGGAGATCTAATGCAATATGTGAAAACTACAAACAAATAGGTGATGTTACAAAGGTTTCCGATTTAAATATCAAAACCACTCACAAGCACGGCTAACAGAAGAAGAAAATGAGGAGGACCAACTTTATCAGACTGCAGCAATAGAGTAAGGAGGAGTGTTGGATATTGCATCTGTTATTGCTATAATTTTCTAGAATAATTATTTATTTAGTTAAAGGAGTAGTCTAATAATTAATTTAGTAAAATATTCAGTTTTTAGTTTTAGCAAAAGTCTACTACTTTAGTTGTAGGAGGATTCTACAACTTTATTTATATTTTTATATAAAAGGCTCGTGATTTATAAAATTCATATGAGAAAGTTTACATTCATATTATTTATTTTATTGTTCATCTTTATCTCCCAAAAAAATCTAACACTTCCTAACTTATATTAAACACAAAACAAAATACTTCAAGTTTCTATTATGATCAAAATAGCAATACACATTATCAAGAGACACACCATAAAAGTTTTATTAAAGCTCCCATTCTTCACTTCAATCAACTTCTCTGTTGCATTTTATGTTAGCTCAATCTTTTCATAGTCATGAAAAGTAAATTCTTCTTCCACCTCTTTTTTATAATAAATGAGGTAGATTATTATACCATATGTATAAATGCACATTCTGCTTTCATCTCCATAATTTCTCTATTATTGTAAGCAACCATTTCTTCCACCTTCTTCATTTTCTTCAATAGTTCATTCATGTCCTTCAGTTTCTTCACCAACTTGAAAATAGTGAACTTAGATTGTTCATCAATTGCACCGCCAAAAAGTTTATTCTTCTTTGATCTATAGTATGGACGAGATCAATTTTTTTTTTGAATAATTATCGGATCAAGAAATCTTCAAAGGGAGCAAGTGACCATGACTGCATCGCACCTCTACATTCAACATTGAATCTTCTTTTTACTTCTTTCATGACTAACCCTAATTAAAAAATTAAAAATTATGAGAGAAAATTATAAGTCCTAAGTTTTTAACAAACAAAGATAATTCTTTTTAAAAATGAAAGGTTACCTTTAACGACAATGGGAGATACATTTGAAGTGAAAAAGAATAGAGGTTTATTGAATTAATATAATGTAACATGAAGAAAATATAATATATTTTGTTTATTTAATGAAAAAATACAAAATAAAGGATACTTATACTGTTATGTGGCAAATAGAGATAGGTTTATAGAGATTTATTCCGACCCTACGCGCTTAGTGTGTGTGTCCACATTTAAGTTCAACTATGCAAATAAATGTCACTAAAATACACTAATAAATTTGGAGAGGGGAAGGAGGGGTCATTGGACCTCTTCAAAGTTTAGACGTGTCACAGTAATTTTCATCAAAGATTGGGTATATTTCGGATTCTTTTTTCACTAACTTTTAAGTTTTTAATCTATTTAAAATACAATATGTGGTAAATGGGTGCATGTGTAAATTTACTAAATCGAGTAAGGTATGATGATGATAGATTAATTATGTACTATTTTTTAGACGAAGTTGTAATTTTTGAGGACAAATAATAGTTTCTTATACAAAAAGTTGACTTTATATATTGGTAATATGTATGTCTTTGGTTAATTTTTTCTACTGGAGAAGTTTTAGATACATCATTGTAACATCCCTAATTTTTGCCTCTTAAAACTTTCATGAGTTTTGAGCTTACTGCTCAGACTACGACTTTCCTAACGAGTCGTTAGGTCTCCTTACGAGTAGCAGGGCTCGAGTCGTAAGGTTACCAATGAAGGGTGCCCTGAGTTTTGTTGTGGGTACTACTGGGATGAAATGAGTGGAGGTGAGACAGTTCAAGTCATAATGTATGACTCATAGTCTCACCACTGTAATAGTCCCTTGTGTCTGTTGTGACAATGACTAGCACTATATGAGTCGTATAGTGGTACTTATGACCTGACCAGTGAAGGTACCCTGAGTGACTATCCAAACCACGAGTCGTGGTGACAACTCATAATGTGTCCTTATAAGTTTTAAGGTGACTCATGGTCACTAGCGACAACCTCACGACGTTATAAACCTTATTGGGACCTCGTAATCATCCCAATAACAATCAAACACACTCATAAACTCTCTCAAATCACTAAGTCAAGAACAACTAGGGTATTCTTAAGGTGGGTTATCTAGAGCTACAAGGGGTGATTTCTCTCCATAATTGTGATACTTTCAGGCATGTTACTCTTACTCTAAACTTGTTTTATATAAAGGCATGTATTGTATGATTATTTATGTGAATTTAATTGTGTATTTTGCTATGGGTTGAGGGTTTTGAAATGGTTAATTCTTAAATTATTTTCCCATGGTTTATATGCAATTATCATTCTAAATTGAGGATTTTTGAACAAACTGGGTGCATGGGTATGGAAATTAGAGTGGGTGTCAGAGCTTTCCCCCAAATTGATATTTTTGGACTTGGAATTGGTTTTGGATAATTGTGCTCCCTCAACCCACATGTGTAATTTGTTTTGAAATATGAATTGTCATTTGATTTGAATTATTCACCTAAGTTATTGCATTGCATAAATGGTTAATATGGATAAACATGGATATGGAATGCCTCGATGGCCTTGGTTTTGTTATAAATGATTTTGGAAAGGCCTTAGTGACCATGGAACGATTTTAAACTAGAACTTTGGAGTGCTATTGGCTAATGAATTTTATCCCCAATTGGCTAAATAGGTTGGAGTCCTATTGGTTAGTGGGTTAGAGTCCCATTGACTATTTGATTTAGCATAAGTGACATTTTCTTGCAAACTTTAGTCAGTATGACGATACCACTTGATATTTCCCTAATGAATAACTCCTAGATTAAATAAATAGGTTATCTTCTAAATGTTTTAATTGGGCTTAAAGGGGTTGTATAGTTCACCGTAAAAGTGGAGGTCCCGAAAGGACTAATACTGGAGACCACGTTTGCCAACGTGGGGGGTATAAATGACCGGGTGTTTGAGTCTCCCTTGATATATAGCCAGGTGTTCAAGTCTCCTTGGTTCATATATACACATGATTATTTTCTGGTTCATGCAACTACATACACTGGGGTCCTTTCAATATGGGGAGCTGAACCCATATAGACAATGGGTGTTTTTATTATGAAGGTAGAGTTACACTGTCCAGGATAATATTTTAAATTGCATGCTAAGCCTTGTTCCCTACCCTGACAAATTTTTATGTATATATATATATGGATGTGTGCATTTTTTTGAATGATTTTGAACGGATTTGATCATGGCATTACTTTTTACCTTTTCTGAGTTATATGCTAGTGCTCACCCTACTAACCGCCTCCATATATTGTATCCCCATGTGATGTAGGGAACAGAGACACTTCTACTTTTCTTGTGCAGTGATAGGATACTGGATTATCAACAGTCTGCTTTGGAGTAGCGAGCCTCCATTCTCTGGAAGGGCTATTATCTTAAAGTATGTTTCATTCATGTCTTAGACCACTTCTATTGGATTCTTTCTACTATCGTCGGGGGAATGTCCCAACTTAGGTAGATATTGGTTTTGTTTTAGATGCTTTGTGGATTATTGTGGACTGGGATGGTTTTTGGAAACCTTACATACCTTTTTGAGCTTATATTTATCTATATTGTTATATGTTCCAAACTTATCCACTGCTAGTAGGTAATTTGTTCTATTTGACTAGGCAAAGGGGTGGTTTCTGATCCCCCGGTGGACTTTAGATACCCATCACGGCCAGGCCTTGGTTTGAGTTGTGAAAAGCTTGGTATCAGAGTCCTAGGTTCATGGTCAATTAGGTGTCCACATAGCTGTGTCAAGTAGAGTCTCTTTTATGGGTGTGTAGTGCACTACACTTATAAGGGAGAGGCTACAAGACATTTAGGAATGTTGCCCTTTTTTTATCTATCTTTTGGGTAATAGAGTCTAAGGTCTTGAAATCTCCTCTAATTTCATTTGTTCGTATTTCAGATCATGACTTCCAAAGATATGATGCTCGGGGAAAATATTTTATCCCACTTGAGGATAATATGGATGGAACTCGTCCTTCCTATAGGGTACAGACCTAGTCTAGCGTCCCTTCTTCTAATTTCACTCTTGGAGTTCCACCGGTCCCTATGATGTTGGGTGTATTTATGCATTTTAGCGTTACTATTCTAGCCTTTTTAGCCTTGTTTTGAGGATGATTCATGTGTTATATGTGTTGATAATGATATGAATTTTCATATTAGTGTCCATGTATGTGTTTATAATGTTTAATGGTGTTTTCACATGAGTTTTGATTCAAATTGATCATTTAGAATTCAACCGAGAAAACTAGTGTGACTAGCTTGAGCTAGGTGTTTGTCTAGTCTATCTTGTTGGGTTCTAACGTGTTTAATGAGTTCCTAAGGTTGTTATTATGTATTTTTATGTGAAAAAACTTAGATATAATGTTCAAGGTTCAATTGGTTCAATACAAGAGTCAAAACAATAAGCTTAAGATCAAAGTGAATGAAGCCTATGCTTAGTTCGTGTTTATAGTTCACTGTCTTGGATGTTGTGTTGTTTTGAGCTCTAAATTGTTGATTTTAATTCTATATGATGCTTGGTGAATGGATTATGATGATATATGAAGGATATAAAAGCTTCAAATCAAGTGGAAACAACTCAAAAAGGCTTGGAATGGATCACGGAAGTACAATACACAACTTGATGCAAATCTGGACACCTGAAATATCTTGGGCCAGTGGAGGTGCGTAGAGTGTCCAATGGGATGATATGGTATATCACTGGATTTATAAGGGGCCCAAAATAGTGACCCACCACATCAAGGTTGTAATAGCGGTGAAGGTGGCACCGCGTCGCGGTGAAAAGTGAATCTACAGTTGTCAATTTCCAGAATCTCAATGCGATTATGCCGCATCGCGGGCTAATAGAGATGAACCCACCACCATGAAAAGATGACCATAAAAAATGGTATTTTTTTGCCCAACTAAAAGAAAATAGCGTGGAACCCTAATCCAAGTCAGTTTATGACTTGTCTTCTATAAATATAACGTCTTAAATTGCTTTTTAAACATCTTGGAACACCCTAGATCAGCTTGGATAACATTGGACGCTACCACAACTTCTTTTTTAGGTTTTATCATCTTTTTATTTAGTTTCTTTATAGTTTGTATCATCAATCCAAGAAATTAGATGATGAGTATTTCCATTAAAGGCTAAACTCCCTTTCCGAGGGTAAGGCCAAGATCATGAATATTTTCATTTTGATTTAAGTTTGTTGAATTGCTTATCATTATGGTTGTTTTTTTTATCCTTATTTTAACTATTTTAAGGATTAGCTACCCTTAGAATATATTCATTGTCGACCTTGTGATCTCGGGAGGTAGAATAGGAAGATGGAACATGGGATATGCCTAGAAGCCTTGATTCACACGTAGGATGATAGCTTTAAATCACTTAGTTGGATTATTACTTTCCCTCTCAACGATGTAGTTGTAATGTCCACATTAGGTAAACGATTAGAGGTCATGAGACCATGATCATGCGATTAACCCTATGAATTAAGAACCACGATAAGCAATCTAACGAATGAAGTTCAATGGCATAGTATGATTGTTCGTACGCCTTAACAATGGGTCTCTATCCTTTGATTGTCCATAGTCATTTACTTTTTTGCATTAGTATAGTTTACTTTTAGTTTATAATTCTAAAACGTTATTTGTTACTCTCCTAAATTTGTTAAACTAGAATTGGGTAGTTTTTTAAAACAACTCTCTGTGGAATTGATATTCGGTTTTATTGAAGGCTACTATATTACTTGGTAGACCATGTACTCTTGCGTGTGCACTATCAAGTTTTTGCCTCCGTTGCTGAGGACTTATAATTTGGAAACTGTTTATTTTAGTTTTACTTTTAGATTTATTTGGTGTTTTTATGCTTGGTCTTGGTTCTGTTTTTGTAGGAAACAGGTTTATAAAGTAGTAAGATAGCAAGGGATCAGGAGTTGGTTGAACCAAGTTCCAAACCTGAGCAACTTTTCCATCAACGAAGGGCAGAAACAAACCTTCTCCCCCAAATTCTGCAAATCCAAGAAGACAAGAGAATCCTGCCATCATAGCTGATGAACAAGCAGCCCGCAGGACAGTTAGAGAAGTGGTAATCCCACTTCCAACCAATTTGACCTCCCCATTTTAGAAGTCGGTAGCTGGAGGCAATTTTGAGCTTAAACAGAATATGGTATAGCTTCTGATCAGTAGTGGACAGTTTATAGGGCTTTCATATGAAGATCCACAGGTCCATTTGCGAAATTTTTTAGAAATCAGTGATACATTCATTCCCATGGGTGTGAATGTAGATTATGTGAGGATGACTTTATCCCCCTTTTCACCGATTGAGGAAGAAAAAGTGTGGTTGAATATAGAACCGACAAACTCAATCACATCATGGAATGACATGGACAAAAAATTCCTTATTTGGTTCTTCCCGTCTTGCAAGACTGTGAGACTTTGCACTGAGATAGTGTTCTTAAAATAAAAGCCAGCCGAGAATCTTTATCACGCTTGGGAGTGGTTCAAGGCTCTTCTTTAGTACTGTCCACACCATCAACAGTCCAATGAGGTACTTGCTCATACTTTTGTAGATGCTCTTGACCATAATACAAAAATTTTGCTAGATTCAGCTGTAGGTGGTCAAGCTCTTGAGATGACATATGATGAGCTGTACACTTTATTGAACCGCATAGCTCAAGGGAATCCAGATTGGTATTCAGACTCGAGGAGTTCCACAAAAAGAATTGCAGGTGTATTGAAGGTGGACCAATTCACAACATTATCAGCTTAGGTTGCGGTATTGCAGAATATGATAAATACTCATTTCAGTAGCCTAAAATTAGGAGCTACACAGCCTACCGCAACAGTCAATGCAGTTCAGCAAACTAGTGGTTGGTATGAAGTTTGCGGTAATAGTAGTCATTCTGTGGCCATGTGTGCTTCAAATCCGGCATCGATAATGTATGTGGGCAATAATCAAAGGCCAAATTATGGTAATTCCTACAACATGAAGTGGCAAACTCATCCTTGGAACGCCCACCAACTGCAAATTCAGAACCCATAGGCACAAGAAAATTAGTCAACTAGCAACGTGGAAGAGATGTTGAAGTAGGTTCTAGCTAATCAAACACAATTGGCTGCAGATGTAAAAAATCAGCAAGCAACCCAAACAAGCTTAGAGTTACAGTTGGGCCAGTTATAGCTAGCATTAAATACTAGGCCTCAAGGTGTCTTGCCGGGAGATATAGAAAATCCAAAACAAGTCATGACAATCACTTTGAGAAGTGGTAGAAATCTTAAAGGAGAACCTCCCAAGGCAACAAAGGAGGTAGATGCAGATTTGACCACCCCACAGGTAAATGAAAAAGTTTCTGAAAAGTCGAGGAAGTCTGAGTACACGAAAGAAAAATCTGCTGCAAAAATGAAGAAAATGCTGCCACTTTCTTTCCCTTAGAGGCAAATAAAAGTGAATGAAGATGCCATGTTTATGAAGTTCTTTGGCACGTTCATAGAGATTCACAGTAACTTACCTCCATTAGATGTTTTGTAGGGTATGCCCAAGTACGCTATGTACTTAAGGGATGTGGTTGCAAATAAGATAAAATTGTAGGATATGGACATGGTAGCACTCATTGAAGAGAGTAGCGCTATAATGACACAAAAGATGCTGAAAAAGCTTAAGAACCCTGGGAAGTTTACTCTCCCCATCCAGATTGGCAACAACGAGGTGGTTCAGGAACTTAGTGATTTAGGGGCAAATATCAATTTGATTCCCCTATCTCTATTCAATATATTGGGTTTGGGTGAGCCCAAACCGTGCACTGTGTGACTACAGCTGGCAGACAGATCCATTGCCTATTCGAAAGGAATCATTGAGGATGTCCAAATAAAGGTTGGTAAATTTGTTATTCCTGCTGACTTTATTGATCTAGACTTTCAAGAAGACGAATAGACCCCAATCATCTTAGGGCGTCCATTTTTATCAACCAAAAAAACGTTGATTGATGTAAAGAAAGACATACTCATGATGAGGTTGGAGGATGAAGAAGAGGTATTTAAAGTTTAAAAAGCGCTCAACATAACATCCCAATATAAAGAATTATGTATGATTAATGTTATTGAAGGGAACAAGTATGGGGTGGCTAGTCAGCCAAAGGCCTCTTCTGACACCCTCATTGAGCAGCCAAAGCCTCTAATACCGCAACCTGATATGATGCAAGTTGATGGGTCTGAAAAGGTTAAAGTTGAAAAATCAGGTACCTTTTAGAATGCACACCCAAGAGGGGTGAAAATAATAAGAATATGGAGACCAAGTGTGAGAAAAAAAATAAAAGAGAATGACTAAGTCGTTAAGTAGGGTCATGCCGCGACACTAAATTAGGCGCTGCTTGGGAGGCAACCCAAGTTACTAAGTATGTATGTTTTATTTTTCAATTTGTAGTTTTTACTTCACGTAGTTTTTGTTTTATTGAGTCACAGGTTGATGGAAAGTATGAGTACCAAAAACCTGAGCTAAACAACATGGAAAAGACCTAGGGTCCCCGGACCCTCTTGATATTTAAAAGATTCTACTAGCTAGGCCTAGAGTCCTCAGAGAGTATTTCTATCTCTTACTTTTAAGTTCACTTTGGGGACAAAGTATATTTTTAAGTATGGGGTGGGGAAATTCCCAATTTTGGGCTCAACTTAATTTTTTTTTGTAAGATATTCTTGTTGGTGCTATTTTTGATTACATGGTGCAAGTATTTTAGTTGTATAAGCATGTTGATTATGTGAGTTACTATTTTTGAGACTTCTATGGTCATGTTTATGACTTTTGTACCTGTGACTTAAATTTGAATTTATGATATTGTTGGTTGGGAGTCTATGATGATCCTATGTGAGTTGAGTTTGTGCAATGTGTGATGTGAATTTTTGTATATTGCTTGTTTCATGTGATGTCTAGAACTTGCCCGATGTGTATGCAAAGAGAAATAAAGAATGTTAGTTTAGGAGGTGATTTAGGCATTTCTTTGATAGCCTTGTTTATGCCTTCTTTTTGACCTACCTGTGTGCTTAATCTTAGTCAGCCTCGTTGAGCCTTTAGCTTTTTCTTTGGTAACCTTATATGTATCTGAATCCCTTCTTTGATAGACCTTAATTTGATCCAAAATCTCCTAGGTGATTTAATAAAAAATTAATTGAGTAGGGAGTTTGAAAATAAGAGGAAAAAATGAATTTGATGCCCTAAGGTAATAGTTATTGGTGTTTATAATTGATGTGTGGTGTATGGGTGTGATAGATATTGTGCTAGAAATATTACCATGGTTGTGACAAAAAAAGAAAAAAAATTGATTCATGTGGTAATAAACAATACTTCCACCACGTGTTTATGAAAATGCTTAAAAGAGATAGGACAAAATAAAAGATATGGGTGGATGAAAAAAAATGTAATTTGGTTGTTGGAGATTGGTTTTAAATGTATAATGTAGTGTATTAAAGCGCTTAGAGAGGTTAGTCACTATTCCCAAATAGTTCCTACCCATCCCTTAACCTACATTACAACCCAAAAAGACCTAATTGATCTTATTCTTGACATTCTGATATTAGTGGAGTATGACATTAAGGGCAAGCCTATGGTTCATTATGTGTAACTTGTGAATTCCTTGTGAGAGTGAGCATAAATTAATTCTTGTACCCATTGTGTTATAATTTGTATTTATATGAGTGATTATGGGTAACTCTCTTATTGTGAGGGAACATGTTTGATGAATATGAGTTATTCTTGTTATGTCTTTTATTGAGCAATTAGAATGAGTTCTACAATTTGGTGAATCAAGTCTTGAGGTTAGGATGTTTTGAAGTAGGATTCTTGAGTTTTCAATTGTGTATGTAATATGCCAAGTGAAGAAACTTTCATTCCTTGTAGTCATTGTAGTACTAACTTGAGTGTATTAATTTTAGTAGAAGTGTGGAGTCTATTTAGTTCATGGTGTTCATTGGTAAGAGTTGTTCGAGGATGAACAAGGCTTTAAGTGTGGGGTAGTGATATTGGTTGTATTTATACATTCTAGCATTACTATTCTAGCATTTTTAGCCTTATTTTGAGGATGATTCATGTGCTATTTGTATTGATAATGATATGAATGTGCATCTTAGTATCCAAAATAGTAATTCACCACATCGCGGTTGTAATAGAGGTGAAGGTGGCACCGCGTCGCGGTGAAAAGTAAATCTACAGTTGTTAATTACCATAATCTCAATGCTATTATGCCGCGTCATGGGATAATAGTGATGAGCCTACCACAACGATGCAATGGCCATCAAAAACTGGATTTTTGTGCCCAGCTGAAAGAAAATAGCGTGGAAACCTAATCCAAGTCGGTTTATGACTTGTCTACTATAAATATAACATTTTAAATTGCATTTTAAACATCTTGGAACACCTTAGATCGACTTGGACAACATTGGAGACTATCACCACTTCTTTTTAGGATTTATCATTTTTTAATTTAGTTTCTTTATGATTCGTATCATCAATCCAAGAAATTGGATGATGAGTATTTCCATTAAAGGCTAAACTCCCTTTCCGGGGTTAAGGACAAAATCATGAATACTTTCTTTTTATATTAAGTTTGTTGAATTGCTTATCATTATGGTTGTTTGTTTATCCTTGTTTTAACTATTGTAAGGATTAGCTACCCTTAAAATATATTCATTGTCGATCATATGATCTCGAGAGGGGGAATAGGAAGATAGAACATGGGGATAAGCAAGCTAAGGTTTCAATTCTCTTATAAAATAAGGATTTCAAAGTAACATCTAGGATAGGGATGTACCTAGAAACCTTAGTTGATTCACACGTAGGGTGATAGCTTTAAATCACTTAGTTGGATTATTACATCCCCGCTCAATGATGTAGTTGTAATATCTATATTAGGTAAATGATTAGAGGCTGTGAGACTATAATCATGTGAATAACCCTACGAATAACAACAAGGATAAGAAATCTAACGAATGAAGTTCAATGGCGTAGTATTATTGTTCGTAAGCCTTAACCCTGGGTCTCTATCCTTTGACTGTCCAAAGTCATTTACTTTTCCGCATTAGTATAGAATACTTTTAGTTTACAATTCTAAAACTTTATTTGTTACCCTCCTCAATTTGTTAAACTAGAATTGGATAGTTGTTTAACACAAGTCCCATAGGATCGATATTCAGCTTTCTTGAAGGCCACTATATTACTTGGTAGACCACGTACACTTGCGTGTTCGCTTGGGCGCTGACAAGTTTTTGGCGTCATTGTCAGGGACTTGTAATTTGGCAACTATTTATTTTAGCTTTACTTTTTGATTTATTTGGTATTTTTAAGCTTTGTCTTGGTTCTATTTTTGCCAGAAGGCCAGCAAAACAGTTGTATAGACATAGATAGTAGAGCAAGGAGAAGAATTCAAAAAGTTCTAACTCCTATTTGGCGGCTAGTACTCCTTATCCAAAGTCATCCGATGATTGTCGTCTCTACACTAGTGTTGGTCCTAGGGAACAAGGTGTCCAACCTCAAGTTAGTAGAGCCTATTCAGCCCCATCTCATTCTCCTTGTTATTTCTATGGGAAGATTCAACATGGTCAGTGTGATAAAGGGAAGAATTAGTGTTTTTGTTGTGGCTAGCTTGGTCATATATAGTGGGAGTGTCCTTCCAAGCTTTCTTTTGAGGATAATAAGGTTTTGGTTGCCACTTTATCATCTTTTACACCAAAGGGTGCTACTTATGGCTACAATACTAGTTGAAATTGTCTTTATGCTCTTACCACCTATCAAGAATCTGAGGTATCTCCAAATGTTATCACTGGTACATTACAGCTCTTCACTCGTGATGTATATTGTCTACCCTCTCTTATATGATCCCTTATGTGGCTATTTATTTTGGTTTCAATCTCGAAAAAAATTTAGATCCCTTTTTTGTTTCTACATTAGTGGGTGATATTGTTGTGGCTAGAAGGGTCTATAGGGATTGTACGGTATCTATTGGTGATAGGGAGACATTGGTGGACCTGGTAGAGTTGGATATGGTAGACTTCAATGTTATCTTTGGGATATATTGGGTTCACTCGCGCTATGCTTCTCTAGATTATCGGACCCGAAGGGTCGATTTCTAATTCCCGAATGAACCGATAATTGAGTGGGAAGGAAGTTACCTCGTACCTAAGGAAAGGTTTATTTCTTATCTTAGATCTTGGAATTTAATTTCTAAGGGGTGTTGATACCGTCTAGTTTAGGTTAAGGATTCTAATTCAAAGGGTTTCCCTTTGCAATCTATTCTCGTGGTAAGTGAGTTTCCTAAAGTTTTTCCTGATGACCTTCCTGGTATTCCTCCCGATAGGAAAATAGACTTTAGGATTGACTTTCTACCAGATATCCATCCTATCTGTATCCTTCCATATAAAATGGCTCCATCTGAATTGAAAGAATTTAAGGAGCAATTAAAGGATCTTATTGATAAGGGTTGTATCTGTCCTAGTATTTCACCATGGGGTGATCCCGTGCTTTTTCTGTGTAAGAAGGATTATTCTCTTCGGATGTGTATAGACTATTGTTAGTTGAATAAGGCGATGATGAAGAATAATTACCCTCTTTCTATGATTGACGATCTCTTTGACCAGTTTCAGGGTGCTAGATATTTTTCCAAGATTGATCTTCAGTTGGATTATCATCAGTTGAAGATTAGGGAGGTGGATATCCCTAATATTCTTTTCATACCCGATATGGACACTATGAGTTTTTGGTCGTGTCTTTTGGGTTAACTAATGCCCAGTTGCATTTATGGACTTAATTAATCGGGTATTAGATAATTCTTAGATTTGTTTATGATTGTGTTTATTGATGATATTCTGGTGTATTCTAAGAGTGATGAGGATCATGCCAATCATCTTCGAGTAGTATTGCAGACTCTTAAGGATCAGTAATTGTGTGCAAAGTTTTTGAAGTGTGAGTTTTGGTTGAATGTTATAACCTTTCTACGTAGATGTACAGAAGGTTGAGGCGATAAAGAAATGGCCTTGATTTACAACTCTAATCAATATTTAGAGCTTCTTAGGTTTAGTTGGGTATTATAAGAGGTTTGCGGAGAGCTTCGCTTCTATTTTTGCTGTATCGACTAAGTTAGCTCAAAAAAGGTGAAGTTTTTGTGGTCCGATGCTTATGAGGGTAGATTTGAGATGTTGAAGGATAATTTGACTTTTGCGTCAGTTTTGACCCTCCTTAAGGGTACCAATAGTTTTATTGTTTATTGTGATACATCCCGTGTGGGACTGGGTTGCGTGTTGATGCAACATAGTAAGGTTGTGGCTTATACTTCTCGGCAACTTATGATTTATAAGAAGAATTATCTGATGCTTGACTCAGAATTGTTAGCTGTGGTTTCTTATCTAAATATTTGGCACCATTACTTGTATGGAGTGCATGTTGATATCTTTTTCGATCATAAGAGCTTGTCGTATGTGTTCACCTAGAAACAGTTGAATCTCAGGGAAATGAGATGGGTTGAGCTGCTTAAGGACTATGATATGGGTCTTACTTATCATCTAGGTAAAGCTAATGTTGTTGTTGATTCTCTTAGCAGGTTATCTATGGTAGATTATCTCACGTGAATTAGAAAAAATGGGGATTGATGAAGGATATTCATCAGTTGGCTAATCTTGGAGTTCAATTTTTTTATTCTAAAGATAGAGGTGAGATTGTTCAAGAGATAGTGAAGTAATCTCTTTGTACAGAGGTGAAGAAGAAGAAGATTTTGGATCCTATCTGTATACAGATTAAGGATGATATGGGTCAGTAGAAGGTTATGGCCTTTAAGATTGGTGGTGATGGTATCTTGAGGTACCAAGGCTGATTGTGCATTCCTAGCATTAATGGTCTGAGAGAAAGGATCTTGACTGAGGCTTATGAGTAGAGGTATACAGTTCATCCTGGTTCGATGAAGATGTATAATAATTGAAGGAGATCTACTAGTGGAACAACATAAAGAGGGATGTGGCAAATTTTGTGACTAAGTGCATGGTTTTTCAGCAAGTGAAGGTTGAACACTTGAGGGCTAGTGGATTGTTTCAATAGATCGAGTTGGCCATATGAAAATGGGAGGTGATCAATATAGATTTTGTTGTAGGTCTTCTGCGGCCTACCCATCAATTTGGATCATTGTAGTAGGATGACTAAGTCTGCTCACTTCTTACCTATGAGGACTACTTATTCTGGGGAGGATTATATGAAGTTGTTCATTCAGGAAATCATTAATTACATGGTGCTCTAGTTTCTATTATTTCAGATCGAGGTACACAATTATCACATAACTTTTGGCGGTCGTTCCAGAGAGGTTTAGGGACTAAAGTGAACCTTAGAACCACTTTCCACACTCAGATGGATGGACAAATGGAGAAGACTATTCGGACTTTGGAGGATATTCTAAGGTCTTGCATAATTGATTTTGGTGGTATTTGGGTTGATCATCTGTCTCTCATCGAATTGTGCTATCATAATAGCTATCATTCTAGAATTTATATGGCTATATTTGAAACTATGTATGGTAGGAGATGTTTTTCTCCTATTGGGTGGTTTGAGATTGGTGAGACTAGGTTGTTTGGTCCTAACTTGGTTCACCAAGCCTTGGAGAAGGTGAAGGTGATTTGGGATAGAATTAAGACTGCTCGGAGTTGCCAAAAGTCTTATCCAATTGTGAGGTGAAGATACTTTGAGTTTGATGTGGATGTTGGGTATTTTTGAAAATATCTCCTATGAAGGGGTGATGCGGTTTGGGAAGAAGGGGAAGCTAAGTCCCCGTTATATTGTCCCATTTTGGATTTTGAGAAGAGTTGGGAATGCTTCTTATAAATTGGATCTGCCTTCTAGCTTTGGTTCTATTCATCCAATGTTTTATGTGTCAATGTTGAAGAAGTATGTGGGTGATTCATCTATGATTGTGCATGTTGAGAACATTGGTCTTTTGAATTCCTTCTCTTATAAGAAAGTCTCGATGGATATTTTGGATAGGAAAGTCCGTAGATTAAGGACCAAAGTTGTGGCTTCAGTGAAAGTGCTTTGGAAGAACCATAAGGTGGAAAAATCTACTTGGGAAGCTAAAGAGGACATGAAGTCCATATATCCATTCTTGATCCTTGAGTCGGATAATCGTGCTTAAGGTATGTGTTTTCCTACTCTTTTTGTTTGTTGACTTTGTTAAAGGAAATTGTAGTTGTGTTTCTCTTTTATAATTGTCCTAAGGGAAGCCTTGACTCATTATTCTGGGATAAATGATCCTGGAGGGAGGGGAGTGGGAGAGAGAATGTAACACTCCATATTTTTACCTCTAGAAATTTCTTGAGTTTTAAGCTTACAACTCAGACTTCGGCTCACCTAATGAGTCGTAAGGTCTCCTTATGGGTCATAGGGATCGATTCATTAGGTAATCAGTGAAGCATGCCTTGAGTTTTATTTTAGGTATGACTCAGATGAAATGAGTCGTGGTGAGACAGTTTGAGTCATAATTTGTGACTTGTCGTCTTAACAATGTAATGGTCCATTGTGTCTGTTATGAAAAAGACTAGGACTATATGAGTCTTAATGTCTGGCCACGATTCGTAGAGTGGTACTCATTACCTGACCAGTGAAGGTGCCCTAAGTAATTATCCAAACCACGAGTCCCGGTAATGACTAATGTGTTCTCACGAGTCGTACGGTGACTTGCGGTAACTGCCAACAATATTCTAAGTTTTATTTAAGGGCACTTTGGACATTTTCCTCTTTCCCCAATTATAACCCACGACCTTATAACCCTTTTTGGGACCTCATAATCATCCCAATAACAATCACACACACTCATAAACTCTTTCAAATCCCTAAGTCAAGAACAACTAGGGTTTCCTCAAGGTAGGTTATCTATAGCTCCAAGGGATAATTTCTCTCCATAATTGTGATACTTTCAGGCATGTTACTCTTTCCCTAAACTTTTTTATATAAAGACATGCATTGCATGATTATTTACATAGATTTAATAGTGTATTTTGCTATGGGTTGAGAGTTTTGGAATGGTTGATTCATAAATTATTTTCCCATTGTTTATATGTAATTGTTATGATAAATTGATGGTTATTGAACAAATTGGGTGCATGGATATGGGAATTGAAATGGGGGTCAAAGCTTTCCCCAAATTGATGTTTTTGGACTTAGAATTGATTTTGGATAATTGTGCTCCCGCAACCCACTTGTATAATTTCTTTTGAAATATGGATTATCATATGGTTTGACTTACTCACCTAAGCTATTGCATTCCCTAAATGGTTAAAATGGATAAACATGGATTTGGAAGGCCTTGGTTTGGTGATAAATGGTTTTGAAAAGGCTTTTGTGGCCATAAAACGATTCTAAACTAGAGCTTTGGAGTCTTATTGGGTGATGGGTTTGAGTTCCAATTGGCTAAATGAGTTGGAGTCCTATTGGTTAGTGGGTTAAAGGCCCATTGGCTATTTGATTTCGCATAAGTGGCATTTACTTGCAAGCTATAGTCGATATGACGATACCACTTGATATTACCTTAATGAATGACTCCTTGATTAAATGAATGGGTTATGTGCTAAATATTTTAATTGGAATTAAAGTGGGTTGTGTAGTTTGCCATGAAAGTGAAGGTCCTAAGAAGACTAATACTAGAAACCACGTTTGTCGGCGTGGGGGTCTAAATGACTGGGTGTTTGAGTCACCCTTAATATATTATCAGGCGATCGAGTCCCCTTGGTTTATATATAATATGATTATTCTCTGGTTCGTATGGTAGCACGCACTGGGGCCCTTTCAGCAGGAGGAGCATAACCCATATAGCCCGTGGGTGATTTTATTATGATGGAAGAGCTACACAGTCCAGGCTAATATTTTAAATCGCATGCTAAGCCTTGTTTCCTATTTCGGTATGTTATATATATGTATGTATATGGATGTATGCATTGGTTTTGAATGGTTTTGAACTGATTTGATCATGACATTAGTTTATCCCTTCCTTATGTTACATGTTATCACTCACTCCGCTAACCGTATTCGGACGTTGTATCCCCACGCGATGCAAGGAACAGAGATACTTCTACTTTTCCTATGCAGTGATAGGATTTTGGGTTATCAGCAGTCAGGTTTGAAGTGGTGAGCCTCCATTCTCCAGAAGGGCTATCATTTTAAAGTCTCATTTCATTCATGTCTTAGACTACTTCGATTGGATTCTTTTGGTTATCTTTGGGGGCATGTCCCAACTTAGGTAGATGGTGATTTTGTTTTAGAGGCTTTTTGAATTACTGTGGACTAGGATGGTGGTTGGAAACCTTACGTACCTTTTGAGCTTGTGTTTATCTATCTTGTTATATGTTTGGAACTTATCCCCTGCTAGTAGGTAATATGTTCTGTTTGACTAGTCAAAGGGGTGGTTTTCAGTCCCCCGACAGACTTGAGATACCCATCACGGCCAGGCCTTGGTTCGGGTCGTGACAATTTTTCACTTATATTTTTTAATTTTGATGTACTTTTAACTTTTTTGGTGATTTATCTCTTTTAAAAATATTTATTTCTAATTATAGTAATTTATAAAATATTAAAAAATTAAAATATTCATGTCGCCTCGGTACTTACATCCGATTAGATCTGAGGACTTATGCTTAGCGCTCGCACCAAATAAAGTGCCTCACCTTACGACCTCGCCTTTAAAAACATTGGTTATGATTCTTTTTTAAAAAAATTAAAGACAGGCCATAGCAACCCATTTATTAAAAAAATAAAGATATCTATTCAAGACTGGGCTCAATAGTGACCTGATCCATCAAGAAAAATAAAGCATAAACAAAAACTAATTTATAAAAGCCAAAAAGGGAAAGTAAGGTGAGGGTATCAAATACTATGAAGAAAGTTCTAGAGAACCTCTTTATATTCATCACCAAATCTTCAATCCTTCTTCTTCCAAGACAACATCTGATTAAGTAGAACCCCTAATCTTAATCTAAACAAAGAGCTAAAGAGTTAAATCTCCTCATTTTTGAGATTCCATGAGATGGAGATTCATCTTCCCTCTATGTTTCATGATCCAGAAATCAAATCCAAGATGTGTTACCTTCTTCACTAAATCTCATCGATAAAAAAATGGGGAACCACACTCATATTTGATTTCTTTTTACAGAGAGCTTGGCTCAATATTTTCAGATGAATAGCTTTTATGATTCTTGTAATCCCTCTCCATCCCCTTTTTCATGTCCCAATTCATCCTCTATATTTCTAAATGTATCGTGAAAGAAAATAGTACTATTATTTACTGTCTAGTCAAAGCTGTAGGGTGGTACTGGAGAAAAGGATTGTTTTTGCCAAATAGTGTAGGGACAAAGTGTACCAAGAAACCACTTGTAGATTACTATTTCACTTTTAACAAATGAAGACTACTTAGATGAAGGTTCAACTTCCAGTTTGGGTCGATTACGAGGAGCTACAAGTTTTTCCTTTAACGGAGTGACTACACTGCCATCATCTTTCTCACCTCCCCTTATCATTTAATTTACTGCAAGCAATATAAAGGAGAAAAGATGGCCAACTTTAACCAGTAAGAGTCTCATAATATTTTTAAAACCATTGGTGATCATTGTGGTGGATGAATCAAAACAGAAGAGGAAACACAATTGACAAATCATCTCTAATAGGCGAGGATTAGAGTTCGTGGAGATGGTAGTAGTATTCCCAAAGAGGTGACAGTAAAAAACGGAGGACTCAGGTATAATATAAAGCTCTGGATAGATTATCGGAGAGAGTGGTGGCAGGAGAAGATAACACAAGTAGCTCCTTTACCCAGCAGATTTTGAGGCAAAATTTAAAGGGTAAAGGGGTGACGTTTGGACCAGTGCTCTTTATAAAGAAGCATGTGAGGAGCAGGGGGTTCCTTTTGGATAATTAACAGAGTTAAAAGAATTAGAATGGAAGTTGCTCAAAGCGTATCAACAACAACAACAACGTACCCAGTATATTCCCACCAAGTAGGGTCTGGGGAGGGTAAGTGTAGTGTACATACACAACAAGCATCAATCAAGAGTTTTACAGTAGCAAATAACAGGCTAGCAAAGATGATCAAAATAACACATTTCTCGCCTATTATCTTATATAACCTACAGAAAGTGAACAGGCATGTAGATTCTAAAGATTGAAAATTTTTATATCACTTACCTAAGTAACCAAGAAAATCAAACATAGCACATTTAACACAATCTACAGAAATTTCACCAGATTTCTAAAATTCACAAACAACAATATAGATTCTAAAGATCGGAACTTCTTAAATCACTTACCTAAGTAACTATATCAATTCACATCATGAAAAGTAAGCTATTAAGCAAGAAACTCATGGGATTTAATTCTACCCAATAGACAATAAAAAAAAGTACCTAAATTTTTGTCTGCTTGGCTAATTTTCTGTCAGGCAATTGTAAATTGGAATGATGGTCGGAGAGGCGAACGGAGAGGCAAATGGAGCGGCGGTCGGAACGATGGTCGTAGCGGATGGGAAGTCGACGTTGTGTTGTCGACTGAGTGAGAGCTAGTTGATGAGACAGTACTGTACTGAAATGCTATTTTGTATATATATATTTTTAATTTTGGAATATATTTTTTTAATTTTTATTATATATTTTTTGAACTTTTGGCGGAATTTGTGAAAAAATAGGGAGGGAAAAATGAAAACCAATGCAATAGGTTTTTCTTTTCAAAAACGTGTTGCCATAGGTGACTCTATGGCAACGGTTACAGAAGTCTTTGCTATACCATACCATATTACAACGGTAATCCACCAATCGCAATGGTTATTGAACTACTAGAACAATTTTTTTCGCAACGGTTCCAACCGTTGCAATAGACCATCTATTGCAACGCTTTTGGAACCGTTTCCAAAAGATTCATTGAAATAGGGATAATTTCTTGTAGTGTCTTCTAGTCTAATTTTGAGAAGGATCCATAAGAGTTCGTGGGTAGAATTTAAAAAGTTATAAAGATAATGGGTATTAGCCCAACTGAAAGTGTCGACCTAGCTGCCTATCAACTGCAAGAAGTAGCATTTACATGGTATAAGAAATGGAAAAAAGATAGAGGTTTAAACAAAATATTGGTAGAATGGGATACGTTTGTTGTTGCATTTCTGGATAGGTTCTTCCCACTTGAGCTAAGAGAGGCCAAGGTGCAGGAATTCATAAATCTGAAGTAGGGTAGAATTAATATGAAGGAGTATTCCCTTAAGTTTACTCAGTTGGCAAGGTATCTTCCGACTATTATTGTAGATTCTAGGGCTTGCATGGGTAAGTTTGTGTCTGGCATTTCTTAGGATATGGTCAAAGAGTGTAGGAATGCTATGAAGGTGAAGGAGATGGACATCTCCAAGCCGATGGTTTATGCTCAATATATTAAAGAAGAGAAAATCAAGAAGAAGGAAAGGGAGAATAAAAGGTCTAGGGTATTTAGCTTTAATTTCTCTTAGCAGAGGTCAGATGGTAAAAAAACATTCTCAATCATAACAAAAACTTAAGCTTCGGCCCCATCTTCTTCTAGTGACCAGTGCCCAAATTCAAGATGGATAATCGAGATAGATCACTAGGTTCTAAGTTTTAGGATAGTGTGAGTAATATTTTTACCAACACGATATGCAAAAAATGTGGTAGGAACCATAAGGTGAGTGTATGGATGGTAATCGTGGTTTTTTTAGATATGGAAAGTCATGCCACAGACTAGTGGATTACCAGTGACTTCAGAGAGGGGTAGGGATGCCTGTCAGTAAAGAAAATACAAATCTTTAGCAGCCCCGGTAGGTCGCCCGACTTAGTAGGGTGCCTCATCTAGTGCAGCTGGCGAACAATGCTAGAACAAGTTTTATGCCCTCCAAACTCGACATGATCAAGAGGGTTCTCATGATTTACTTACTGGCACATTACAGATCTTTCATTTCATATTTATACATTATTAGATCTTGGAGACATACTTTTTTGGTAACTCGCTATATAGTAGTAGACTTTGGTGTCAGTCCCAAAATTCTTCTAGAACCTTTCGCAGTCTCTACCCTAATTGGTGACTCAGTCATAGCTATACAAGTGTACACAAATTGCCCGATTACAGTTTCTCAAAAAGTCACCTCAGTTGAGCTCATAAAGTTAGACATGTTAGATTTTGATGTCATTGTTGGTATGGATTGGTTATACTCTTACTATGCCTCTATTGTTTGTAAGAAGTGATTAGTCCAATTCTAATTTCCAAATGAACTATTTATAGAGTAAAAGGATAGTACCTCAACACCCACAGTTTATCTCTTACCTTAAGGCTAGAAAGTTGATCTTCAAAGGGTGTATCTATAATTTTTATAAATTAAGAATTTAAAATCAAAATCCTCAAATCTTGGGTCAGTTCTAGTAATAAACAAGTTTCCATAAGTATTTACAGAAGATCTACCCAGAGTTTCTCTTGAATGGAAAATTTACATCGAAATAAATTTCCTACCAAATACCCAACCAATTTTTATTCCACCCTACTAAATCAATACAACCATGCTTAAAGAGTTAAAGAACAATTTAGGGGCCTCCTATACAAAGGTTTTATCATGCCCAACGTCTCTCCTTGGGATGCTTGAGTTCTTTTAGTGCGTAAGAAAGATAGTTCTCTTAGAATATGCATCAACAAGCGTCGGTTGAACAAGGTAACAATAAAAAATAAGTGTTCCATTACCAAGAATGATGACATATTCAACCAGCTTCAGGGTGCAAATTATTTCTCTAAGATAGACCTCAAATTAGGCTAGCATCATCTCAGAGTTAGAGAATGTGACATTTAGAAAACAACCTTCAAAACTTGATATAGTCAATTTGAACTTATTATTATGTATTTTGGACTAACAAATGCTCTTGCAACTATAATTGTCATTACCTGAACCAGGGCCTGGCAATGACGAATATCCCAAGTTCAACAAAGACTGGGGACCACCCTCTATACCTAGCCAAACAAAACACCATACCCCCAACTGGAGATGATTTCCAAACATATAAAACGATAGAAGAAGATAATTTGAAAGAATTCAAGATGTGTTTATAACCGATAAATGATAACCAAAACAACCAACAAAGATCACCACCCGAAGTCCACATTAATCCACAAAGCCTTCTAACAAAACTAAAATGATAAAATGCCCGGACATGCCCCCGAATTTGACAAAGACAATGACAATGATAATGTAAACTCTTCAATTCTAAACTATGAAAGGAAATTGAAGAAATAACCAAGTTTTCTAGAGAATGGAAGCTCACCACGTCACCACCAACTACCGAAGAACTGAGACAATCCACCTAATAATATATAGTAAAAGTAGAGGTATCTCTGGTGACTGCATCAAGTGGGGATACAACGTCTGGAGATGGTTAGTGGGTTGAGCTCTAGCATGTAAATCACGGGTAGGATAATATAATGCCATGATCCATATTTTTAAAATCGTTCAAGATATTGCATATAATGATATATACATATAAAAAAGTCATATCGGGAAAGGGAACAAGGCTTAGAATGAAGTAAAACTTTAACCTAGACTATGTAGCTCAACTATCATAACAGGCACCCATAGGCTATAGGGGTTCAGCTTCCCCTGTTTAAATGGCCCTAGTGCGTGTTTATCATGACCTGAACTAGGGCCTAGCCATGATGGACATCCCAAACCATGAAGGCCCGGAATGCCCTCCTCTATCTGGTAATCATGCACAATATTAATATAATAAAAGAAGATGCGGAAACATAATCTGCTACGGAACCATGGTCAATTCTAAATTCAACATAAGTATGAAAACTGTAAAGCAACTACATCTAAATAACATCTGACTAAGTCTGTGAAATCTCTACAACATAAAAATCTGACAACTGTCTGAAACTGGGACAAGGCCCCTAATAGACCAAAATTGAAATAAGTGACATAATATAAAAAGTTGGGCCTTCTGGAATAGAGAAGGCTCACCACTGCATAATCTGATCAGCTGTCTAAATTATCTACTGCTTATCTGGACCCCTAGACTGAGTCTCAGAACCTAAGAGATCGAGGAAGGGGGGTCAATAGAGATGTACTGGTACACAGAGCTAATACAAAATAGTAATTTATAATCAACATATATGAGAGCAGTTTTAAAACAATTCATAACCATATCATACAGTAATAAATCACATGGGCATTTTTGAAAGACTATGTAAAATCATTTGAACTCTGTGACTCTTTGTTTTACTTCTGTGCAAGGTGGTATACCCTATAACTCTATTATTCCATGGTCTATATGGAATCTGCCATTAACTCGGTAGCAAAGACCCCAACCCAAGTTTGCCACAAGGGTCAGAGTCTCTTCTCTGTACGCCACAGGGCACTAGGCCAGCGTAAAAATCCCTCATGGGGAAATAATGTACCCGTATCGGCAAAACACGGTTTCAGGCTAAGAGTTACTTGAACTCAAGCCTTCTTCGAGTAACCACCTAACCCTATTTAAGTCCATTTTTAACTCTTTACAAACATGCATTCTCTGAAAACGTAGTTTGAAATCATACTATGAAAACATACTCTGTTATGGCATACATACTTATGGTATCATCATACCATTGACTTGCAAGTCACATCTCTGAGCCATCTATAGAATATTATCATCTCTTCTTTCAATACATAAAGTTTGGACCACCATGTTATTAAACAATAGTCAAGTAAAATCATACTTCAAAACATATGTCAAAATATGCAAAGACCCTCTCTCTTTATCATTCCAACAAATATGTAGTGGTCATGTCAAATCCTCAAATCACATGCAATTATTCCTCTTTAAGAAAAAACATAATTATTTCATGAAACTCACTCTCATCATTATCAAAATCATGATAAATATTTATTATTGAAAAGATCACTTTCAAAACATTACATATGCATCTCAAATCCTTCTCAACAAGTTCACAAACTCTAAATCATCAAAGAGAGGGATTTTAATAATAATGCTCTCAATAAAATCTTTAATATCATACATATACACATAGGTGTAAATCAATTTAAGGGTAATGCCTAAAGGCCAAAACAATATCATTATCAAAACATCCATAATTCGGAATTTAAAGCATAAGTTCTAAAACCCCTTTAAAATTCATGCTTGATAATCTTTAAATCATGTTCTAGAGTTTAATAGCCCATGTAGTTTTTAGGATGAACGACACGTACCTCTATTTTGGAGAATAATGAATGATTCTTGAAGCTTACCGATTGGGGATTTCAAATCTATAATTATCTTCAAAAACTAACAGTTGAATCTTGAATTATTTGGGATTCTTATTTGAAACCCTAGAGAGCGTTCTTGATGAATTTTGGTGAAAGTGTATGTATTTAGATGTATTTGGGATTAAATCCCGTGTTTGGATGGGTTTGGGGCCATGGAAAATGTCTATTTTGACCTTGGAATTTAAAATCCGGGAATGGAACATCGTAAAAGGCTTCACCGCGATGCACTGGAAATCATGGTGAGCTACTGGAATTGACAATTGTCAATTTAAGGCTCATCGCGATTCGGTAGCCAGTCAATCGGGAACGCTGACACTAAAAATGCTCTAACTTCTTTATCGAGTGTTTGTTTTAGGCGAATTTGGTATTGATGGAAAGCTAATTAAAAGATCTTTATTTTGATATGTAGTAGGAGACACATTGCGTTATAAAAAATGAAATATGGTTGATTGAAGTTGACTCAAGTTTTGACGCTCACTAAAACTCAAATGATAGGAAATCTTTCAACTTGACCTTGAGTTAGGGGACCTTTATGATCTCAATTAATTCTCAAATAGGTTACCACACTACATACTTGATTAACATGGAAAATTTGCATAGGATTTATGGCTTTTGGATCATCTATGCATAGAAATGACTGTTTTCATTCTAGCTCGAAACACAGGGCGTTACTATATCTCTCCTTTGGGATCATTCGTCCCCGAATGATGGGTAGGAACGTTGAAGCTTAAAGCTATGGAATAACACAGACCTGATGTGTCTTCTAAGAAAGTATATAACTGATCTGAAACATTTAAACTTATATCATGAAACTGAATTCTGAGTTGACTTGACTTCACTTACTTCAAGGAGCTGATTCATGCTGAGAGTTTAAGATTCCCTTGAAGTGTTCATGATCAAATCATACATATTGAATTGTGAATTGATAACTTATGCAAGTACAAATCATGAGGTAACATGTCTTAGATTGCACCAGGTTACAGTACTGCCTGAGCTAAAATACTTGGAAACATTTGAAATTATGCTCTGCACTCTTATGAACCGAGTCATGACTAAATAGATGAATCTGAAACATGATGCTTTGACTGAACTGAATTCTCAATTTACATGGATGAAATAGATTATCTCTTGGGATGGTCATACGCTTGAGACATCGGATAGTAGGACTGGGTGAAAAGGTGAAAAACCACAGTAACTTGTCCATCTGACTGTTAAAATGAATTACTGGCTATACAGACTGAATTCTGCTGGACCCTCATACTTAACTGGAGTATCTCATTCAACACTCTTTCTAAAGAAGTCATAGTAGCGTTAGGGAGCAAAGAATCTTTGGAACTAGTTACACAAGACATCCAACTAAGGAATCACAACAATGACACTACTCTATAGCATGGAATATATATATATAACTTATAAAGTAGGGTAGAATTACCAGGCCTTAGGCAATTCAACTTTTTACTTTCAAACTCCACACATTTCTCGAATATCCCTTAACTATACTATTCCCGTCAAGTACCATGCTCCTTTGGTTCAACTTATAATTCTCATATGGGCATTGCTAAACCTTTCTACTAATGTCTAAAGTAGCTTAAATCCTTTCACCATGATCAAGCATAATTCTAAATCACAAAATACAACATGCCATACCACGATACTAGTTTAAACCATATGATTCAACCTTCTATATCTTTTTAAAGATAACACTCTAAGCTTAACGTTCTTTACCACCTCAATGACCAACTTTGAACTCCCAATATGGGTTCACTAGTGCATATAGCGTTCCTCCACTTAAATCCCAACATATCATTCAAGCCTACCTTAATAACCACATATGAAATCCAAGGCAAAGAACCATAAGGACATACTTCATGTATTCTCTAATCCACTATCAATATAACTCCCACGTGCTACCCCAAGAACATACACACACAAATCTTCACTAACCATCACATATATCAAAGACTTGGCCCCAGATCATACTTCACACTTATGTCCTTATCTAAAACAAGCATACTATGCTCTTCCATTAACAAGAAGCATTTAATTATCACCACTATCATCACATAAAGAGGAGTCACTAAAAGGTTAGAACATATGACCTTGAAGCATGGGAGGATATTATACGAGACTTGACACTTAATTGAGGTCGAAGGAATAGCAAATCAACATCAGAGATTCATCAAAGTGATCTTAACTGGGGCATACATGACTATAAACTGAATCTCATCAATCAAAAAGAGTATAGAATGAAATTTGGGAACTGAGATCACTATAAAGCGCGAGTACATGAGTCATGAGCTGCATGACCTGAATTTTGAAGTTCATAACATATGTAATGTGATTCCGACTACTGGATGAACTGGAACTCCTCATTTTAGAACTGGAAGAGCACGTGATTCTCTCTCATATACATAAACAGGAACTATGATCGTGGAACTCGAACGTAAGGCATGAGTAAGTATTGGGATAACTGAAAATACTGAGGTAAGAATGGCTTGAGCCTCACCCTCACTTCCTGATGTTCTATATCATACTGACATCACTACTAGAATCTGAGAGCTTGTCTTGGTCACTTGTTTTATGATCTCCCCCTTAGCTTTAAGCCATTATCTTTAGTTTGAGAGATCCTTTACTATACTTTAAACTGAACTACACTCACTGCACTCTGGGGTCTGGAATACGACAATACCTGCAATTAATAGAACTTAACCCGAATGGCTACACCTGCAAGGGGAAAAACCACTGCTAACCCTACCTTCTGAGACACACTCTATCTTTCTATAGCCCCCAATAGTTGATCACATAATACTTGAACACTACTAACTCCGAATCCTCGTAAGTATTCCCATAGTCGGAGTGCACACCCTATAGCGCTTCAACTCTTATTTCCTTCGGTTCAACCTTCAAAATTCAAAGTTAGATTATAACACTTAACATAGATATCACCAAGCCTTTGATGAATCATACTACTAGTCTTTCTCCACCTAGGAACTCAACGGTAGTACTATGTCTACTAGCCACATGCAACATGTAATAGTCTTAGAAAATGCCGCAACTCCATATCACCTTGGGCATACTTCTACCTCATACATACAATATCATACTTTGTTACGAATTAAATAAACTTAATCTATTACGTACACTGTTCAACCCTATTAGATTACTTCCATAAAATTGGTATCATTACCCAAGCAATCATCACAACTACCTTAATGGCCATCAACTGTTCAAACTTAATGTCTAGTGCTAAGTATGATTTATAGCCCAACCTGACACACAATTCTAACAAAACATTCATCATTAATCTTAAGCCACTATTCTTACATCCACATCCTACATTAAATTCAAGCCAACAGTCTAGCATTAATCATCTACCACAAATGAGGAAGGTAA
This sequence comes from Capsicum pubescens, assembly GCA_030864215.1. Taxonomy (NCBI): domain Eukaryota; kingdom Viridiplantae; phylum Streptophyta; class Magnoliopsida; order Solanales; family Solanaceae; genus Capsicum; species Capsicum pubescens. The sequence goes on along the minus strand of CM061548.1, from coordinate 71,487,482 downwards.
CATAACATACTAGTCCATCAAATTGGGACATTATACCTAAATACCTCAAAAATCTACTACATACCTTCTCACAAGTAGTACTAGTTTACAACTACCAACAGAAAGAAGGTCAAATGGGGGGAGAAGGGTAAAGTCACGTAATAGACATGGTCAACCTTAATCTTATATTATAACCACATATAATCTTATCTACTTATACGGCTTTCTCACATCATATTTACTTGCCCAAGCGTGCATTTAGACTACTTTCAAATTCCACAAACAACTATGAGTCTATAATTATTACTTATTGGCTCTCCTAGCCATTTTAATACTTCAAGAAGACAACAATTCACCTTAACTAATAACTCCTTCTCTACTTTCTACTAAACTAACACACAAGGACCTATCACTTTAATACCAACTCAATCTCATGCAAAAAGGTTCGGCTATATATACACTCAATAAATCGCCCTTTCCATTTTTCTTGCCATTACGCCCCTAAAACCCCCAGTTCCAACCAACATAAGAATCAACAAGATGGACAACAAGTTGCTGGTGAATCGAAATAGATCCCACACGGCTCCACTAGACTTTGAATTTTCAACAACAAAATGATAACAAGGTTACAAAAGATAGAAACTTGACTCACAATAATCAATGATCTAATAATACATATCTTAGACTATATGAGTAAAAATATGAGTCAAACACTCCCCCCACGGATTACCATAAAATCCACACATATTACTAGCTACCACATTAATCTATCACTATAAAGGGGTAAATCATCCTCAAACATCAGTTATTCAACTAAACACATTTATCTACACAAAAGCCGTCCTCACTCTAATTTCTAACCTTGTGACTTCGTATCACCAACTTCTTGGTCTAATCTCACTACCAATAGTTCATGACACCGACACTTTAACTTATACTACTACTCGGGTGGAAATACAGTTCCAACATTCTTCTATACCTCATCCCTCATAAGCATGACATTTGCAACATAAATTTTTTGGAAAGGGACTGAATACACTTAATACCGCAGGCTCAAAAGCACGATTTCATCATAATCAAAGTTCACACGAAAATTAATACACTCTGAAGCACTAACAGACTCTTCTCCAGTCCTTGGACAATCTCAAAATCTTATATGGCTTAATCAAAAGGGCTATACCATTTATATTCAAGACTTCTGCACCTGAATCACTTCAACAAGGAGACATATCTGAACATATCAAAGTAAGAAAAGAATTGGGATGACTTTACTTTCGTATGGGGACACCATAGCACGAATTAGAGTATGGAAGAGGAACATTCTGGCTCAATAGAATGAACTAAAACATAAACAAAGGGAAAAATTCCTAAACTCCTATAGCCTCTTCTTATAAGTGTGGTGCACTACACACCCATAAACAGGACTCTACTCGACGCAATTTTGCAGACACCCTGGGACAATAAACCATGCTCTGATACCAAGTTTAGCATAAACTAAACTAGGGCCTGGCCGTGACGGATATCCCAAACCATGAAGGCCCAGAATGCCCTTCTCTATCTGGTAATCATGCACAATATTCATATAATAAAAAAAGATGCGGAAACATAATCTTCTACGAAACCATGGTCAATTCTAAATTCAACATAAGTATGGAAATTGTAAAGCAACTACATCTAAATAACATCTGACTCAGTCGGCAAAATCTCTACTACAAGAAAATCTGACAATTGTCTGAAACTGGGACAAGGCCCCTAGTAGACCAAAACTGAAATAAGTGACATAATCTGAAAAGACGGGCCTTCTGGAATAGAGAAGGCTTGCCACTGCATAATCTGATCAGTTGTCTAAATTATATACTACTTATCTAGACCCCTAAACTGAGCCTCAGAACCTATGAGGTAGGGGGAGGAGGGCCAGTACAGATGTACTGGTATGCAGAGCTAATCCAAAATAGTTATTTATAATAAACATATATGATAGCAGTTTTAAAGTAATTCATAACCATATCATACAGTAAAAAATCATATAGGCATTTTTGAAAGACTCTGTAAAATTATCCAAACTGTGAATCTTTGTTTTACTTCTGCGCTAAGTGGTATACCCTACAACTCTATTATTCCATGGGCTATATGGAATCTTCCATTAACTCGGAAGCCAAGCCCCCAACCCAAGTTTGCTGCAAGGGTCGGAGTCTCTTCTCTGTACGCCACAGGGCACTAGGCCAGCATAAAAATCCCTCATGGGGAAATAATGTACCCGTATCGGTAAAACATGGTTTCAGGCTAAGAGTTACTTGAACTCAAGTCTTCTTCGAGTAACCACCTAACCCTCTTTAAGCCCATTTTAACTCTTTCAAAACATGCATTCTCTAAAAATGTAGTCTGAAATCATACTCTGAAAACATACTCTGTTATGGCATACATACTAATGGTATCGTCATACCATTGAGTTGCAAGTCACATCTATGATCCATCTATAGCATATTACCATCTCTTCTTTCAATACATAAAGTTTTGAACACCATGTTATTAAACAATAGTCAAGTAAAATCATACTTCAAAACATATGTAAAAATATGCAAAGACCCTTATCATTTCAACAAACATGTGGTGGTCATGTCAAATCCTCAAATCACATACATTCTTCCTCTTTAAACAAGAACATAATTATTTCAAGAAACTCCCTCTCATCATTATCAAAATCATGATAAATATTTATTATTGAAAAGATCACTTTCAAAACATTACATATGCATCTCAAATCCTTCTCAACAAGTTCACAAACTCTAAATCATCAAAGAGAGAGATTTCAATAATAATGCTCTCAATCAAATATTTAATATAATATATATACACATAGGTGTAAATCAATTTAAGGGGAATGCCTAAAGGCCAAAACAATATCATTATCAAAACATCCATAATGCGGAATTTAAAGAATAAGTTCTAAAACCCCTTTAAAATTCATTCTTGATAATCTTTAAATCATGTTCTAGAGTTTAATAGCCCATGTGGTTTTTAGAATGAACCCCACGTACCTCTATTTTGGAGAATAATGAATGATTCTTGAAGCTTACGGATTGGGGATTCTAAATCTCTAATTATCTTCAAAAACTCACGATTGAATTTTGAATTATTTGGGATTCTTGTTTGAAACCCTAGAGAGTGTTCTTGATGAATTTTGGTGAAACTATATGTATTTAGGTGTATTTGGGATTAAATCCCGTGTTTGGATGGGTTTGGGGCCATGGGAAATGTCTAGTTTGACCTTGGAATTTAAAATTTGGGATTGGAACACCATAAAAGTCTTCACTGCGACGCATTGGAAATCGTGGTGAGCTACTGGAATTGACAATTGTCGATTTAAGGCTCATCGCGATGCGGTGGCCAGTCATTCAGGAATGCTGACACTAAAAATACTCTAGCTTCTTCACCTAGTATCCATTTTAGGCGAATATGGTATCGATGGAAAGCTAATTCGAAGATATTTATTTTGATATATAGTAGGCCACGCAGTTCGTTATATAGGAAGAGTTATGGTCGATTGAAGTTGACTCAAGTTTTGACGCTCACTAAAACTCGAACGATAGGAAAGCTTTCAACTTGACCTTGAGTTAGGGGACCTTTATGATCTCAATTCATGATCAAATAGGTTACCACACTACATACTTGATTAACATGGAAAATTTGCATAGGATTTATGGATTTTAGATCATCTTCGCATAGAAATGACGGTTTTCATTCTAGCCCGAAACACGGGGCGTTACAGTGTTAGTCGCATGAACTGAAGGTATCAAGGAAGACCAAGGAATGCCTCAACCCACGTAAATCTATGTACAAGTATTTATATATATATAAAGTGTGACACATGCACACAGTTTATCATGACCAAACCACAGGTCGACAAACATGAGTTTCCAATACAAGTCATCTAAGACCCACAACTTCACGGCTTAGCTACATAACCCCTTTTAAGACCACTTTAAAACAAGTTTCTCATAACCCATTAATCAATCAATGAACCAACCATTAAGCACATATGGGTATCAACATACCCTTACACTTGCAAGCTTATCTCCATGCCATAACAATCACAATAACTTGGGGAAATGCTTTGATCCACTATAATTTATCAAATCAAGTATGGGGGAATACCCCAACCCCCATTGTTCATTAAATCAAAACATAGCAAACAAAGCCTTCAAAAGTCCATGTTTACTGTATAACCTTTTATGCAATGCAATTATATACGTGGGTAAGTCAAACCAAGTGACAATTCACAATCCCAGGCCATTTACACATGTGGGTTGAGGGAACACAAATATTCAAAACCAATTCCAATTTCAAAACATTAATTTTGAGGAAACCATGACCCCCTTGTTCATTCTCCACTCCCATGCACCCCACAAGTTCAAAATCATTAATAAAGCATAATCAATGTATAATAAATCAAGGTAAAATAATTTAAGAATCCACTATGTCAAAACCCTCAACCACATCAAAACTCTCATTCAAAATTTATATAATCAGACCATATAAAACACATGATTTTCATAAAATACAAATTAGGGAAGAGTAACATGCCTAAAACACCAAGATTTATGGAGAGAAACCAACCTTGGCCCTTAGATGATCAACTTCTTGGAAACCCAAAGTATCTTTCTTGAGAGACTTGAGAGGGAAGAAAGAATGTTTTTTATATGTTAAAGGGTGAAAATAACGACCCAGGGATGTTTTATGGTCGTGGTTCTTAAGTAAGGAAAAGGGGAAATGTCCAAAGTTCCCTCAAATTAAAATCTGAAATTTGGTTACCGGAGACTACGGGTCACTCTACGACTCGTAACAACACATTACGACTCATTACCACGAGTCATAGCCAAGACAGTGTCATTTGGCACACATATTGTTGACCCTATGACTTACATCATACGGCTCGTTAGGGGACCCTATGAATTTTAGGGTTCTATTCATCACCAGGATAACAACACTTGGAACACACACTGGTTTAACTACAGTTGGGACATCACTACTCGCAATGTGTCCATATGACTCGTTGGGAGCTAACTCATACTTAGAACAGAAAAATTATCCACACACATACTGGTAAAGGTATGGTTGGGTCCTATGGATCGTCAAGACTCCCTACAACTCATAGGGTAAGTCTTAGTCAGGACAGTGAGGATAAAATTTTAGAAATTTTCAAGGACCAAAAATTTGAGGTGTTACATTCTCCACCCTTAGGATCATTCAACCTTGAATAATGGGACAAGGCCTTTGTTAGCAGAATTTGACATAGATTTATCCATACTTACCTTTAATAATGACAGAAAACAAAGATATCAAGGAAATCACAATTTCCTTTGACAAAGTCAGAAAACAAAGATGTTCAGAAATACGCATACCTCAAGCACGATTATCCGAAGGGAGAAACAAGAATGGGTATTTAGACTTCATGTCCTCTTCGACTTCCCAAGTAGCTTCTTCACTCTTTTGGTTCATCAATAGAACCTTTGTTGAATCCACATCCTTCGCTTGCAACCGACAAACTTACCGACCTAAAATCTCTATCGGGACTTCCTAGTAAGACAAGGAATCTGAGACACCCACACTTTCTAAAGGAACAACCATGGAAGTATCACCCATGAACTTCTTTAACATCAAAACATGGAAGACCGGATAAACACAACCCAAACTAGAAGGCAATTCCAACTCATAAGCCACATTTCCCCTCGCCTCAAAATACGATATGGACCAACACAATGAGGACTAAGCTTCCCATTTTTTTTCAAATTACATCACTCCCTTCATGAGAGACACCTTCAAGAATACCAAATCTTTCACATCAAATTCCAAATCCCTTAGTCTCACATTTACATAGGACTTTTGGCAACTTTAGGTAGCCTTAAGACTATCCCGAATCACCTTCACATTCTTCATGGCTTGGTGAACCAAATTCAGTCCAAACAACTTATTCTCACCAACTTTCAACCACTAAATAGGATACCACACCTACTACCATACAACGCCTCGAACGAAGCTATACTAATACTCAAGTGATAGCTATTAATATATGCAAATGTTACAAGAGAAAAATGGTCAACCCAACTACCACCAAAATCGATCATACATGACCTTAGCATATCTTTCACAGTTTGTACGGTCCTCTCCACTTGTCAATCCATCTAAGGGTGGAAACTGATGCTAAGGTTCAACTTAGTCCCCAAACCTCTCTGAAAAGAATGCCAAAAATGATATGAGAACTAAGTACCTCGATCATATGTGATGGAAACTGGAGCCACATTCAACTTCACGATCTCCTTAATGAAGAACTTAGCGTAATCCTCCACTGAATAATTAGTCTTTATTGGCACGAAGTGAGCATACTTAGTCATCCTATCTACGATGACCCAAATCATATCAAGCTGATGTCAAGATTGCAAAAGACTAATAAAAAAAATATATTAATCACTTCCCATTTCCACACGGGTAATTCAATCTCTTGAGACAACCAACAAGCCCTCAAGTGCTCAGACTTCACTTTTTGACACACAATGTACTTAGACACAAAATTGGCCACATTCATATTCATGTTATTCCACCAATAAATTTCATTTAAGTCATGGTACATCTTTGTCGAATTGGGATAAACGGCGTACCTCGACTCATGAGCTTTAGCCAAGATCCTCTCTCACAACCCATTAATATTGGAAACACATAATATACCTTGGTACCTCACGATACCAGCACCACTAATATCAAAACCATCACTTTCTAGCGAGACATATTGTCACAACCCGAGGCTACCTCCTGGTCGTAACAATGGTGCTTATGGCCTCAAGTAGCCACAAGCTAACCCATGGGTTGATACCTGCTGTGAACAATGAAGAAAATAGTAATACATCACATGTACGGAATGTAAGTTGATAAGATACAATAAAATTAGATACTAAATACATATCAAAACATGTCTAAAATATTTGATGGAATACTAGGAACTAACTGTCTATCTGAAAATAACTGATAACACTAAAATGACTGACAGACTTACTGTCTAACTGATTTTTTGAAAGCCTCTAAACATTATGATAAGTTAATAGGATAGACCCCCAACTAACTCTAACTGGCCGAACATAAGAAAACTTAGCGCAAAGAAAAGTATATCATAAGTATTTTAAATGTACTAGTATATGAGATGAGGACTGGCTGAAATGCATGAGGTATTTAAGAATAAATGCATGAACATGCAATATGTGATTATGCAAGACCAAGCATGAACATGGTTTTGAGATAATGTAAAATCTAAAAGACTGAAAGCAGTATAACTGAATAACTAAAAATCTATACACTTGGTCAAGCAATACTGAACTAGAAATACACTGATTATTGTACCGAGACTATGGGAGGTATTATATAACTGACATGCCTCAACCAGATCTAATCGAGGTCCAAACTGTAACCCCAGTTGGAAGGGTGTTAGTACCGTTCCACGGGTACTAACAGTGGCTATGTGGATCCACTAAATTGGTGTCCCAAAGAACTAAGGAGTCACCCTTTACTGGCATGTGCCCTCATGAGATATGTGCCAATCGTCGAATGACAGGTAGATATCTCAAACCTATGTTGGATATGTAGTTTTAGAACTCAGGAACTATTACTAAAGGACACACCTCTAATGGAAGGTAAGACCCCATCATTGGGTTCGCTCGATGCTAAATCCTACTCCCAAATGAATTAGAACTGGCACAGTACTGAACTAAACTCGACTGAACAGTATTACATAACTTATAGTGCTCATCATGATCATAAATATCTGAGTAAATAATAAGATTCATAGTTTTACTAAATTATTACTTGAAAGATCTGAAATTATGTAAACACGTAGGTATCGAGTGTTCATAACTCACCAGCACTGAATGACCATAAAGCATGATATCAACACTTTAAACTGTAGGATGGAATCATGGTTCGAAGACCCAAAACATAGAAATTTCATCAAACATGTGAGAATCATGAACTTGAACATGGGAATGTGTTAGACATAGGAAATCAACATGATTACATGGCTAAATTCATAAATTGGGGATTTAACATGAAATTCGCATGAATCATGACATGGAAAATTGTAGTTTAAAACATGAATTAACCTAATCTTTCATGGGATCATACGTGAACATAAAATTGAGTTCAATTACTAAGAAAAGACATGAATTTAACCCATCTTGAACATATAAAATTTCATAATAAGAGACAAATCCATAATTTAGTTGAAAAGAAGGTTTTTGGGCACTATGGGCGAAAGGGACCCATGGAGGAGCATCTCACATACCTGAAATAAAGCTTTGGGGAAATTTCTTTGAAGTTGTTCTTGACCTTGAGAAACCCTAGCTGCTTGGGGAATATAAAGAAATCATTTTCTCTTGATTCAATTTGGTAAATTGATGTTAAATGATGTAAATTAGGGATTTGGGGCCTTTTACAGCACCCCTTGTAAAGCAAAACGACATGGGTTTGGATTTTAAGGAAGTGGGGAAAGACATAAAAGCCCCTGAAAAATATGCAGAAAATCACGTTTCCAGTCTGTATGAGTTGACCATACGACTCATATGTTAGGTACGACTGGAATGCTAACTCGTAAGCTTGACATATTTCAAAGATCATGTACTGGTTTGAATACGAGTCATACTTCCAACTCGTAAGATGCCTATACGATTTGGTAAAGTCACTTGTAAGATGAATGGACAACTTGGGGAACCAACACTGCTATTGATACAACTTCTCTCTATACGAGTCGTACCTTTGTATACGACTAGATACCCCCTCTTATATCCTAGATAGAACCTCAAGAGATCAATACTGATGTATATATAACTAGATTTATATAACTCATACCCCTCTCGATGACCCATGGGATTAAGTCTTACTTATAACAAAATATTCAACATGTTATACTGACTTAGGTACGAGTCCAACATATGACTCGTACACTGGGGTATGACTCAAGATCATGAGTCGTATGTTGTACAGAGATAAGAAAAGATATGTGGTATTATAATATCTCTCCCTTGGAATCATTCATCCTCGAATAAGATTGGTTAGACTTAGACCACTGAGGAAACTGAGATCATATACTGAACATGCATGACTTGAAATATGATTACATAACTTAGTCGCAAACATGATACATGAATTGGACTGATTTTGTGAATGCATGCAATGGCATGAGATTGGTTACATAGCTGAAACTGAGAATAGAAAAGAGTCAATCTAAGGAAGATCATTACCTTAAGGTGAATCTGGGTTTGCGGAGAAAAGGTGAGGGTACTTAGTTCACATATCTGCTTCTGCTTCCCAAGTAGCTCCCTTAATAGATTAGCTCCGGCAAAGAACTTTAACCAAGGTAACTTCTTTATTCCTTATCCTACAAATCTGACGATCAAGGATCTCAACTGGGACTTCTTCATAAGAAAGGCTATCCTCAACATCCATATCTTTTAAAGGAAATACTACTGTTGAATCACCAATATATTTCTTCAACAAAGAAACATGAAATACCGGATATACTGACACCAAATCTGATGGCAACTTTATCTCACAAACTACTTTCCCAAAACGACTCAAAATTCTATATGGGCCAACATAGCAGGGACTGAGTTTCCCCTTCTTGCCAAATCTCTTTACTCCCTTTATAGATGAAATATTCAAATATACCAAATCACCAACCTCAAACTCAAGATCCCTTCTCCTCATATCTGCATAAGATTTCTAATAACTTTGGGTTATTTTCAGCCTCTCCCGTATTAGCTAAACTTTCTATATCACATTAAACACTAAATCTGGCCCTATCAAAGCAGCTTCACCTACCTCAAACCAACCAATAGGAGATTTATATCTCCTCCTATAGAGATCCTCAAATAGAGCAATCTAAATACTGGAGTGATGGTTGTTGTTGTAGGTAAACTAAGTCAAAAGTAAGTGGTCATCCCAACTACCTTTAAAGTCAATAGCGCATACTATAAATATGTCCTCTAAGGTATGAATGGTCCTCTCCGTCTGACCATCTGTCTGAGGATGAAAAGTTGTACTGAGATGAGTTTAGGTACTAAGACCTTTCTGAAAAGCCTTCCAAAAGTGAGAGGTAAACAGAGTACCTCTATCTGACATGATAGACAATGGAATCCTATGAAACCTAACCAACTCCTTAATATAAAGCCTGTCATAATCGTCAACTAAGTACAAAGTATGAACTTGCAAGAAATAACTAATTTGGTCATTCTATCGATAATGACCCATATCAAATCATGCTAAAGACGTGTATGATGCAACCCTATCACAAAATCTATGTTCACCACATTCCACTTCTAAGTGGGGATGCTAAACTCCAACAATGCACCACTAGGCCTTTGGTGCTCAACTTTGACCTACTAATAATTTAGACACTTAGCCACGAACCCTACAATATCCTTCTTCATACCACTCCACCAATAGATTTCTCACAAATCATGATAAATTTAGTGGCTCCTGGGTGAATAAAATACAACGCACCATGTGTTTCTGCTAAAATGCATTGCTTTAAATCAAAAACACATGAACCATATAATCTACCCTGATAATGAAGCACACCATCTCCCCCTTGAGAGAAAACCTCTACCTTCTAATTTCTAAGTTCCTCCTTCAACTTAACTAAACTAGGATCGTTATCCTACTTTTCTTTTACTTCAGCAACCAATGAAGATTCCAAACTATTCTGAACCCATACACTACCCTCAGTTAAATCAACCAACCGAACACCTAATCTACCAAATTGATGAACCTCACTAACTAACTTCTCCTTATGTCTCCCAACATGAGAAACACTACCCATAGACAATCTACTAAGGGCATTTGCCACTGCATTGGCCTTGATCGGATTATACAACACACTCATATCATAATCTTTTAACAACTTAAGCCACTTTATTTGACAAAGATTTAGGTCTTTCTATGTGAAATACTATAAACTCTTATGATCAGTGAACACATCAACCTGAACCCAATATAGATAATGTCTCCAAATTTTCAAAGCAAAAATAATAATTGCCAACTCAAAATCATGCGTAGTATAATTCTTTTCATAGGGTTTCAATCGTCTAGAGGTGTAAGCTATGACCTTGCCTCTCTGCATCAAAACACAACCAAGACCAACTCTAGAAGTATCACAGTAAACTAAAAATCCATCTGAACCATCTGGAAAAGTCAAGACTAGAGCGTAAGTGAGTCAATTCTTCAACTCCTGAAAACTCTTCTTCACTACTTCGGTCTTTTAAACGTCAAATCTAATGCCATCAGCGGAAACAATATGGCCAAGAAAAGCTATTGATCTCAGCCAAAATTTGCACTTATTAAATTTGGTGAACACCTGATGGGATGTAAGACCTGCAACACAATTCTCAAATAGTTTGCATGATCATTCTCACTATGAGCATAGACAAGGATATTATCGATGAAGACTATGACGAACATGTCCAAGTATTATTTGAACACCCTGTTCATCTCATTTATAAAAGTTGCAGAGGCATTCGTTAGTCCAAAAGAGACAACTAGGAATTCTAAGTGACCATATCGGGTTTTGAAAGCTGCCTTTGAAAAGTCATATTCTCTGACTCTAATTTGATGATAGTCGGATTTGAGGTCTATCTTAGAGAAATAACTAGCACCCTGAAGGTGGTCGAACAAGTCATCAATTCTGGGGAGTTGATACTTATTCTTGATTAACTTTGTTCAACTGACGAAACTCGATGAACATTCTGAGAGAACCACCTTTCTTATGCATGAATAAGATTGGAGTGCCCCATGGAGAAACACTAGGCCTAATGAAACCCTTATCTGAGAGATCATTGAACTGTTCTTTCAATTCCCTAAGATCAGCTAGAGCCATTCTGTAAGGTGGAATAGAGATAGGTTGGGTATCTATAAAGAGATCTATTTTGAAGTCAATTTTCTTTTTGGGAGAAACTCTAGGAAGATCTTCAGGGAACACATCTGGAAATTACCTTACCACTGAAACTGACTCAAGACTTGGAGTCACAGAACTAGAGTCATTGACTTGAACAAGATGGTAAACACATCCTTTAATTATCATTTTTCTTTCTTTAAGATAAGAAACAACCTGACCCCTAAGCACCGAAGTATTACCCCTCCATTTAATGAATGGTTCATTGGGAAACTAAAATTGAACAACTCAATTTATACAATAAACTAAGGCATAGCACGAGTGGAGCCAATCCATGCCAAGAATGGCATCAAAACTGGTCATCTCTAACTCTACGAGATCTATTGAGGTGATTTTCTGAGATATTGTGACCGAGCAATTTCTGTATACTAGTCTGGTTGTAATAAAATTACCCACTAGGGTAGACACTAAGAAAGTCTCAGCTAATGTTTTGGGACTGACATCGAAATTGATGGCTATATAAGGAGTCACAAAAGAAAGTGAAACTCTCGGATCTAATAATACATAAAATATGAAAATAAAAAATCTATAAAATAACCATAACCTCATCAGGAGAATTTTCCTAATCATGTAGAGTATGGAGTACACACAACCTATTCTGATGCTGCCCAGTGGTGGCACTGAAAGTAGCACCGTGCAGTGTCGGGTGACCTGCTAGAGCTGAAAAATGATTGGACTGACCCTGTTGACCAGCCCTCGGGCAATCCCTGACCCTGTGGCCTGTCTTTCCACATCCAAAACACCCGTCACTACCATCTTTACACTTACCTTGGTGATGCCTACCACTTTTCTTGTAGAGCAAATTAGTACAAATACTGTTCACACTACCCTGGGACTTAGAACCTGGCACTCTATCCCGACTGTCTTTCCTGAACTTAGGCACTGGAGCAGTAGCTGAAGATGGAGCTGGGACTAAAAATTTTTGATGAAACTGAGAACGGTTACCACCTTATAACCTTGGCTGAGAAAAGTTAAAACTACCTATTTTTGCCTTCTTATTCTCTCTCTCTCTCTCTTTCCTTACACTTTTATTTCTTAATCTACTAAGCATGAACCATAAGCCTAGATAGGTCCATCTCCTTTATCAATTTGGCATTCCTACACTCCTTGGCCATACTATCTGATACACCAGATACAAACTTACTTATTCTAGACCTATTATCAGCCACCATAGTAAGAGCATTGCCAATTGAGTGAACTTAAGCTAGTACTCCTTTATTCTTATATTACCCTGCTTTAAATTGATAAACTCTTAAACCTTAGCTTCCCTTAACTCTAAAGGAAAGAACTTGTCAATGAAAGCCGTGGCAAACTACCTCCACTCAATAGGCCCTGCGTCCACACCTTGGTCGTTTATCTACTGCTTAAAATAGGTGTGAAATACATCCTACAAATGGTATGCAACCAACTCTGCACTATCACTTGAAGTGATGCCCATGATATCAATCACCTTCTATACCATATCCAAAAACTCCTGCAGATCCTCCTCACACCTAGATCCCAACAATAAAAAGGGATTTATCCAAGTGAAATCTCAAATCCTAGCTGTAGCTATATTTGCCACTGGATTAGCTGGGGCAACAGCTTGTTGGTTGTTTTTTGCAGCTACAAAATAGGCTAGGGTAGTGAAAGCGACCCTAAATTCGGCATGAGAGACATGCACATTCAGGGGACCTTCCTAAACAGGCAGTGGTGCGAACAGATCCTAATTCCTTTTTATGTTGTTTTTCTGGGAGACATTATCTGTATATGGAAGGAAGGATGAGTTAGAAAGAGAGTTTAAATAGAGATCATGCTCTTTTGCATGACATAAATATTGAAATAAGGGAAACTTTCCTACAATATTTCACAGCCTCTTGTCTAAAAGTATGGCATGCTTCACACCTATGCACAAGACTCTACTTAATGCGACTTTCATACTCCCTAGGATACTCTAAAACCTTAGGCTCTGATACCCAGTTTTGTCATAAATCGAGGCAACCTCCTAGTCTAGACAATAGTGCTTACGACCACAAGTGACCACAAGCTAACCCATAGGCTGGTACTTGATGTAAACACTAAAGGAAATAGTAATACACCATATGTGCGGAAGGTAAGCTAATAAGATACTATAAAACTGGATACTAGGATACGTATCAAAACATGTTTGAAATATCTGATAGAATACTAGAAACCAACTTTCTATCTAAAAATAACTGATAACACTGAAATGACTAACTAACTATCTAGCTCATTATCTGAAAGCCTCTAAAAATCATGAAGAGTTGAAAGGATAGACTCCCAACTAACTCTAATTGGCTAAACATAAGTAAACACTGAAGTACTAAAATAACATGCCATGTCCTCGATGGATTAGGACTTACCACTACTGTTGTTGAGTAACACTGAGATGTCTATGAGCAGTCGAGAAATTATGCGTCCGAACATATGTTATAATACAACATAGCACAGATAAAATTATGCAATCAATACTTTAAATGTACTAGTATATAAGATGATGACTGGCTAAATGCATGGGGTATCTAAGCATAAATGTATGAACATGTAATATCTAAGATTGCAAGACCAAGCATAAACATGGTTCTGTGATAATCTAAATTCTGAAAGACTGAAAGCTGTATAACAGAATAACTAAAAATCTGTACACTTGGTCAAACAAACCTAAATTGTAAATACATTGATTAATATATTGATACTGTGGGAAGTGTTATATAACCGACATGCTCCAACTTGAGCTAATCGAGGTCCAACCTGTAACCCCATTTGGAAGGGTATCAGTACCGTGCCACGAGAACTAAGACTGGTTGTGTGGATCCACTAAATTAGTATCCTAAAGGACTAAGGAGTCACCCTCTACTAGCAGGTTCTCTCATGAGATATGTGCCAACCCTCGACTGACAGGTAGAAATCTCAAACCTATGCTTGCTACGTAGTTCTAGAACTCAGGGACTACTACTAAAGGTCACACCCTCTACTGGCAGGTGATACCCCATACCTGGGTTCGCTCGATGCTAAATCCTACTCCCAATTTAGCTGACACTGGCACAAGAATGAACTAAACTCGACTGAATAATATTACATAACTAATAGTGCTCATAATGATCATAAGTATCTAAGTAAATTATAAGACTCATGATTTCACTAAATTATTACTTGAAATACCCGAAATCATATAAACACATAGGTATTGGGTGCTTATAACCACCAGCACTGAATGACCATAACGCATGATATCAACACTTTAAACTATAGGATGGTAATCATGGTTCGAAAACCCAAAACATAGACATTTCATCAAACATGTGAGAATCATGAACTTGAACTTAGAAATGTGTTAGACATAGGAAATCAACATGATTACATGGTTAAATTTATAAATTGGGAATTTAACATGAAATTCACTTGAATCATGACATGGGAAATTGTAGTTTAAAACATGAATTAACCTAGTCTTTCATGGGATCATACGTGAATATAAAATCGAGTTTAATTACTAAGAAAAGACATGAACTTAGCCCATCTTAAACATATAACACTCCATAATAAGAAACGAATCCATAATTTAGTTAAAAAGAATATTTTTGGGCTCTATGGGTGAAAGGGGCCCTTGGATGAACATCCCATATACCTGGAGTTGGAGTAGAAGCTTTGGGGAAATTTCGTTAATGTTGCTCTTGACATTGAGAAGCCCTAGCTGCTTGGTGAATATGAAGAAACCATTTTCTCTTGATTCTATTTAGTAAATTGATGTTAAATAATGTAAATTGGGGATTTGAGGCCTTTTATACCACCTCTTGTGAAGCCAAAATGACATGGGTTTGGATTTTTAAGGGAGTGGGGAAACACATAAATCCCCTGGAAAAAGGTGCAGAAAATTACATTCCCAATCTGTATGAGTCAACCTTACGGCTCGTATGTTAGGGTACGACTGGACTGTTGACTCGCAAGCTTGACAAATTTCAAAGATCATGTACTGGTCTGAATATCAGTCGTACTTCCAACTCGTAAGATGACTATACAATTTGGAAAAGTCACTCTTAAGATGAACTAAAAACTTGGGGAACCAACACTGCTATTGATATGACATCTCTTTATAAGAGTAGTACCTTTTTTTAAAACTAGATACCTATCCCTCTCATACCCTAGACAGAAACTCAAGAGGTCAAAACTAATGTCCATATAGCAAGGTTTATACGACTCATACCTCTTTTGATAACCCATGGGGCCAAGTCATACCAGTAATAGAATGTTCAACATGCTATGATGACTTAGGTACGAGTCTAATATACGATTCATACACTGCAATACGACTGAGGATCATGAGTCGTATATTGCACAGAGACCGGAAAAGATATGGGGTATTACACATATCATCTTTGATGTGCATCAAGATAGGGTCCAAAAGCAATTTTTCTTTCACCTCAACACCAAAAGATGACTTCTCCACCTCTTGAAAAATCACACCACTATCCTCTGAATCCAAGAGACAAACCCCAAGATTAGCCAAATAGAGAATATCTTACACCAAACCTTATTTCTCCTCAACTACATGAGATAGGCTTCCCATGGAAAACCTTCTAAGAGCATCAACAACCACATTACCTTTACCTGGATGATAGTGATGACTCATGTCGTAGTCCTAGAGCAACTCAAGTTATCTTCTTTGCCTGAGATTCAACTCCTTTTAGATGAACACATACTGCAAACTCTTATGGTCTGAGAAGATGTCAACATGAACCCAATACAAATAGTGATGCTAAATCTTCAAATCAAAGACCACTTAAAATAATTTCAAATCATGCATATGATAGTTCTTTTTATGCACCTTCAAGTTCCTAGAAGCATATCCAACTACCTTGCGATGTTGGATCAACACATAACCCAGTGCCACATAGTACGCATCACAATAAACAACGAAACCATTAATACCCTCTGGTAAGGTCAAAACTGAAGCCAAAGTCAACCTATCCTTTAACTTCTCAAAACTACCCTAACAAGCATCAGACTACAAGAGCTTCACCTTCTTCTGAGACAACTTAGTCAATAAGGCAGAAATAAAAGAAAAGCTCTCCACAAACATTCTATAATAATTGGCTAAACCCAAGAGGCTCCAAATATCTGTTGGAGTCATAGGTCTAGGCCATTGCTTAACCACCAGAACTTTCTGGGGATCCACAATGATCCATTCACTAGAAAAAACATGACCTAGATAAGTCACCACATTCAACCAGAACTCATACTTCGAGAACTTCATATACAACCGCTGATCTTTCAAGGTTTGTGATCTGAGAAGGTTTTATACACTTCGATATCATTATTCTAGCTTATTTCGTCTTGTTTTGAGAGAAATTCTTGTGCTTTACGTGTTAATATTGATATAAATAAGCATTTAAGTGTCCAAGTGTGTATTTACAATGCCTAAAGTATTTTTTAAATAAGCTTATAATTAATTGAGTCATTTAGAGTTCAACCCAAAAAATTAGTTTTACTAGCTTGAGTTAGGTGTGTGTCTAGTTGGTCTCGGTGGATTATAATGTGTTTAATTTGTTCCAAATATTTTAAATGTGTAATTATAGATGGAATAACTTGTTTGTAATGTGTAAAGTTTAATTGATTTAATCAAGAGTCAGAATAATAAGTGAATGATCATTGCGAATTTGCCTTAGCTTAGCTCTTGTTTTGATTCATTGTTGAGGTTATTGTGTTGTTTGAATCTCTAATTTATAGTGAATAATATTTTAGGAGGATTTCTAAGGTGAATACGATGATATATTGATGATTTAAAGGCCGAAAGTTATTGGAAATACACTACAAAAGGCATGGACAAAGGAGAGGACGTTCAACACTTAACCAAAATTTTGGAACCAAATTCCAGTGAGTCAATGTGAAGTCGATGCGTTGCATCAATGGTCACACAGTTTACACTTGGAAAAAAATTTCAATGCTAATTACAGTCCAACGACGCTAACTTGATGCGTCGCGTCGATGCGATTAAGCACAACAATTTCAAATTGCACACATATGGGCTTTTGACCTAATAGTAATAGAATTACATGGCACAAGGATTAAGGCAAGTAGAATTCTTTTTTCCACTTTTTTTTTGGATTAGGGACCACCACAGCTGGACACTACTAGAGATTAAGAAGGAGAATCTTGGACAATTTCAATTTTTTTGGACATTGTTGACACGTTGGACGGTGGAAACTGTGGACAATTTTGAGGAGAAGGTTGCACGTATTTTTATTAGGTTTTTAATTTTTTATTTACTCTTTAATTATTCATAATATGTATTTAATTTTTTGGATTGTAATTATGAATGTAATTGGCTAAAAATCCTCTTTTCGGGGTTAAAGCTACGAACATGAGTACTATTATTTTGAATTAATTTTCTTAATTTTTGCTTATCATGTTTAGTTGTTTGTTTATTCCTGTTTTAATTATTTTATGGATTGATCACCCATAAAATACATATATTATCGACCTTTTGATCTCGGGAGAGGGAATAGGGAGATAGAACATGGGAATACACAAAGTTTGGGTTTTTATTCTTTTATAAAATAAAGAATTAAACTTAGCGTCTAGGATAGGGATGTACTTAGATGCCTTACTTGATTCATATGTAGGATGATAGATTTAATTAACTTAATTGAATTATTGCATACCCGCTCAACGATGTAGTTGTAAAGTCCAAATTAGGTAAAATATTAGAGGTTGTCAAACCATAATAATGCAATTAACCTTACGAATGAACAACTAAGATAAGCAAATTAACGAATGAAATTCAATAACATAGTATGATTGTTCAAAGTGCTTAAACTCTAGGATTTTCTCCATTGATTGTATTAAGTATTTTATTTTACGCATTATTTACTTTATTTTTAATTTACAAAAATTACAACTCTTTCTTTGGTTACTTTTGCACTAAATTAATCTAGACTGTGAACTAAAATTAAATCATTGTTAATTCAAGTCTCTGTGGGATCGATACTTGGCTTTAATTAGGACACTTTACTACTTGGTAGACCATGTACACTTGCGTGTGCGCTTGGGCGCTGTCAAGTTTTTGGCACCGTTGTCGGGGACTTGTTATTTAGCAATTGTTTATTTTAGTTTTACTTTTAGATTTATTTGGTGTTTTTACTCTTATTCTTGTTTTTGTTTTAGTAGGAAACATGTTTCTAAGTTTATAAGCTAGCAAGGGATCGGGGGTTAGTAGAACCAAGTCCGGAACCATAGCAACTTTACCATCAACGCAGGAGAGGAGCAATCCTTCTCCCTAGAATTCCTTAAATCCAAGGAGACCAAGAGAATACTGTTCCTATGGCTGAACAACAAGTAGCTAGTAGGAAGGTTAGGGAAGTGGCAGTCCCACTTCCAACGAACTTGACTTCCCTAACTCAATGACCGGCAGCTGAGGGGAATTTTGAGTTAAAACACAATATCATGCAACTTCTATTTAGCAGTAGACAATTTGTAGGGCTTTCGCACGAGAATCCACAAGTCTATTTGCAGACCTTCATTGAGCTTACATATACATTCACTCCAACCGAGGTGACTCCAGATTATGTGAGGATGACACTATTTCCCCATTCACTTTTGGGGGAAGCTAAAAGGTGGTTGAATGTGGAGCTAGATAATTCAGTCACATCATGGGATGACTTAGCCAGAAAGTTCCTTATCAGATTCTTTCCATCAGGAAAGACTGCGAGACTTCGCAGTAGATAGTGAGCTTCAAATAGAAGCCTGATGTAAACCTCTATTATGCTTAGAAACACTTCAAGGCTCTTATTCAGGAGTGTCCACATCACCAATAGTCAAATAAGGTACTTGCTCACACTTTTGTAGAAGCCCTTGATCATAATACAAAGATTTTGCTAGATTCAGCCATAAGTGGTCAAGCGTTGGAGCTAGCTTATGATGAGATGTACACACTGTTGAACCATATAGCATAAGGAAATCCATATTGGCATTCAAATTCTAGAAGTTCCACAAAAAGAATTGTGGGTGTATTGGAGGTGGACCAATTCATAGCCTTATAAGCACAGGTTTCTGCACTATAGAATTTGATCAACACATCATTTAGAGAGATGAAGTTAGGAGCAGCACAACTTGTAGCCACAGTCAATGATATCCAACAAGCTGTAGATTAGTGTGAGGTATGCAAAAATAATGGTCATGCGGCAACCATGTGTGCTTCAAATCCAGAATTTGTGATGTATGTAGGCAATACTCAAAGGAAAAATTATGGCAATGCCTACAATATGAAGTGGAAGACTCAGCCACCAAATCAGCCATGGACTGCCTTATAGCCACAAACCCAATCAAATAAGTCAACTAGCAACATGGAAGAGATATTGAAGCAGATTCTAGAAAATCAAACACAGTTAACTGCAGATATAAAAAATAGCAAGTGGCCACAAGAAGCTAATAGTTTCAAGTTGGCCAACTATCACAGGCAATGAATACTAGGTCACTAGGTGGGTTGCCAGTAGATATAGAAAATCCAAAAAAGGTTATGACAATCACCTTGAGAAGTGGTAAGAAGATTGAAGAAGAACCCCCCAAGGTAACAAAGGAGGTAGATACTGATGTGGTGACCCAACAGGTAAATGACAGAGTTGTTGGAAATTCAAGAAAGTCTGAGTACTTGAAGGAAAAAGTGGTTGTTGAATAAGTGAAGAAGAGGCTTCCACTACTCTTCCCTCAGAGGAAAATAAAAGCGAAGGAGGATGCAATGTTAAAACAGTTCTTTAACACATTCAGAGAGCTTCATATTAATTTACCTCTTTTAGATATTTTGTAGAGTATGCCCAAGTATGCAAAGTACTTGAGGGATGTGGTGGCTAAAAATGTGAAATTGCAGGATGTGAGAGCAATAACACTCATTGAAAAGTATAGTGCAGTAATAACACAGAAAATTCCTAAGAAATTGAAAGATCAAGGGAAGTTTGCCATCCCTATTTACATTGGGAGTAAAGAGGTTCATTCACTGAGTGATTTAGGGGAAAGCATAAATTTGATGCCCCTATCACTATTTAAAAAATTGGGCTTGGGAAAGCCTAGATCGGCCACCATGGTTTTGCAGCTAGCAGACGATTCCATGGCATATCCAGAAGGAATAATTGAAGATGTCCTTATTAAGGTTGGTAAATTTGTTATTCCATCTGACTTTATTGTTCTTGATTTTGAGGCAGATAAATAGATGCCAATTATTTTTGGAACATTTATTTTTAGCAACCACAGGAGCGTTAATTGATGTTAGAGAAGGCACACTCAAGATGAGGGTAGAGGATAAAGAGGTGGTGTTCGATGTAAACATAACACTCATAATTGTGTCCCAAATTAAAGAGTTGTGTATGATCAATGTTATTGAAGGGGACAAGTATGGGGTGGCTAGTCCAAAAAGACCTCTCCAAACTAACTGATTGAGCAGCCTAAGACTCTATCTCCTAATCCTGACATGATGGAAGTTGATGAGCCTGAGAAGGCTAAAGTCGAGAAACCTGCAGCTCTTGAGAATTCACACCAAAAAGTAGTAAAAAGGATAAGAAGATGGCCCCCAAGTATGAGGAAAAGATAAAGGAATATGGCAAGTTTATATGGGTCGTGCCACGACACTAAATTAGGCACTGCTTGCGAGCTAACCCAAGTTAATTAGTTATGTTTTCTTTTCAATTTTTAGTTTTTATTTCACATGGTTTTTGTTTTTGGTTGAGTCACAGGTTAATGGGAAGTCTGAGTACCATAAACTTGAGCTTGAAGCATGGTAAAGAATGAGTGTGGAGTTCCATGGATCTCCTTTATGTGTGAAGATGCTACTAGCTAGGCCTAGAGGCCTCAAGGAGTATTTCTATCTTTGGGGAAATTCCCAAATTTTGACTCAATTTAAAAAAAATTAGGATAGGAATAAGTGAGATATTCTTGTTGGTGCTACTTTTGATTACATGATGCAAGTGGGTTTATTTGTAAAAGCATGTTGATTGATCTGAATTGCTATTTTTGAAACTTCGAGGCTCAAGTTTATGACTCTTTTTCATGTTAGCTTAATTTTGAATTCATGCTATTGCTTGGTTGGTAGTCTATGATGATCCTATTGAGTTGAGCATGTGCCATGTGCGTGTGAGGTATTTTGTATATTCCTTATTTCATGTGATGTCTAGAACTTGATAGGTGTGTGTGTGAAGAAAAATAAGGAATGTGCGTTTAGGAGATGATATAGGCATTTTTATAGCCTTGTTTTATACCTTCTTTTTACCTACTGTTATGCATAATCCTAGTTAACCCCCATTGAGCCTTTAGCTTATTTTCTTTGGTAGACTCATATGTAGCCTAATCCCTTTCTTTGATAGACCATAATTTGATCGAAAAAGCTCTTAAGTTCTTTAATAAAAAATTGAATTAGTAAGGGCTTTGAGAAATTGAAAAAGAAAAAGGTGAAATTGATGCTTATTGGTGTATAATTAATGTGTGGTGGATGATATTAATATAAATTATGCTAGAAATATTGTCATGATTGTGAAAAGAGAAAAATTGATTCTTGTGGTAGTAAATTATGCGTCCACCAAGTGTTTATGAAAATGCTTAAAAGAGATGGGACAAAAATAAAAAAAATAAAAGAATAGGGTAGACAAAATGGTGTAATTTGGTAGTTGGAAATTAGTTTTAAATGTATTATGTAGTGTATTAAAGCACTTAGAGAGGTTAGTCACTATTCCCAAATAGTTCCTACCCGTCCTTTAGCCTACATTATAACCCGGAAGCATTCAACTATTAATGGAGCATTACACTAAGGGAAAGCCTATGGTTCATTGGGTGTAACTTGTGAATTCTTTGTGAGAGTGAGAGTAATATGATTCTTGTACCCATTGTGCTATAAATTGCATTTTTGTGAGTGATTATGGGTAACTCTCTTGTTGTGAGGGACACATGTTTGATGAATGTGGGTAAGTTGTATGATGTCCTTGATTGAATGATAACCATGATCTTGACTCTTAGGTGAGTCAATTCTTGAGGCGAGGATGTTTTGAAGTAGAGTTCTTGAGCTTTCAATTGTGTAAATAACGTGCTTTGTGTAGAAACTTGCATTCCATGTAGTCATTGTAGTACTAGCTTGAGTATCTTGCATTTAGTAGAAGTGTAGATTTTTTTCATGTTTTGATGTTTAGAGTGAAGAGTTGTTCAAGGACGAACAAGGATTTAAGTGTGGGGTGATGATCAGAGGTGGTTTTATACACTTTGGTATCATTATTCTGGCTTATTTAGCCTTGTTTTGAGAGCAATTCGTGTGCTTTACGTGTTCATATTGATATAAATAAGCATTTAAGTGTCCAAGTGTGTATTTACAATGCCCATAGTATTTTTCAAAAAGATTTGTAATTAATTGAGTCATTTAGAGTGTAACCTAGAAAACTAGTTTTACTAGCCTGAGCTAGGTGTGTGTCTAGTTGATCTCGGAAGATTCTAATGTGTTTAATTTGTTCCAAAAGTTTTAAGTGTGTAATTATATGTGGAATTACTTGTTTCTAATGTGTAAAGCTTAATTTGATTAAATCAAGAGTCGGAATAATAAGTGGAAGATCATTGCAAATTTGCCTTAGCTTTGCTCTTGGTTTGATTCATTGTTGAGGTTATTGTGTTGTTTGGATATCTAATTTATGGTGAGTAATATTTTAGAAATCTTTGTGAGGTGGATACGGTGATATATTAATGATTTAAAGGCCGAAAAGTCATTGAAAATACACTACAAAAGGCATGAACAAAGGAGAGGACGTTTGACACTTTACCAAAATTTTGAAAGAAAATTTCAGTGAGTCGACGCAATGTCAACGCGTCGTGTCAATGGTCACACAGTTTACACTTAGAGAAATTTTTCAACGCTAATTCTAGTCAAACAACGCTATCTCATCATGTCGCGTCAATGCAATTAAGCCCAACAATTTCAAATTGCACTAACACGGGCTTTGTCCTAATAGTAATAGAATTGCATGGCACAAGGATTAAGGCAAGTAGGAATCCTTTATCCACTCCCTTTTGGATTAGGGAACAATATAATATATATATATTCAACACAGCTGGACACTACAGGAGATTAAGAAGGAGAATCTTGGACAATTTCAATTTTTTTTGACATTGTTGACTCGTTGGACGGTGGAAACAGTGGACAATTTTGAGGAGAAGGCTGCACGTATTTTTTATTAGGTTTTTTATTTTTTATTTAGTCTTTAATTATTCATAACATGTATTCAATTATTTGGATCGTGATTATGATTATTATAGGCTAAAAATCCTCTTTCCGGGGTTAAAGCCAAAAACATGATTAGTATTATTTTGGATTAATTTCGTTAATTTTTGCTTATCATATTTGGTTGTTTGATTATTCTTGTTTTAATTATTTTGTGAATTTATCACTCATAAAATACATATATTTTCAAATTTTGATCTCGAGAGAGGGAATAGGGAGATAGAATATGAGAATAAACAAAGTTTTGGTTTTTATTCTTTTATAAAATAAAGAATTAAACTTAGCGTCTAGGACAAGGATGTGCTTAGATGCCTTATTGATTCATACGTAGGATGATAACTTTAATTAACTTAATTGAATTATTACATCCCCGCTCAAAGATATAGTTGTAATGTCCAAATTAGGTAAAAGATTAGAGATTGGGAAACCATAATCATGCAATTAACCCTATGAATCAACAACCAAGATAAACAAATTAACGAATGAAATTCAATAACATAGTATGATTGTTCGAAGTTCTTAAACTTTAGGCTTTTCTCCATTGATTGTCTCAAGTATTTTATTTTACGCATTATTTACTTTATTTTTAATTTACAAAAATTACAAACTCTTTCCTTGGTTACTTTTGCACTAAATTAATCTAGACTGTGAACTAAAATTAAATCGTTGTTAAATCAAGTCTCTGTGGGATCGATACTTGGTTTTAATTAGACCACTTTACTACTTAGTAGACCATGTACACTTGCATGTGCGGTTGGGCACTATTAGTTTGAAATACCAGGCGGAGGTGATAGACATGATCTGTCTCACTCCTTGAATACACCAAAATATCATCAATAAACACAATGACGAACAAATCTATGAACTGACGAAATACTGGATTCATGATATCCATGAATGCCACCAGGACATTAGTCAAACCAAAGGACATCACCGAAAACTAAAAATAACCATACCAGGTCCGAAAGGTAGTCTTAAGTATATCCACTTTCCTAATCTTCAAGTTATGGTAACCCGACCAACGATCAATCTTGGAAAAGTATTTAGCTCCTTGAAGTTGATCAAAGAGATCATAAATCCTAGGAAGCGGATACTTATTCTTCACAGTCACCTCATTCAGTTGGCGGTAATCTATACACATTTGTAGGGACCCATCTTTCTTATGCACGAAGAGAACTAAAGCATCCCATGGAGATACACTCGGGTAGATAAATCCCTTATCTAGAAGATCTTTCAATTTCTTCTTGAGTTCTTTCAACTCAGCCGAAGCCATTCTGTAAGGAGGGATAGAAATAGGATGAGTGTTCGAAAGAAGTTTAATCCTAAAATCAATTTCCCTATCGGGAGAAATATAAGGAAGATCATCAGGAAATACCTCAGGAAACTCACAAACCACTGGGATAGATTACAAAGAAGGACGTTCGGATATAAAATCCTTAACATGCACTAAATGGTAGAGACACCCTTTGGAAATAAATTTTAGGGCTCTAAGATAATAAATTAACCTTCCCTTAGGCACTAGGGAACTACCTTCCCACTCAATCACCTACTCATTAGGAAATTGGAAATAGACCCTACAGTTCTGACAAGCAAGAAATGCATAGAACGAGTGCAACCAATCCATCCCAAAGATCATATCAAAGTCTAGCATGTATAACTCTATAAGATCCACCAAGGTCTCCCTACCACAGACCGACACTATGCAACCCCTACAGACTCTTCCTGCCACAATAGAGTCACCAATTGGTGTAGACACATAAAAGGATCAAGAATACACTCGCAATCAAAACAAAAATGAATAGCCACATAAGCGGTCTAAGAAAGGGTAGACTCGAGATCAAGTATACAATATACATCACGAGAGAAAAATTTTAGCATACCCATAACAACATCTCGAGATACCTCAAAATTCTAACAAGTAGCAATAGAATACAGGATGTTCCGACCAGTGTTGGAGCCAGAAACAACACCTTTTTGGGTGGGATCAGGAGAAAAAGAAGCCAGGACATTATTTTCCTCTGTAACAACATCGCCTGAGGGAAAATTCCTATGAATATGGCCAGGCTTCCCACATCTAAAACACTTATTCCCCCTTCATCACAAAATCCACGATTCACTTGCTCATACAAATGATAAGGGGGATAAGATGGAGCTAACTGGGCCCTACTGGCTTGAGATTAGGCACTTTCTGCCTTAGACCCATTGCTATTCTTGAAGCGGCGATCACTAGATAGCTTAGGACATGAAGCACTAGCCGTAGAATATAAACTAGAATTGCCCCATTTCTTCTTAGACCACTGCCTTCCATCTCTACCACTACTCTGCTGGACACTACCCTGGTAGAAAACTGGTATCTCTTACTCTGCCGCTCCCCAATTTTGGTTTGTTTCTTATTTTCATGTTCCACCTGTTGCATATACACCACAAGCCGCAAGATATCCATATCACTATTTAATAAGGTGGACTTACACTCTAACACCAAGTCTCAAGACAAACCCAAATAAAATTTCCTCATCTTATCCCTTATATTAGATATGAGCTCAGGAGCATAACGGGACAACTGATGAAACTTTAAGGAATACTCCTTCACAGTCATTTTTCCATGCTTTAAGTTCACAAACTTCTCAGCCTTTGCCTCTCTCAATTTCTGAGGAAAGAAAAATTCTAGAAAAGTACCTGAGAAATCATCCCATAGTGCCAACTCTACATTATCACCCCTAGACTGATCCCACTCCTCATACCATTGATATGTCATATCCTTTAATTGGTATACAACAAATTCTACACCTTCAAAGTCAGAAGCATGCATGACATTGAGATTCTTCTCCATCTCATCTATGAAACCTTGAGGATCTTCCTCAATCTTAAAACCAGTAAAGGTTAGAGGATTCATCCTCATAAACTAGCCAAACCTAGAGGCCTCAGAAGAAGAAGTCATAACAACATCAGCAGGACCCGACTGATATGATTGAGATGTCACCAACTGGGTTAACATGTGAATGGATAGTAGAATTCAATATTGGTAATATCTTTTGAAGTGACCGATCAAGAATGTTACCAGTGGGAGAAGTATCAGTGGAGGGGACCAGTGAAACTCCACTAGGACAATCAGAAGCAACGACTCTAGACTGGGCCTGCACTCCCTGAGTAGGACGAGCCTCATCCACATTGTCCTCAAGAAGGATAGAGAAGTTTTCACAAATATCAGATCTTTTGGGAGGAATGATCTAAAAAAATAACAATAGGAATTAGAGAAAAATTCTACACCCTAGACTCTATTGCTCGAGAGTATATCACAAGAAAGGGAAACATTCCTAAATGCCTCATAGCCTCTCCTTGACAAAAATTTATGGACACATAATGACACAAAACTTAGGCACTGATACTAACTGTGTCACTACCCGAACCGGTGTCTGGCCATGATGGGTATCCCAAGTCCAACAAGGACTAAGGACAACCCCCTGAACATAGACAAACAGAACACCATACCCCCAACTGGGGATGAATTCTAAACATTTAATAAGATAGCATAATATAATCTTAAAGAATTCAATATGTGTCTATAACCAATAAACGATAACCAAAACAACCAACAAAGATCACCACCCCAAGTCCACAGTAATCCACAAAGCCTTCTAACAAAACCAAAATTTATAAGTGTCAAAACATGACCCTGACTCTCACAAAGACAATGATAATGGTAATGTTAATGATAATTTAAATTCATCAATTCTAAACTATGAAAGAAAACTGATGAAATGACCAAGTCTTTCAAAGAATGGAAGCTCACCACTTCACTATCAATGACCGATGAATCAAACCGATCCACCTAACAGTCTACAGGATAAGTAGAGGTAT
The DNA here is from genome assembly GCA_030864215.1 of Capsicum pubescens. Classification (NCBI taxonomy): domain Eukaryota; kingdom Viridiplantae; phylum Streptophyta; class Magnoliopsida; order Solanales; family Solanaceae; genus Capsicum; species Capsicum pubescens. The sequence goes on along the minus strand of CM061548.1, from coordinate 71,459,415 downwards.
CTTTGGTGCCATCATAGCATGCGGATACAGCATTCGAATATAGTTAGCGGGTTGAGCACTAACATATAACTCAGGGGTAGTAGATATAATTATGCCATGATTAACATTTTCAAAATCATTTAGGTCAATACACATAATCATATATACATATAAAAATGTCTTGCCGGGAAATGGAACAAGGCTTAGCATGAAGTAAAATTTTAACCCGAACTATGTAGCTCAATCATCATAAACAAGCACCCACGGGCTATATGGGTCCAACTCTCCTTGCTGAAAGGGCCTCAGTGTTAGTCACACGAACCAGAGGTATCAAGGAAGACCAGGGAATGTGCCGACCCAACATCAATCTAGGATACAAATATATATATAAAGTGTGACACATGCACACAGGTTATAAAGACCAAACCTCATGACGACAAACATTAGTTTCTAGTACAATTCATCCAAGACCCACACCTTCATGGTTAGCTACTGAACCCCCTTTAAGCCTAATTTAAAATAAGTTTCACATAACCCGTTTATTAATCAATGAACCAATCATTACAAAACAAATAGATATCGCCATACCCTTACACTTGCAAGCTTATATCTATGCCAAAACAATTACATTAACTTGGGGGAATGCCTCGACCCCCTTTAGTTTATCAAATTAAGTATAAGGGAATTCCTCGACCCCTTTTGCTCATTAAATCAAAACATAGACAAACAGGCCTTCAAAAGTCCATGTTCATTGTTTAACCTTTTATGCAATGCCATTATATAAGTGGGTAAGTCAAACAAAGTGACAATTTGATAGTTCAATGCCATTTGCAAGTGGATTGAGGGAGCACAATTATTCAAAACCAATTCCAATTTTAAAAGATCAATTTTGGGGAAACCATGACCCCCTTAGTTCATTATCCATTCCCATGCACCCCACAAGTTCAAAATCATTAATAAATCATATTCAATGCATAACAAATTAGGGGAAAATAATTTAAGAGTCTACCATGTGAAAACCCTCAACCACATAAAAATTCTCATTCATAATGCATACAATTAAACCATGTAAAACACATGATTTTTCATAAAATACAAATAGGGGAAGAATAACATGCCTGAAACACCAAGATTTATGGAGAGAAACCAACTCTTAAGACCTTAGATGATCAACTACTTGGAAACCCTAAGTATTTTTTCTTGAGAGACTTGTGAGGGTAGAAATAATGGTTTAGATATATTAAAGGATAAAATAACAACCCAAGGGTGTTTTATGGTCATGGAGCTTAAGTAGGAAAAAAGGGAAATGTCCAAAGTGCCCTATAATTAAAAGCTAAAATTTGGTCACTAGTGACTACGGGTCACTATACGACTCATAACAACACATTACGACTCATCACCATGAGTCGTAGCCAAGACTATTTTTAGTCACACATATTGTTGACCCTATGACTTCCATCATACGACTCGTTAGGGTATCCTATGACTAGTAGGGTCCTAGTTGTCACCAGGACAACAACACTTGGAACACATTGGTTTAACTACAGTTGGGACATAACAACTCGTAATTAGTCCATACGACTTATTAGGATCCACTCATACTCGGAAAAAAAACTCAGCCACACACACACTGGTTAGACTACTATTGGGTCCTATGACTCGTCAAGACTCCCTACAACTCATAGGGTAAGTCGTAGTCAGCACGGTAAGGATAAAATTTCAAAAACTCTCAAGGACCAAAAATCTGGGGTGTTACATTAATGGACTTGATAAATAGGGTGTTAAAGCAGTTCTTAATCATGTTTATTATAGTCTTCATATATGACATCCTTATTTATTCTCGGAGAGAGGATGAACATGCAGATCATCTGAAGATTGTCTTACAGAATCTAAAATATCGCCAATTCTTTGCCAAATTCAGAAAGTGGGAATTCTAGTTGAATCAGTAGCATATCTTGATCATATTATTTATGGCAAAGGAATTCCCGTTGATCCTAAAAAAATCAAAGCAGTGAGAAACTGACATGAATCCATCTCTCCAGTAGATATCAAGAGTTTTTGGCTTAGTCGATTACTACAGATTGTTTGTTGAAGGATTTTCCTCTGTTGCGTATCCCATGTCTAGGCTGACACAGAAGAAAGTCAAATTTTAGTGGTCCACTTCTTATGTGAAGATTTTTCTAGATTTTAAGACTCGACTCACCATTGCTTTAGTTTTTAACTCTACCTAAGGGATCAGATGGTTTTATGGTTTATTATGATGCTTCTGGGGTTGGACTTGATTGTGTGTTGATCCAGCGGGGCAAATTATAGCATATACCTCTAAACACCTCAAGTCTCATGAGAAAAACTACCTGAATTATAATCTCGACATGGTAGTAGTTGTTAGGCATTACCTATATAGATTTAACGGAGATGTGTTCACCGATCACAAGAGACTTCAATATGTGTTCATTTAGAAAGATCTAAATCTCTAACAGAAGAGATGGCTAGAAGTGTTGAAGTTTAATAATATGAGAGTTTTGTACCATCCGGGTAAAGTTGATGTAATGGCTGACACTCTTAGCAAATTATTAATGGGAAGTGTTACTCATATAGAGGATGAAAAGAAAGAACTAACTTGCAAGGTTCTTAGATTGTCCATACTGGAGTTTGGTTGGTTGATTCAGCTGAAGTTAGTATTTTGGTCCAAAATGGTCCATACACCCTCTTCGGTTGTTGAGGTTAAATAAAAGCAAGATAATTATCACGATCCAAATTGGGGCCTAGATGTAATGGACAATCCAAAGCCTAACCAGGACCGGGAACCACCCCTATTACCCAACCCAACCATTAAATGCATAACTTGAGTCGGTTGAGTTCCGATCATATAAAAAGATAGTGTATTTATCCATGTGTTGACTCTGAGATAAGTCTATAATCGAGACCAACCCAATCAAGTCTATCCACCTAATGACCAACCAAACTAATGCAGAAACCATAAACCAAAACCAAATATAATAATAATCCGATGTATGTATATATAAATATGGCATAACCAATCAATACCATACCCAAGTCCACAGTTGTTTATACAAAGCCTCTAGAACAGCCAAAGAGTACCTAGTCGGGACATGCCCCCAACATAGCCATAAACCAGGTCTACTAAAGACAAAATACATAAAGTAATCCATGACATGAAATAGATGCCTTCCAAATCTATGGAAGCTCACCACTTTAATCAAAAGGCTGATGCCGAATCCGATCACTAAGCAAGAGGAATTGAATGGTCGATTCCTGCATAGTATGGGTATACAACCGCTAGTAGATGGGTTAGTATGTGAACACTAGCATGCACTCAGTATAGGGATAAATATTTTTATTTATAAAACCAAGTAAAACCATCCATAATACATACAACCATACATATATATATAAGTGCCAGGAAAGGGAATATGAGTTTAGCATGCATTTAAAACTTTTACCTGGGCTATGTAGCTTTGTTGGCCTAAAGCACCCATGAGTAATATGGGTTCAGCTACCCCTGCTGAAAGGGACCCAATGTGTGTATCCTCACGACTAAGGAAATATCCCATTGGAATGACTAGTACATCCCCCAATATGATGTGTGACATCATGCACATGATCCACCAAGATGAACCTCATGCCGACAAATATGAGTTTCCAGTTTTGGTCCCCCCAGGACCTCCACATTCCACAATTTAGCTACACCTCCCCCTTTAATGCCCAATTAAAAACCATTTCCAAATAATTAATTTACTATTTATTAACCAAGGCCATTTACTGGTGGTATCGTCAAACCAACCATGCTTTCAAGTACTTCCATAGCCAACCAAATGTAGGTCTAGGGTACCTTAGGTGCCCTTCCAATTACCATATTAAATCAACTTGGGGGAATTTGTACCCCACAAGCGTAACCATTTAGCCATTTACCTTCCTAAACCATTTAAACCAATTTTATTAATGCATTCACTTGAGGGATTTCCATGTATCCCGCAAGGTTTTCAAAATGGACCCATCAGGACCACCAAAACCTTTACCTTTTAAACCATTCCAAACTATTTTACACCATGCCAAACATTTAAAACAATTATATCATTTAAACCATGCAAAACCATCCAAAACCATTTAGAGTTCCATTACTAAACCAAACCATGAAAGAGTTCCAATGAAAGTTCAATAATAGAGTAAAAATATCCTTTGAAGCATTTTATTAAACATATTGAGGGCATACCTTTACCAAGACAAAAACTAATTCATAAACCATCATAATTAGGGTTACTCAAGACCCATTAGTTAAACCATAGCCAACAACGAACCACATATGCAAACTATTACCAAAAATATGTAAAAACATGATTTAAACCAATACAAACCATATCCATCAAGACCCTCAATAATATTTCAAAATCTACCATTCATGATTCATAAACCAATGTTTAAAACATTTGAAATAACATTGACGGAAGGAGTACATGCCCTATACAATAAGATTCTGAAGAGAAACATGACTTTTGAATCTCTTTGAAGGACACATGAGAAACCCTAGCCTCCAATCTTCCAAGAGTGAGTTTGAGAGAGTATTTAATGTGTTATGATCCTTTAATAAGTGTTATGAAAGGTCATATAGGGTTATATAACGTGATAACACAAGGGTTTAGGAGGAGTAAATGTCAAAACTAACCTTGACTTAATAATTAAAACAAGCCACGCCTGGGGGTACAACTCCCCCTTACCATCTGTATCCTAGGGTACGAGTGGTACCCCAACTCGTACCCAAGACCTTACCTACTATTTACTAAATAACTCACACCTCCCCGCTTGTACCTAATAAGTATTAGTGACATCCCCAATCATAACCTCCATCCTTATAGTGGACAAATTCCATAAGACAACCCTAATATGCTACATACGACTTGCCTTGCACCACTCATATTATACTATACAACTCTTACCCGTATGAGCCGTATATTGGGCAATAGCCAAGCCTCCCATACTTCCTAGGGTATGAATGAACCCTCAATACATCTCCCAAATCATATCCAATGGGTACGAGTGGTACCCTTGAGTCGTACCAAGCCTACTGAATCCAAAACATAGGAAATTTTGCAAAGGTCCATGACTTAGGATATTTCATTCTCCCATATTAGGATCATTCGTTATTGAATGATGAGTAAGGGTAAGAACAAGAACGAGGTAACAAATTAACACACACCAAACTTTTCCCAAACTAAAGTAAAGGGAAAGAGCATAGACCACGATGAGAAGATTACCACATACCCCAAGCATGATTTACACCCCAACACCTTTATTCCGACCTCTAACTAAGTTAGGAAAAAAGATGCAAGAGGAACCATTCCTTACCTTTAACAAAGTTTGAAAACAAAGAAGTGTTGAAGAACACACACCTTACGCATGAATTTCTAAAGAAAAGAACTAACGCGGATCCTTGAACTCTATGTCCACTTCCGCATCCCAAATGGCTTTCTCAGACTTTTAGTTCCACCATGGAACCTTTTCCAAAGCCACACCTTTCATTTGTAACCGGCGTACTTTACCAATCCATGATCCTTATTGGGACCCCCTTAAAGAACAAGGAATTTGAGATACTAAAACCACCTAAAGGAACCTAACCAACCAAGGACCATCCACACCCCCACAAAACATAGATTACAAGATGCATGGACCCATGCTAGAGAGAAAGTTTGAATCAATTTAGAATTTTATTGAGACACATCACTACGAGAGCTTGAGTATAACTATTCACCACCACTTCCATGTTCAAGCCTATCCAAAGATAAGAGAAGTTAACTTAAGCCACCGGTTTCTACTCCTTATCTATCCCGAAATACTACTTCACCTTTATCACCTTTATAATATAAAACCCATGAGTACAGGACATAGACCAACCATATCCAACCATTATCATTGAAAACCAAACTAATACAACTACTAAGCCATGAAGACAATCCATAAAAACCATGCCTCACCAAATATCTCAAGTACCCAACACAACTATGGGTATATCTACCAATCACAACATTCAAGCCTACCTCTTACATACCCGCGGTATAATCTATCCATCAAAAGATATAACATCATTTAATATTTCACAACGGATTTTCACCACCTATTCCTTTCCTAACCATTTATCATGACAACAACCTTACCTCACCTTCAAATCTTAACTCTAGTACCTACTCTAGACTCTCCCCTACTTAGGGACTTCTACATTCCTCTTTACAAAACATCACCATTCTCTCCAAGCCACTACCATCCTAACATAAGGAGAGTCATTAAGGAACTGAAGTACAAGAATTATTTATGACACCCAAGGCAAGACAAAGATCCCCGAAACAAGACACGACACAAAAGACACAAAGTACTTCATCACAACTACCTAGACCAAAATGAAGAATCATCCTAACAAAACCATACCACTAAAAGGAGTCCTTAGAATGGAAACCAAAAGAAACAAAACCACCTATACCATGAGTAATGTATTGTAAAGATCAAGACTCATATCCAGGGAACAAAGCAAATGTAAAATGCAAACCTTAGTCATAAGCGTTATAAGAATACACACAACACTAATAGAGTACTCTCTTACCCAAGATATAAGAGTATAAATAAAATATGTAACCCGACCTTCCCTTGAAGGTCACCACTAAAGGAGAAACTTAAGGCGAACCATCCACAGTCATCCTATTACACCTATCAGCACGACACTCCACCCTAAAGGGTATCACCAAGGACGTACAGTAAAGACACTGGATTTTCCTATACCCAATATCTCAATCATCCCAATGCTACCTAGAGCCCAGCATATATATGCAAAAATAATTAAACCAAATTGAATCCAAAGTTTCCAATTAAAACAAAACCATTAAGATCAAACCATGGCCACCAAGGCCTTTCAAAAATCATTTGAATCTAACCAAAACCAATTCATGTTCCCCCTTAACCATTTACTCAATGTAAGTATTTAAGAATAGTCAAACCATTTGACAAAATTACCTTTGATGGAAATTCCACAAATATTTGAGAATATAAAGTTTCCAAAACCAAAACCAAGTAATTGGGAATCCATAGTACACTGAAATTCGTTTACCACTCCCAGGCATCCCACAATGTTCATAAACATCAATAAGGCATGAATAACATATCATAACCTTTAGAAAATCAATTAAATGAGTAGTCATGTCAAAACCTTCAACTCTACCAAAATCCCCTTTCAAAACCATGAATTTAATAATCAATTTCACCCCAACAATAAAATACAAGTATAGGGACCAAGATACATGGAAGCTCCATGATCTAACCTATCAAATAACTAGACCCTAAATCCATATCCATTTATTCAACCTGAATTCCTGACCTAACTCATAACCTTTCCGTCATTGTATTCCTTAAGTCATCAACCTCATCCAACCTCTAAATTCACATCTACAATTCTCGCATTGCTATCCTTGTGATAACATACTCCCTTTACCAAGATCAAGCATCGAGAATCAAGCCTAGGATCTACCAAACATCATGTACTACTACCAAAGTTACCCATGTAAAATAAAATATACATATAAGTTCCACCCTACAAGGAGAAGACTGCCAACTCCTTAATCACCCACCGATAACCTATCCAATCCCAGGGAAAACCATTCCACTTATGCATGCAGGAGTGAAAACACTCCCAAAAAAAACATTAAGACTGATGAAGCCTTCACCTAGGAGATCCCTTAATATCTGCTGAAGATCCTTTAACTTCACCGGGACCATTCTATAAAGAAAGAATAAAAATTAGACAAGTGACTAAAATAAGACCAACCCCAAACCAATCTCCCCATTAGAAAGACACCATGAGGTTGATGAAGAAGACCTTAGGAAATTTATTCACCACTGAACCCAAATGCAAGGAAAGAACATTCGAGTTAGAATATTTAACCCGGATCAAATAACAAAGACACCTCCTTTGGAGACCAATCTCTGAGCTCTAAAATATGATATAACCTTTACCTTAATGGCTAGGGAATGAAACCACCCTCCTATTCCATAACCGACTCATCATGAAGCCTAAAGAAAACCTCTTTATGGATACGACAATCTAATGAGGCATAGCACAAGAGAAACCAATCCACTCCTCGAATGACATTGGAATCCACCACATCTGACTCAAAGAAATTCACCATTACACTCTTTATATTACCAACAGGTACCACACACCCCCATAGACTCTTTTCAAAATTGTAGAGTCACCTATCAGGGTAGAAACATAAGAAGAAAAGAAAGTATGGAATAACCTTGGGAATAGAAATACACAGCCACCAATGGGGTCACAAAAGAGAGGGGACCCCAAACCAAGTAAACCATACACACCACATAGAAAAGAGTTTTAAACATACTAGTGTCGGCATCAATAGATGCCTCGGACTCCCGAGGAATAGTGAGAGCATTGAGACAATCCTAACCAATACTAAAACCAAAAGTAGCACCTGATATCCTATTTTCCCTAACTGGCAACCCTTGTAGGACACTCTCGCTTATCCAGGAAATCGTGACTCCTTACCTGACCTATTTTCAACCTTACCTCATTCCTTCACATACCAATAGAATAGGACTGACATGACAGAGTTGGCATAATTTGGCTAATAGATTAAAAGAATAATGAAACTCAGCATTGATAACCCTTTCTTGGGGTGCTTGAGATTGAGTTACACCTTCCAAAATAGGGTTAGTGGAGATTGATAAGATTCTACGGGAAGAACCAAAAGCTGCGACCCTTGACCAAGTCTGTGCCCCATAAGTTTGACTAGATCAATCCATGTTGTCCTCGAATGGGAGATGAAAGTTTCCATGAACTTCAGATTATTGAGAGGACATGATCAGAAAAGTTAACCAAGGATGATTCATAGAAGAGTTCGAGATCTTAGACTCCATAGCCCAAAAGTAGAATAACCAAAAAAGTGAAACCTAGATACCTTGTAGCCTCTTGATTATAAGTGTGGTGTATGACACACCCATAAGAAAGACTCTACTCGACACGGCTTTATAGACACCCCATGACACCAAAAACTAAAGCTCTGATACCAACTTGTCACAACCCAAACCGGGGGACTAGATATAATAGGCAATCTAAAGCCCAACAAGAACCGAGAACTACCCTTATTACCCAACCTAACCACCAAACTCATACCTTGAGTCGATTGAATTTCAAACATATAAAAATATAGCGTATTTATCCCTGTGGTGACTCTGGGATAAGTCTATAGCCAAGACCAACCTAACAAGTCTATCCACCTAATGAACAACCAAACTAATGTAGAAACCATAAACCAAAACCAATTATAGTAATAATCTAACATATGTATATACAAATATGACATAACCAATCCATACCATACCCAAGTCCACAATTATTCATACAAAGCCTCTAAACCAACCAAAGAGTACCTAGTCGGTATATTCCCCCGACATAGCCATAAACTAAGTCTAGTAAAGACAAAATATATAAAGTAATCCATGACATGAAATAGATTCCTTCCGAAACTATGAAACCTCACCACTTCAATCCAATGGTTGATCCTGAACCTGAACACTAAGCAAGAGGAATAGAATGGTTGATTCCTTCTTAGAATAGGTATACAGTCACCAGTAGATGGGTTAGTGGGTGAATACTAGCATGCACTCAGGATAAGGATAAAATAATGTTATTTATAAACCCTGGTAAAACCATCCATAATGATAAAACCATACATATATATATAAGTACCAAGAAAGGGAATCCGGGTTTAGTATGTATTTAAAACCATTACCTAGGCTATGTAGCTTTGCCGTCCTAAAGCACTCATCGGTAATATGGGTTCAGCTCCCCCTGCTGAAAGTGCCCCAGTGCGTGTAGCTACACGACTAGGGAAATATACTGTTAGGATGACTAGTACATCCCCTATTATGAGGTGTGACATCATGTACACGGTCCACAAAGATAACCTTATATCGGCAAATATGAGTTTCCAGTTTCGGTCCCCTCGAGACCTCCACCTTCTACGATTTAGCTACACCTCCCTCTGTAATTCTCAATTAAAATTCATTTCCAAAAAATCCATTTACCATTTATTAACAACGGCCATTTAGTTGTGGTATCGTCATACCAACCATATTGCATTCAATCCATAACCAACCACAAGTAGGTATAGGGGACCTGACGTGCCCTTCCAATTACCATATGAAATCCACTTGGGGGAATTCATACCCCACAAGCATAACCACTTAGACATTTACCTTTCCAAACCATTTAAACCAATTCCATTAATGCATTCACTTGAAGGATTTCTATGTATCCCGCAATGTTTTAAAATAGACTTATTAGGACCACCAAAACCTTTACCTTTTAAACTTCAAAACCATTTTAGACCATGCCAAAAATTTAAAACAGTTATATCATTTAAACCATGCAAAATCATCCAAAACCATTTAGAGTTCCATTACTAAACCAAACCATGGAAGAGTTCCAATGAAAGTTTAATAATAGAGTAAAAACATCCTTTGAAGCATTTTATCAAACATGTTGAGGGCATACCATTACCAAGACAAAACCTATTCATAAACTACTATAATTAGGGTTACACACGACCCATTAGGTAAACCAAAACCAACAACTAACCACATATGCAAACCATTACCAAAAACATATAAAAACATGATTTAATCCAATACCAAACCATATGAATCAAGACCCTCAACAATATTGTGAAATCCACCATTCATGAATCATAAACAATGTTTAAAACACAATATACATACCTTTACTTTGAAAAAACAATGAGGGAAGTAGTACTTGCATTATACAAGAAGATTACGAAGAGAAACATGACTCTTGAGCCTCTTTGAAGAACACATGAGAATCCCTAGCCTCCAATATTCCAAGAGTGAGTTTGAGAGAGTATTTGAGGTGTTATGATCCCTTAATAAGTATTATGGAAGGACATATAGGTTTATATAATGAGATAACACAAGGGTTTAGAAAGAAGAACTGTACAAACTACCCTTGACTTAATAATTAAAATAAGCCATGCCCAGGGGTACGACTCCCCCTTACTATCCATATCCTAGGGTATGAGTGGTACCCCAACTTGTACCCAAGACCTTACCTACTAGTTTCTATACGAATCACACCTCCAAACTCATACCTAATAGATACGAGTGACACCCCCAATCGTACCTACCATCTGTATAGTGTATAGATTCTACAAGACAACTCAAACATGCATAATACGACATACCTCGCAGCATTCCTATGTTCCTATACAACCCTTACCCTTGTGAGTCATATCTTGGAAAGTAGAAAAGCCTCTCATACCGCCAAGGGTATGAGTGAACCCTCAAGGCTTCCCCCAACTCGTATCCAATGGGTACGAGTGGTACCTTTGAATCATACTAAGACTAGTGAGTCCAAAACTTAGGAAATTTTGCAAGGGTCCAAGACTTGGGATATTTCAATAATGATCCTATTTATCTTACATTGAAAGAAGTGACCCAGATTTAGAGGGTTGAGGTTTTCTCCCAAGAGGGTGATGGTATTCTTTTATATTAAGGCAAACGATGTGTAATAGATATAGATGACTTAAGATAAAGGACGATAGAAGAGGCTCATGGTTCTCGATATTCTATTCACCCAGGAGCCACAAATATGTATCATTATTTATGGAAAGTCTATTGGTGAAATGGTATGAAGAAGGATATTATGGAATTTGTGGCTAAGTGTCTGAATTGCCAACAAGTTAAGATTGAGCACCAAAAACCCAGTGGAATGCTTCAGGACATCAGTATTCCTACTTGGAAGTGAAAGGTGGTAAGAGTGGACTTCATCATAAGGTTGCCTCATACTCATTAATAGTGTGATTCCATTTACATTATCATGGATCAAATGATTAAGTCGGCCTATTTTTTTGCCAGTTAACACTTCTGTTTCAGTCGGGGACTATGCTAAAATCTACCTTAAGGAGTTGGTAAAAATGCAGGGGGTCTCTTTAAGCATTATTTTAGATAGAGGTACACAGTTTACCACTTGATTTTGGAAGGCATTTCAAAAGGGTCTAGGTACCCAAGTTCACCACATTATAACTTTTTTGCCACGGACAAACGAACAGGCAAAAAAAACCATTCAAACCTTAACAGACATGTTAAGAGCCTACGTGACTGATTTCAAAGGTAGTTGGGATGATCATCTATCTTTGATTGATTTTTTTTTTAATAACAGAAATCACTCTAGTGTTCAGATAGCCCCGTTTGAAGCACTTTATGGGATAAGGTATAGATGTCCTATTGGTTGGTTTGAGGTTGGTGAAGCTATATTGATAGGGCCAAACTCAGTCCATGAGGCTATGGAAAAATTTTAGTTGATTAGATAAAGGCTGAGAACAGCTCAGAGTCATCGAAGTCCTATGAAAATGTAAGGAGAAGGGAGCTTGAGTTTGTTGATGGTGATTTTATCTACTTAAAAGTTTCACCTATGAAAGGGGTAAAGAGATTTGGAAAGCAATGAAAGATTAGTCCCCGCCTTATTGGTCCTTATGACGTTTAGGACGTTTTGGAAAAGTATTCTATGAGTTAGATTTGCCAGCAGACTTAGCAGTGATGCATCCAGCCTTTCATGTTTTCCATCTTAAGAAGTGCATTGATGATCACGTTTCAGTTTTAACATTAGAAAGTGTAAGCGTGAAAGATAGTCTCTCTTATGAAAAGGTTCTTGTTGAAATCATTGACCATTAAGTTTGTAGGTTGAGTAATAAAGAGGTTGCATTGGTAAAGGTTTATTTTCTAAATCAGTTGGTTGAGGGAGCTACTTGGGAAGCAGAGGCAGACATGAAGTCTAAGTACTCTGAACTTTTCCTTTTAAACTTAATCCAAGTTTTAAGTAATAGTTTCCTTTAATTAATTATTTCTACATCATGTAAAACAACTATTCTCATGTCATATCATGCATCATGAGTCTGGATCAGACCACCATTCAGTTACTAACTCAGTATCATATTAGTGTTCAGCTCTTAGAAACTCAGTGTAGGAATTTTAAGTACAAATGGTCTGAAAGGGTCTGATAACATCAGAAGAAGTGGTGAAGAAAGGTGGGGATTTCATTTTTTTTTACCCTAAATATTAATCCTAGTCAGTTTTCATTTAGGGATGAATGACCCTAGGGTGAGATATTGTAACACCCTAAAAATTCAACCCAATGACAGAACCATGACTTCAAGTACATGTAGGACTAAACATCAAGTTTTAACAGTATGAAAAGGAATTTTGCTCTATACCAAGTCCACAGTAAACCCCCTAGCACTTAAATAAGCCAACCCCTCCCTTACCAGTCAATTCTTTAAGAAATAATCAGCTTTAAATGAGCATAACTTCGACATTTGGATAGATATTTGAATTATATTTCTAACACATCCAGTTTTGCCTCAATTATATATCTTAGATAAAGAGATATTTGGATAGATATTTGAATTATATTTCTAACACATCCAGTTTTGCCTCAATTATATATCATAGATAAAGAGTTATAGCCTTTTTAGTGAGGCACTGCTCTGTAGTGAGATAACGAGCCAAACCACAATTGTGTTTACATTGTATGACCGTACAATAGTCTCCTATGATTAAGACAACCCCAATATCTGAATGTTGAAAAGTATACCTTCTGAACACAAGAGAGAACCAAGATCATACTTTGAATCCATGATCCTAGGCACGATCATTAGTCCCACAAGATGTTCCTAACTGAACCCTCAAACCTACAAACCTAGGTATGACCATAGGTAGATCTTACTATTGTAAAATGCTCATTAAATGATGTTTAGAGACCTCTCATGAAATTTCCAACCATGAATACAACCCACAATTGTAGGTTAGTCCACGATCGTGGGAAAGTCCCATACGTCCCTCCCAGTAGTTTACAATTATGAATTTTAAAGGGGAATTTTAGTTTTATCACACTTTTTTAACATCAAAACTATGTCATTTAGTATATTTGAAAAGGCAGATCATTGAAGGTTAATATTATCCTAAGCCCTCATTACTCAAAAAAAATATTTAATGCTTACTTCCAAACAAAAAAAGAGGAAATTTCTTTCCCCAAGGTAGAGCTTGGATTCATCCTCTTCAGGCATCTACTTTAAAAGAATTATTCAAGGTTTCCATCTACAAATATGTGATATTTCATTAATCGGTCCTCTTTCATCTATTAAATCCTAAAGTTAACCTAATTCTCTTATCTAGTTCTTTCTTTACAATTTATAGTTTATAGATATTCACAAATTCATTAATATCACAGTCCCTTGGTGCATTGAGTTATAATCCCCATTTTTTCATGAATTTCAATATTATTACATGACCATGATCACAAAATCTAATTATATTATGAAATCTATGATTGTTGAACTTGGTGTTTTATCTAAGTCATAGGAAAGCAAGGTCAGTGATAACTTAGAGCCTCGAGACCTAAAAATTCTTAGAATGGATGAACTAATTATAAATTTGAAGACTTATGAGTTGAAAAAACAACAAAATAAAGATAAGAAGGAGCCTAAAAGGGAGAAATCTCTTTCTCTAAAAGCCACAAAATTGGAATCCAATGAAGATAATGAAGATGTTATATACTTGGCTAAAATATTATTTAGATCTATGAAGAGGAAAGGTGGATTTCAAAAAGGGGAAACACTAGCAAGCTATCAGAAGTAAAGAATTACTATCATAAATGTGGTAAACCTTGTTATTTCATCATGGATTATGAAATGCACAAGACAAAGTACAAAAATTATGTAAAAGCAGGAGGAGACAAATGCAACAGGAAGGACTGGCTACCAGACAAGTCTAAGAGAAGGTTTTTTACTAATTATATTACTAAGCAAGCCTTGGCTGCATGGAGGGACTCATCTAGTAAATCTGATGAGTCAAAACACCTTAAAGATGCTTTTATGCTAGCTGTGGGGGAGGATGATACTATTTACAACTCTCTTTTTTCTCTAATGGCAAAGTCAGATGATGATGATGATGATGAAGTAACTCTTCTTGACATTAAATAACTCAATGACTATTACATAAAGAAATAGTCTAGAAAATGTTTTGATTGATTCCCTATGGGTGAGCTAACAATTGAGAAAGATTTCCTTGAAGAAAGTGTAGAAAATCTTGAAAATGAAAAAAATATCTATAGCCATTAAAATTTCTTAGTTGGGAGAACAATCTCAAAAATTGACCTATGAAAATGATGAAATGAAAGAAACACTGAGAAAATTGTTAATTCTATTTCATAGGAAAAATTTGAGGCTAGCAGTCATCAAATAGAGCTTGATGAAAAGGTGAATGAGTCCTAGGAGCTTCTTACAACATTCTTTGAGAAAAATGCTAAGCTAGAGAGGGACCTGATATGTATAAGGGAATATTTTTACAAATCTATGTAATGGACTGCCTCATCTCATATTTTAATTAATCTGAAAATTCAAAGGTCTAACAATGGCAAAGTTCTTGGTTGTCAATACGTTAATCCTCCCTTCAATCCCCACAGAAAATATGTGTCTATGTCTAACAACTTATTATTTACTTACTATAGAAGAAATGGTTATCTAAAAAGGGATTATCAAGCCAAGTTAAGGTTTGAAATGAGTCAAACAAATTATTTCCAGCAGGAGCAGTCACTTAATAAGGTCCTGGTCCCTTTCAAACTATAAGAAAGCTTAGCTGCCTATTTATCCAAAGAAGTCTATGATTATCCCTTGTCCCCTTTTTTTAACTAAGACTTAAAAGGGTTCCTAAAGATAATAAATGATCTTTGTGTGATGGTAGGATTAAGAGGTAGAAGTCATAGTTGGTTCATGGACAGTAGATGTTCCAAGGATATGTCTACCAGAATTGATTGTGTTTTTTCACTCATGTAAATTCAAGAAGGATGTATCTCTTTTGGAGATGGAACGAAAGTATATATCCTAAGTGTTGAAAAAAAATTATAAAACCACTAATTCAAGCTATTAAAGATGTGTATTATGTGAGTGGATTAAAGTATGGACTACTTAGTGTCTCTCAAATCTATGATAAGGAAAATGAAGTTAAATTCCTATCTTATTGGTACACTGTTACTAGTCTTCAATCTAGTGAAGTCAATCTTAGATCTAAAAGGTGAAAGAACATATATGTTGTTGATTTGGATTCATTCCCAAAAAGTGATCGCACTTGTCTGATTGCTCAAAGTGAAAATGTTGACTTGTGGCACATAAGACATAGATATGCCAGTTCCTTAAGTCTTAACAAGTTGGTCTCAAAGGACTTGGTTTGTGGTGTTCCCAAATTACAGTTCTCAAATACTAATGTATGCCTGTTTCAAGTAAGAAAATAGGTCCTCATTCAAGCAAAAGAAGTAAGGTAATACCACTAGGTTTCTTGAATTGCTTAGCACAAACTTATGTGGACTTGTAAAGGTTTAAAGTAGAGGAGGGAAGAAATATATTTGGATCATTGTGGATGATTTTAATAGGTCCACTTGGACCATGTTTCTGAGATTCAAGGATAAAACTTTTGAAGTGTTGGTGATCTTTGCTAACAAAATCCATTGGATAACAAAATAGCAGGGATTATGTCTGACCATGGGACAGAGTTTAAAAATATAAAGGTTGAGGAATTTTGTGTAGAAAATGGAATAAGTCATAATATTTAAACTCCCAGAACACCTCAACAAAATGGGATTGTTGAAAGGAAGAATAGAACCTTGATTGATATTGCCAAAACCATGCTCATTAATGGTGATCTCCCTAAAGACTATTATGCTAAAGCAATAAATATTACTTGTTATGTTACAAACAAATGTCTGTCAGGTCTATTCTGAATAAGACACCCTATGAAATGTTGTTTAAAATAAAACCCTAACAAAGCTATTTCAGACCTTTTTGTTCCAAATGTTTTGTGTTTAAAAATAGTAAGGATAATCTTGGTAAATTTGATCCCAAGAGTGATGAAGGGATATTTGTAGGCTACTTATCAACCATGAAGGCCTAAAGAGTCTATAACAAAAGAACTCTTTATGTTGAAAAAGTATTCATGCTATTTTTTTATGAGTTGGAGATATGGAGGAAATAAGAAATTCAGCTGATACAGACATGGAGAAACTCATTCTCAT